>WEIV01019867.1:24281-45285 GCA_013390005.1 Calyptomena viridis
TCTTGCTACCCATGACAGCAATGAAAGATACTTGGGTATTCAAGTGTGTCTTTGGGTTTCTTTTCTCAAAGCCACTGCGTAGCCCACACTTGTCCCTAGCCCTGCTAGCTGTACCCTATTGTTCTTCTCCAAAAAAGTTAAGCATCTTGTTACTATTCCACTTTTACCAGACCTTCTTTTCTTTTTCCCAGAACTGCTCTGAATTCTGATGTTTGTTCGGTTTGTGGAGTTTTTGTTGGTTTGTTTTTGTCTTCAACACATCTATAGACTCTTTCTTCCTGGCTAAGGATGCTTGTAGATTTAAAGAGGTTTTTTATTTCACCACCAAAACCACTTACGTCACTCAGGAAACCTTCTTGAAGAATTTCACACTGATACTTGTCAGGAATTTAAACAGTTTACTCATAATAACCAGGCATTTAAAAAGTCTAAATTACTAACTCATCTTTACCTTTATTGTCTATAAAGGTCTCAAGAAGAAAAATTAAAGTCTTACAGTTGATTTATGCCTTCTCAGTTTAAGCTTACAGCACCAAAACAAATGCCCTACTTCACAGCCAAGTCCTGCTTCCCACTGCTGATATTCACTACACATACAGGAGACCTACAGGAAAGAGCATTGACCAAACTTAAAAAGTCCACCCACAGTTGCTTGTGCACAGAAAAAAACGGACAGTCACATGTCACAATTTTCTCTCTCATTTTTCCTTTCAGATACAAAACCTGAGCATGGGAACATGCCTGAGTGTCCTTAAACTAACAGCTGAGGCCTGATTACCTAGCTCTAGTTAGCTTGGCAGCACGAGAGAATGCAGGGGCTACACCTGCCCGTAACAGGTGACTGCCAAAAGAGATGCCACATAAGTCTCCATCATTTTTAAATTATCTAGATGGATGAGATCTAAATTGCTATATCAAAAAAAGGGTGGCAACAAAAGGAGTATTTTAGTAGTAACCAGTTTATTGAGGTTTTGGTTTATGAGCTTACAAAACAATCACAAGCATTAAATATTTATTTAGCAAATTAGCAACAGATTCACTAAGGAAAATAAAACAAAAAAAAATTACCTGAGATATCTTCTAGCATGTTCATTTTTGTGGCCAACCATGAGATAGTAGCATCCTACTGCAAACCATGACACCTACACATTAAAATCAAAATAGAATATTATTAGATATATCACAGTCATTTTAGTGAAACATCAACAGAGAGGAACAGATAATAATTAGAGAGGTTAAGAACATTTTCACTTGCAAATCACAGTCAGCTCTTCAAATTATTTGATAATACAGACAAGCTAGAACTGCTGGCATGTAACTCTCTAACTGGGGCTTGTTCAGCCTTACAAGTAGAGAGTTAAGTGGAAAGCTTGTTGCTGTCTTCAATTATCAAATGATAGGGAATACAAAAGACAGAGCCAGACTCTTCTCAGGGGTGCAGTGATAGGATGGGAAGCAATGGGTATGACTTGCAACATGAGAAATTCAGCTTGAGTAAAACAAAACAATTTCCACTGTGAAGGTGATCAAACATTGGAAAAGGTCTTTCTGACACATGTAGGCTTTTATTGCTGTAGTATTTGTTTTAAATTATTCCAAGTAAATAACTTGCACTGAATACCTTTTACAGGTACTTTGTTTTAAAAAACAGAACCTTGGTGAAAGAAATTACAATACATAGAAAATAAAAGGAGAAAACCTTTTTTTTACAAGCTTCATATAGAAACAGATTTTGAATTCTGTTGCTCAAACTATTACATTACAACTTTTATGTGCTTTCATCTAAGAAAACTACCTGGCAATGAAGGCTTAGAACAACTTACAGGATTATTTGGGTACAAGTCCACCAGTTTGTGAGAAAGATAGAAAAGCTCTGCATAGTGGGAAGACACAAGAAAAGAAAATTAAAACATGCTAAAACATTAAGATGTTTCAAGTCTTTTAGCTTTCCATACAAAATATCTGAACATCCAATATTATTAATCTACGAGTGAACAAAAACGTTTTCTGTTTAGTGGTAATGCTTCAAACTGCTTCAAAATAGATTCGATTTTGCAACTAATTAAAAAAAACCCAACCAAAACAACCCATAAGTCTTCATAGCACACAAATAAGCAGCTCTACTTCCCACCCCTTAAGAATTCTGCAACAACTTAGGTCATTAACATACATTAAAATAAATGCCTGTAGTATTACACTTGAATGTACCTTGTCAAGGTAAAACACTATTGAACTTCCTACATCTAAAAGGTATAACATACTGGCTAGATCCATTTCAAAGTAGAGTCCTGTGCATTAATATGCTGAAAATAGGACAAAAGCAAATAAATTATTATATCATTTGGAGTAATTCTAAGTGATTACTTTTCTAATAAAAATAATAATTCTACTTATTGGAATAACTTACTATAGATTGTCTAATAATAGCAGCAGTAATCAGATACAGGGTAACAATTCTATTGCCTATGCAATTTCAAAAGAAATAGCATTATGGTACATAAAATTTTATTTCTTCAGAGCACAATGCTATTAAACTGAAGAGACTGTCCTGGAGCACTTTGCATCAATTCTCAGCCCCAGAAAAATCAAATAGTAGTACTGGCTTACAAAATACCAACTTATTTACAAAATGCTTCTCAAGGCAGACTTAGAAGAACAATCAGAGTACCAGCCTGCTTTTCAGACGTAGTTAACTGTAAGATAACTAAGAACATTCACTAATCACAAAAAAGTACTAGTACACCTAATGACCTATTTGCATACATATAATGCACCATCCTCTGAGAGACTGCGTATCATATGAGCTCCTTATCCTATTTTCCGATTGGTTTTAAATACATTCAAGCTTTGATTTGGATGTTTATATGCATTCTGAAATGAGAAAAGCCATCCCAGCTGCCAATAAGCTATTATTGTAATTCCAATGAAGATGTTGCATGATGATTAACTAGTTTGAACTAAAGAGAGGCCTTCACAACAGCAAAGGCAAGGACAGAATTTTTTTTAAAACAGAACATGCATGTCCACCTAAGCATACACAACTGCTGAAGAATTTTTCCTGGTTTAAATTAATATAACTTATTGCTGAACAGAAAAAGTGCACCCAGATACTCTACAAAGATCACCTTGAAACAGAAATCAAACCACAGGAATAGGGCAGTGTAGCCCACTAGGCTCCTGGCTACATTGCCCAGTGGTTAACAGACAGTAACACTCATGATCATGAACGAAAAAGGACTCTTTGCACAACTACTCCACTCCCCCAATCCTGCTATCAGCTCTGAAATTCCCTTCTTTCCCAGGTACCACTGTTTTCTTGAAACTGCACATAGGAGGAAAGTATATGTAATGTTTCAGCTGGTATATAAGGGTTTTCTTACATTTTTAATTCTTTATTAAAATTGAAGCTTTACAGTATTATGTTGACTCATATGAAAATGTTGCATTTCTTACCATTTGCTTTATTTAGTTCCACAAGAGTCCCTATATGTACAGGTAAACAATTTGCATGGAAGGGATCTTTTTCCATCACTCTAAAAAAAAAAACAAACCAAACAAAATCTGCAATGCACATTTCAAAAAGTTTAATGTGATATATATATATACATATATATAAGTTGCTTTTATTGTATGTAATGTTCCAGTTAACTATCACTTTAGGCACTAGAAAATTATTTGTGACTAGTAGATAACTATTAACAACATAAAAAAGGCTTTTTTCAGACCAGAAAAATAAAAATTAATTTAGCTTAACAAAAGAGACTAACAGAAAATACTGTCAAGCTGAATATACAATTAGAAAATCAAAGCACAATGCACTTTTATTTGCAATAATTTTAAATTTAACCAGCAAACAACATTTCTTTTCATCTTTTCCATACATATTGATGACAATTTTTAAGCAATAGTCCACAACTTCCTGACTTAACACAGGCCAGTATGCCTTAGGAATCATATTTTGCTCAGTTGTAGAATTTCATTTCCTGTGGTGTTCAGAAACACAACTATGTGTGCAGATTTACAGTAGCTGAGAACCAAACCATGGTGGTGTTCTGACCCATGTGACAACTGAGCAGCAGCCTATGCCTGGGCTATATAACAACTGATACACAATACTTGGCCCATCAAAATTAGAAATAACATGCTAACTTTATAAATTAATAACATCTTATTATTATTAATAATATCCTGACTTTTAATCAGCCAGAGAAATCATACTTCCTAACTAACCAACTGATTCAAACCTGTTCATTCTGAAGACCAAACAAGAAGCAGGTAGAGAGCACACAAAACTGAAGGTACCAGAAAAAGGAAGAGGATGGATGAAGGCAAGTGCAGCACAGTGCTGATTAAATGTACTTTTGCTTTGGATACTTCTGCTGCATATTATAAAAATAATCTGTCTTCCTGGACACAAACTATACATTTTAAATACCTGAAACACATATATATATTGAAATACATATCGAATTCTTATGAATGTCAATCCACTGAACAACAATATTGCCTGCAAGTCCAGACAAAATTACTACACTTCACATTACGAGTAAAAAAACCATAGCAGTTGATTTGTGTACTTACACTGAAGTAAGCTTGTAACACATCTTAAAATCACAGTTATAATAATGTCTTTCAGCTAAGGACACTACCACATCTAGGTTTTCCTGAAGACCATCTACTGATTCAGGAATCAGTGTTTCACTGGGCTTATTATACTGAAAGACAAAAGAAACATCATATGAAACAAAAATTAATATAAAATCAGATGCTGTAAGTATTAATATTTTTCCTGCTAAAAGAGTATTTAAGAAGCAATAAAGTTCTTAACATTTTTATTTTTAAACTGAGGGTCCATAAAACAGGTGTTTGGTAAAATGCTTCTTTATAATGTACTAAAAAGCTCATTTAGAACATGACAAATGTTTGCCAGGGTCAATATCTTAAGCATAGGCTGTAGAAGTTAATATTGAGCAATATATAGTTGGTTTTCAGTGCTCTCACATCATCTTTGGGAAAAAAAAAAAGTCTGGAGTGATGTTGCTACATCCTAATATTGTCAGGGAACTGGCATTTTGTCTACATTAACGTTTTTTTTCCCCACCTAGAAGTTTCTCAAGAAATAAGGCTTAAAAAACATAAATCAGAATTTCAAGTTGTCGCCACACCATAAAACAAGTTTTCAGAAAACTTATACTACTCCATAAAGTGATATCTACTGTACCAAAAATTTTAAAATACCCAAAATTACAAAGCCCTTATTTATTTCAATGTTTAGGATAAATGGGATACAAGAAAATTTACACTCAAAGCCAAGACTTTCTATCAATCTTCCAGCATTTAAGTTAGTTTTGGGATTTACCTTTTTCAATTTATTCTCAAATAAAAAGTGAAGCAATTCCTGTTCTTCTTCTGTACATTGTCTACTAAGAGGTAGAGATTCAAGAAGTTCTTTTTCTATAGGAATTAAAAATAAATTGAAGTGGTCATATTATAAAAGAAACAGCAAGATCCAACATTTTAAGAACTTAAAGACGCAAAGAATTTTATGATGCTCATCCCAACTACAAGGAAAATAACGGCACCGATACACTGAAACAGATACTACTATTAACTATGGAAATTAAGGATTCAATTCTTAATTTTATCTTTACACTTTTACATAAAATTTAATGAAGATAACACACCACTGTTTTCATGTACTCTACATGTCAAATTTTATCACTCAGAATGCTCTGTTAACCAATGCCTACTATAACAAAGCAAACACCAGCAGGGTTTCATGGATTCAAAGTCTGTGAAGTTGAGAACATGGGGAAAAAAACATTGTTTAGGCTGTGCAAAGGGCATGGGAGCTTCCGGAGCTTCCTGACAGGACAGCTGGGTGTGACAGGTTGACCCTGGCTGGGTGCCAAGTACCCGGACAGTCTCTCACCCCTTCCCTTTACCAATAAGATGACAAACTCGTGGGTGTTAAGACAAGGCAGTTTAATACAAGCAAAGAAAAGATTTGTGCGCGCAGGAAGCAAAGCAAAGGAGAATCTAATCTCTACTTCCCATTCCACGAGGTCAGCTCACGTCCTGAGAAGCAGGGCCCTACGTGTTGGTTGTCCCTTCAGCAGGCAGCCATCGGAGACAACCCTGTGCCCCCAGCCTTGCTGTTCTTTTATATCTGAGCTGATGCCATATGGTCTGGAATATCCCTTTGGTCAGTCTGGGTCACCTGACCTGCTCGTGTCCCCTCTGCCTCTCCCTCACAGCAGTCAAAACAGTGCAGTGTTATCTCCCAGCACTGCTAAGGCAGCTGGGGCTCAGATAGACCCAGTATAGTCGGTTACTTTGTTTCTTTCAGCTGCTACCACTGCAAGACTGAATTTGCACAGATCATGATTTTCACACATTTCATACATTTTCTGTCATCTGAATTATTATTTTGAAGTCTGTTACTTGTCATATTAGCTAGGAAAATGCATATTGAGAAAGCAAGTAAATTTTACTTGTACTTGAGAAATACTTGTCTCCAGACCTTCTTGTGCAGTCAGCATATGGTGTGATGTTAAAAGATCAAATGCTTCAAAGCAGTAAACATCAAGCTTCAAGGCCTCTTTGTAGCTGTAAGTTGCCAGGGTTCTATTATCCAGAGCATCATAGATCTTCCCTCGCAAAAGGCATATAGAGCTCTTGATCTGTGGAAAAGCAGGACTGGAGGTCAAACACTGAATCAATGTTTGCAATTTGGTTTTCAGCACAAATCAAATGGGCTCCCTGGAAAGTAAAAAGCATTTCATGCATAATAGACCCTGGTTTTCTACTGCTATCTTCAAATAAAAAGTTGTCTCTTATCTCAAAAAAATTCAAAAGAATACTCTGTCAGGTTATCTACATGCTTGAAATACGCAATAGGACGATAGAGTTTCTCTTTCCTACTTCTGGCATCCTCTCTGATACTGAGTTGTGAGCTAATTGTACTAAATTCCCTTCATACTAAACACAGAGAAATTGTCACTTCCAAAAGCCATACACTTCTTTGCTAACCATTCGTCATAGTTACAGAGGCTAGGACTGGTTTATCACTATGAGGGTATAAGCAAAACCTGCATATTCTATACCCTCTATATCATTCCCGATGGGCTGTTAATGATAAATCCTTGGCAACAGCTGCTCAGAACACACTTCACACTTCAGGCCACAATAGATAAGGAAGGAGATCTGGGGAGACATTAACACCTCCACACCCAGCTGGAGGGGTCCTCCCTGCTAATGGGCCCAGCTGCACTGACACAATAGGCACTTACAACGGCCCACATCATCAAAGCATCCAAAAATATCCCAGGACTCACAGAGATAAAGCAACCATTGTGAACTCCCTGCCCTGGGGGAGGTACTTATAGTCTTTGGGGTTTGAGACTGGGGTACCACCTCATCAGACCCAGAGAGGGAACAGAACTCCAGCAGGACGGTGACTGCCACTATGGAGAAGACTATCACTTCTTCAACAGAATTGTTGTCTTCAATAGGACCATCATCCTGACTACCAAGTTTTTCCTTTCCTTCTGCTCTGCACCCAGGGGAACCCTGCAGTGCTCGGCACAGGAGCTCACAAGCACTGTGCTGTTCCTGTCCCAGGGTGCTGGGTTGTATTTTGTCCTTGTAGGTCAAAGCCTGTTTTTCACCTTGTATCATTGTACGTGCTATGGTCTTTTTAGTAAACTGTAGCTCTGACTTGTGGTCTCTCTAACTGGGCTCATTTCTCCCGCCGGTTTACTTTTACACCAGCACACCATTAAAACACATATTTCTTGCAAGACAAGAATGCAGTAGAAATGAAAAAAGGACGAATTAATGGACTCTACCCTCTGAGCAACAAAATATATTCCTCTTTTCAATCCAAAACATAGATGTTCCAGAAATGAAAGCAGCGAAAGATTATTATTAGCACAGTTGTGCTAAAGTGCCTAATAACTAACATGTTATTTCTGAATTCCCTAGATGGGTATTCAGGTCAGTCAGAAGGCCATAGAGGTGTCAGCAAAAGAGAAAGTTAACACATTACCCATCCCTATCACCAGCCTAATCAGAGAGGCCCAATCCTCCATGGAGTCTCCACATCAGAACCGGGCGGCTGCATCACCAACCAACAAACCTCAGGGAGGCTGCTAAAGCAGTAACACTGTAACCAGCTCAGAGATCAGTGAATCAGTCTGGAACTAACCTCTGTGCAAACTAGGGAGCAGTTTGATCTAGTATTTCTTGTGGCAGTACCTATTTCAGTAGTTCCTCCCCTTTCAGCAAATCAAACCCATTCTCTTACTAGTGGACTACATTATCACAAGCATTTCTGAAGGTAAGGACTGATGAAGTTGAGGTTTTTTTGGCTGAATTATTTTTCATTCATAAGAGTTTCCCAATTCACTTCGATAATCATCCATCCAAACACCTGAGGCAGAGTACCATGAAATGGGGAGCAAGAACAACAGCCAAAGCTGAGGACTTCTTCCTTTGTTTGTAGTGATAGCTTAAATATTCCCATTAAATACATGCACCACAGTCACTTAGTCTATACTATTTCTCCTTTAAGACCATTATATCAGCATTCAAAATCAGTTTACATCAACGATTTAACTCAATTTGCTACTTCAGTCTTACAGGGAAAATACCGCCTGTAAATCATTTTCATCGTAGTTTCAGCTAATAAATCTCAATTTGTAACTCTGAAACTAAAGACTCTTCACAGACCCTTCAGCCTACACGTGGTACCAATCCCTTTTAACTGTGTGCCTATGCAGAGTTTTTTCACTGAGCTTCAAGAACTTCACCTTCATGTCACATAATTTTCACAAGTGTGATCAGAAAATGCCCAACTGAAGCCCCCACTTGAGTGATTATGACGTATTTCATTAAAAGTAACCAGAGGAGAAGAAAACTTGTTTTGTTATCTCAAAACTGTTATCTGCAGCTCAATTGAAAGAAATATTAGCTTACATTATCAAGACTGAAATTGCAGCACAGAGATAAAAGACTCTAAAAACAATGTGAGATGATGAAGTTCCTGCAAAGTATCTGCAAATAATTTATGGGAAGTTGTTGAAAAGCACTCTTCATTTTTGCAAACCAAGTTATTTCCGCACAGGCACATGACTTGTGACTGAAAGCATTTTTGAAAATTATGTTATCTGGAAAAGCAAGCTTAAATGCAGGTTCAGATTCATACAGCTGTAAAATCACTTTCTAACTTCACACACTTTTTTTTTTCTCAATTATAAAAATATATGTTTAAATACTGTCACTTACAGAGGATTGTGACATCTCCCAGTCTGTGGCAGAATCTTTCAACCCACTTTCATCCTTCAAGTACTTTTCAAAAAGTCGTTTGTTGATTGGCTCCTCCATATCAAGAATATCCAGGGCCTGTTGATGTTCTTTGGCAGCATACTAACCAAACATGTACATGTAAAAAACAAGGTTGGGTTTTGAAAAATCTGTACATAAAGTATCAATAAAGACAGCATCGTGTTTCAAAGGCACAGATTATAACAACTGGTTATAATTTTATCAGCAAGTTTTTCATGCATGCATACTCTTATTTGGTCATATGTCATTTTATAATTGCAGTCAACTCTTTTACTGGTCACCTATAATATGCAAAAAATTATGAAAATGAGCACCTGCAGAAAAATCAATTATTCAGCATTATGCAATCAGAGAAACAGATATGCTCCTAAAAATATTTAATACAGGTTTTAATAAACCACCATCATCTTGTTCTGTAAACTGCACACTATTCTATTTCAAATTTTTGCACTTAATCTACTGATTGATTCAGTTTTCTCTGTGAAAGCACTGAATTTCCCTATTTATGTATCACATTTGACACAGAAGTATAAAGCTGGTAACTATAGTTATACAACCATAAATCACATCTCCTCTGGCCAGATTACAACCAACCAATTAAAAGAGCAAACATAAGACCTGAGACAAAAACGGTTCACATTCTTCCCCCACAAAATATTAGAGGAGCACTTCCTGGAAAAAAGATCAGTTGGATTTCTTCAGAGTAGTACCAGAATGGATACTACACTAACCATACTGAAAGTTACGGAACATCAACTGTCACAAAATTTAAACCTGGTATTCCAATGAACTTTATATAAACATCTACATTGCCTGTCAGGTACCTAATCTTCCCATTCAGTTTGGTTTGTTTCCAGTAGTGGTTAAAACGTGTACTCACATGACATCTAGCTGCAAGGTAGCGACACGCCTCATATAACTGAAAGAGAAGGTTCACACATAACAGTTACAAAGAGAGAGCATATTTGCACACAGCGACTCCATTTTGCTCTCTCCTTTTTCAGTTCTGTGGCTTCTTCACCTCTTTTGCTGCCAGAAGTGTTTCCTGACCAACAGGACTAAGTCTGTAACATTTTCTCTGCTACTAAACTCTTGAAGGACACGTGATTCCCTCTTGCCTTCACACTCATTATCAGGGTGGAAGGACAATTGAAACAACTACATCTGAAGTTGCACTCCACCTTCCCATACCTGCTGCATACATGCCCATACATCCTTGGACCCCTTCTCTTTTCTGTGACCCTATCTGGGGACAACATTTTCAGTCTTATATAAACTATATCATGCAGGGTTTTTTAATTTCTTTTCCCATAAACATTATCCTCTGATGGTGAAGGAGTCATTGTGGTTAGCAGCAGACGCTTAAGAGAGGTCTAACAGTAGTAAGTCATTGACTAAAATGACTTACCTTATCCAGCTTACGTGATCGAAGGGCATGTGCTGCCCTATGATACTGAGCTGTCAGGTAAAGACATTGGGCCAACCAGTAGATGTCTTGTGGTTCCTCTAAAATAAAAGAATAAATTAGAAACTGTTAATTTACAATGTATCTTTAAACACTTTCATACAGAATATTCACTTTTGCTTCACTAAAGAAGTACTTTTCCCCTATTCCAGCATCCTAATGAGTTATAAAGTCTTATTCTTATATGTAAACATGTATAAGCAACTTATCTATCATTGAGAGATTAAAATGAAAAAATAATCAGAATTTAACTTTGAAGACATCAGATAGTGCACTGGACAGTGAATACAAAGAAAGTCATACTAGAGGTGTGACATGAGAAGGAAACAGTGATACACAATCATGCAGATCTAAAAAAGCAGCAGTTGCAGGTTATCCTGCCCTTGGACACAGGGCAGACAAAAACAATCCAAAATTGTCAATACACCCCCTCCCAAAACATCAGTGGGAATCTAACAACAGAGAAAACACTAGACTTCTGCAGCTTGAAGTTACAATTGCAGAAGCACAGCTTAGTACCCTCTTGCTTTATTGGCAACCAAAGCTTTTGTGGGATCAAGCCCCTGGAATAATTTTAAGTGTAACTGGCCCATGACTGTAGGCATACAGAGGTGACAGCATCCACTTCCTCTGTAAACCTGCAGTCCACTTGTCACCCAGGGCAACCATGAGTTCTGTAGGAAACTACCACAGTCTCTTGTAGCTCTTGCTTTTTTTTTGTTTTTGTTTCTTAAGATAGGCAAGCCTTAAGGTTTGGCCAAACACTAATTCTAACACAAAGTTCAAAAGGGAAGGAAGTTGAGTTCTGCTCTACTTGGAAAAATGGCATTTCAAAGATCACAAAAAACCTCTTATGCCAAACTCAAAACTTCAAAATTTATCCAATTATTTATTAAAAACCAGAACACTATCAGAAAGTAGTTAACAAGAAACAAAGTAAAAAGCAATCACTTACCATGAGAGAGTGAAGCTACTTTGTCGGCCCAAAACAGGGCACTTTGATACTGCTGCTGTAAAAGTATGATAGAAATAATTAGTACTCCTTTGGGGTTGGCTTTCCTGGAGTATTTTTACTAGACCAGGTTGCTCAAAGCCCCATACAACCGAGCATTGAGATCACTTTCAGGGATGGGGCATCCATAACTTTTCTGGGCAACCTCTCCCAGTGCCTCACCTCCCTCACAGTAAAGAATTTCTTCCTAATTACTTGATCTAAACCTACTCTCTTTTAGCTCGAATCCATTCTCCCTTGTAATGGTCACACAATCATTAAGGTTGGAAAAAACCTCCGAGTTCATCAAGTCCAACCGTTGACCAAACCCCACCAAGTGCCACGTCCACTCGTTTTCTGAACACTTCCAGGAATGGTTGCTCCACCACTTTCCCTGAGGAGTCTGTTTCAATGCTTAAACTACCCTTTCAGCAATTTTGGGGTTTTTTTCCTAACATCCAACCTGAACCTCCACTGGGGCAACTTACCCCCTTGCCGCAGGTAAGCACAGCCCAGGCTGCACAGCCCGGGAGGGCGGGATCCCGCAAATACGCCTCCGCTACAAATCTACCCTACAGCCGGCTTTCCTCATCCTCCTCTTCCTCCTTGACGCGAGGAACCAGGAAAAACCACCAGGAGGCCGCGGCTCGCATTGGAAACCGCACAGGCGGCGCTTCCGGCCCGCCGCATCCCTCTCCCGCTGCCACTCCCTCCCCTTCCAGGGAACATGGGGCAAAATGACAAAATTAACACGCTCTCCGCCGCTGCAGAGTCCGGCAGCGCTGCCCTCCCCGC
Source organism: Calyptomena viridis (assembly GCA_013390005.1). Classification (NCBI taxonomy): domain Eukaryota; kingdom Metazoa; phylum Chordata; class Aves; order Passeriformes; family Eurylaimidae; genus Calyptomena; species Calyptomena viridis. Next base: position 36,881 of record WEIV01019867.1, read on the forward strand.
CCTGGTCTCCCTCCTCGCCGGAGCCGCGCCGAGAGCGGCTTTTCCTCGGGGAGAGCCCGCGGGCCCGCCGCCCCTTCTCCAGCAGGCCCCGTCGGCGCTCACCTGGTCGATATAATGCCGCACGCGCTTCCTGAGCCGCTCCAGGTTCATCCTTCCCCCCGCGCCGTCCCTCGATCCCGGAGCCGCCGAGGGANAATAAATTTATCCTGAGACTTTTCGCCGCAGTCCATCCCCCGACAAATTTATTCTGAGGGGCTTCTTCGCAGTCTCGAGGTGAAGAACTGTCTCAGCCACGTCCCCAGAAGCCTCGAGGTGCAAATACTCCCTCAGGACTTTGCAGCAATGGTGGATGCTGTATCAGGAGGTTTTCCAAGAGTCCTGCATCGCCCAGTCATTTTTGGTATCACACAGATTAGGGAATCACTGCTGAAACGTGTCAGCTTTCACTACTGAAAGCCAAGTAACGCAAACCAGAACACATAATGAAGAGACTAATCCTTTTCGTAGTGGTTTCTTTAGCTCCAACAGTCCTATCTAGGGACCTTTATCATCATTTTCAACTTCCCTAAAGATGCCTTTCGGGTGTCCGAGTGAGATTTTGATAACATTCAGAAACTGCTGAGTGGTGGAGCCCATGATTTGGTCATAAGTGGTGCATTTCGCTCTTAGACCAGGTGTAACTCAGCAGAGCTCAATGGACTTTATTCAGTATGAAACAACAGGGCAGAAAACTGCAGTAACTCAAAGACAACGAGATGGATTTAAAAATCATAGAATGGTTTGGGTTGCAAGGGGCTTCCCAAGATCATCTAGCTCCAACGCCTGTGCCATGGGCAGGGACACTTTTCACTAGACCACGTTGCTCAGAGCCCCATCCAACCTGTCCTTGAAGGTTTCCAGGGAAGGAGCATCCATACCTTCTCTGGGCAACCTGTTCCTATGCCTCACCACGCTCATCATAAAATATTTCTTCCTTATATCTGGTCTGAATCTACCGTCTTTTAGTTTAAACATCTCAGTATAGAAATCGAGTTTGAAACATTATGAAATGTAGAACAAAATAATGAAATAAAATATGAAAATTAGGAGCTGGTGCTAACCACTAAGATAAAAGTCTTGGCTGGGGAAAAAAAAAAGATGCACAGGAAGTGTGGGGGTTGGAAGAGAAAAAACGCTCTTGTTGGAGATGGGTATGAACATCCACAGTCACAGGGAGCTGCTCTGAAGCACAGAGAGGACCTGTGATCTGTGAGACCTTGGAGGGGCCCAGGGAATGGTCTATGAGGACACAGGTACAGAAATGCACATAGGGAATGTTGTTACTTTGCAGACATCTATCCAGTTCTTCTATTGTCAAAGCAGAGTGCATCTCAGATTGCTCCATAACGTCTGTGTGTTATGTGCTGTTTTCTCATGTTCTCCTGAAAACTTATCTTGCCTGAGTGAGCTAATTCTGGGTCTGGTGCTTGGAGAAGGGGTTGCTTGAGCTGTGCTGGGAGGCTACAGGACTGCTGAGGGCTGCAGCAGGGAACCAAATCTGGAACCAAAAAACATTATTTTGCATGCTGTAACAGTAGCTCTTACTCTTCAGCACAGCTGTGGGAGCAGAAAGCAGTCAGATAGATGGATGCAGAGAGAAGAGAGGCAGCAGAGCAGAACATGCTTGTGAAACATAAGTAACGCAACATACATGTGCTCCAATATTTTAAGAACTTTGGAGCTTGGGGCATAGTTTTGATAAGTCTAACATTTCATTTGAAGTAAAAATATTGATGTTTATGCGAAATGTGCATGCTGTGTATTATAGGAATGTGTGCCTGCTTGGTTAAGATTTTGCTGTCTAGACTTTGGGATAGTGAAGTAGTGAGTACTGTGGAAATTTTGTTGACTATGAAACTTAGCACATCTTGCATGGGTTGTAGCTTGAGCAGTTCTACAGCTTTTTACTCATCTCCCTTAACTGTGAAAAAACTGGTCACCACTGCAGTTCATCACCAGCACGGACAAAAAAATCTGTGACATGTTTTCTGGTTAGCTAATGTGAAATCCAGTTTTCTGGTATTTCTTCTTAAGAGAATGCAGACCTTGATTATTCTGAGATGAATGTTTCAAGATACAATGATTGAAACAATCATATCCAGAAAACAACTTTTACTTTTCTCAGAGAACTATACCAGACAGATGCAGCTTTCTAATACCAAGATGTTACAGGTTGGTACTTGTATCCTTCAGTTTCATAAAGAAGCTGAATCAATGGCTGCATGAGAAAAAGTGCATGTGAAAGAGAAGATCGCTAAAATATGTATACTTCAGCTTTCTATATTCTTGCAAAGCAGTTTGGTAGCATTTTTGGAATGAGGTTGTTGTAACATTTTTTTACATTCCCATGTTTATTGTTACCTTTGTAATTACCCTCTAAAGGTTGTTTTTTATCTCCTGTCATTGCTGGTGCAGTTGTCTTTTACATTCTGTCATCTTTGTTGCATCAGCATGCATGTCAGAGAAGCACTTCACCATTTCATGGAAACTTCTTAGCAAAAAAAAAAAAAGAACATGTTCCCACGACAAGTAGACAAAACCTCTCATGTTATCTAGACATTAGATAGATCACGATGACTATTCTTGCAGGTGCCTTTGGTATTTTGCATAATCACATTTGCATTTTGACAGATTCGTGCTCATGGTGTGAATCCCCTCTTCATTTTGCATCTCTAGATATTCGCCTTGTGTAGGAGTGAGACTTGAGCATGCTGTTTCCTGTAACCAACTATTGAGCTGCAATTTGTTTAGGGGGGGCCTATGCACTTCCATTTTAAGATAGCACTGGCTACTACAGAAGTTCCTAACCTGAGGTTCCTAATTGATTTTTCTTTGTTTTAGTGCCAGCTTACAGATTTAATAATGCTCTGATGTGACAAATAGTTACGCAGGAGTCTGCATCATATAAATAAATAAATACTGTGGTCACTGGTGCCCAGTGAGTCAATGCCCAGTAGAGGCAATGAGCATGACCTGAAACACAGAGGCAGTCCATCTGAATGTCAGGAAACACTTTTCCACTGTGTGGGTAACTGAGTACTGAAACAAGTTGCCTAGGGAGGTTCTGGAGTCTCTGTCACTGGAGATATTCAGAAGCCATCTGGACGTGATCCTGGGCAAGCAGCTCTCTGTGGCCGTGTTTAAGCAGAAGCTTGGACCAGATGAGCTCCAGGCGTGCCTGCCAACCTCAACCACCCTGAGATTCTGTGAAATGTTATGTTCAAAGACACTAATTCTCACTGAGGCTAGAAAAGATCATACTTTCCATACTTTTTCTCAGATCAAAAGTCTGAGAGTCTTTTGATACAAAAAAGTCTGGGTCAGAGAGACAGTCTGAGTTGCAGGGACACTGGGGCTGGAAAATGCATACCCAGTGCATCATTACAGGGCACCAACATTGCTGCCTCTACACCTTTCAAAACCGGGACACCCATGGGGATTGAGAACTCAGGTACAAAACCAACATCCCATCACCTACAGGGTGTCAGGTTTTGGGTTAGGAAATGAATTGTGAGAGCAGAACCTGATGGTCCTCAGCGTATGGATGGGGAGGGAAGCCCAGTGAATTTGAATAATTCATTACAACTGACTATGATATATAAAACAATATACAAAATTCCTTTTCAGGAAGAGGAGCAGCCTAGCAAAATGTAAACTAAATCTACCAGTAAAAACTGCATAAGTGAAATAGATGGATGGAGGGATTCTGGCTTACGTTTAAAAATAGAGAATGTTAGTGAAAGGATATTTCATTGCAAACTGATTTATTCAGCTCCAATTTGCACTGCCTTGCTTGTGCTAGTACGTGGAAATAAACATCATGGGACTTTTAGCAGATATAAGTAGTCTATAAGAACAGATATACCTTATTTCCATTTTGTTCCCTTATGAAAGAGGAGTTCCTCAGCACATCTTTAGCCAGATGAATAATAACTGTCGAAATTGCAAGACCTGGATTTAAAAGCTGCTCTTCTGCCCTCTAGTGTTACTGTAAAAATTTCGAATCAACTGGTGAGTTTGTGTATGAATGAATTTCTGCTGATTTTTGGAAAATTGAAAACTTAAAAGTTCATCCTTATTCTGAGTAGCAAATGACACTGGGAAATTAAGAAGTATTTTGAGCATTCAATAATCACTGCAAAATTAAAACATCCTTTCCCCTTTCCCTCCCCTTTCCCCACTTACTAAATTACATGGAATTTATTGAATTCTGTCAAATTATCTTACCTCAATAAAACATACTGCAGCTTCTCTCTTTTGACTGAGTTGCATTCCGTTCATCCACAACAGAGGCTGAGCATTGATACGGTCCTGCAGTATAAAGGCAGGTTCATTTTATTTCGGTTAATTTGATTTTACTTGCCTAACACTGAAGAAAAAGCAAAGATACCGCCGAACAACACTAGGGGTCACTGCTAAACGTGATTATAAAGAGCCCTGGAGCAATTTATTTGCAAACTGAAGCTGTATTCCTCACATAGATATGTTGACCGTTCCAGGACTTGGCCATGGTTTATTTTTCTGGCTATTTCATTTCATCTGGAAAGAAGATAACAAATGGATGGCAAGATTCAACTGGGGAGGTGGGGGTGGAGGAGGAATATCTTTTGCTTTGTGAACAATCTTCATAAAGATGGAACTTGTGTTTTGCGCTCTTCAATGCTCATTTGTCACAGCATGCAATAATTTACAAGTAGTTTTAGTCCTTTTGTGATGAGCAAGCTAAGATAAATGCCTTGTCTTAGTCTGGATTCATGGAACCAAACATCAACCACTCGACAGTACCTGAGGTGCCACAGAGTCACATTAGTGAGCAGGGGCTGAGGATGTGTCTTGCAGAACCAGCACCTTTAGCTCCTGTTCAGACTGGCTAAGCAGACAGAACCCTATTCCTTGGGTGTTTTATTTTTTTACCAGCAATTAGTGAATGCTTCACACATAGTTTAAGTTTAAAAATAAGTTTGAAAATCCTCTTGTTTTTTAAATTAGTGAGAGATGAGAGTTACATCAGCCTCAAATCTTTGTCCTGAGTTGTACGGGAAATTAGAAAGCTCTCTATAGCCTTTGTTCATCTTGTTCAGTGTGTGAAGCTGCAGACACTGACTTGTACTGTGAGGGCACACTTCTTTGGGTTATATGTCTTTCCTCAGTAATATCATATTATGTGACCAAGATGTACTGCAGGGAAAGGCTGCAGCCCCCTAGAAAGTGTCTCTTCCAGAATGGTTCCTTTTTGCTTGTGTTTTGGGAGGGAAGAATGAGGGAAAGAGACCTAGTGGGAGGCACAGCCTTTTCTGCTTTATAGTGCAACCACTTCTCTGCTCCAGGACTACTGGTCTAGAGTAGGTGAGTTGCTGGTGTCATTGTGGTAAAAGGAGACAAAGGTCACGTAAATGAGTCCTATGCATGAGACTTGACAAGTCAGCTTACAAAATGCAGGAGTCTGTACTTGCTCCATGTGTCAGACAAGTGGGTCCTAAGCAATGATTTCCTTCTGTCTATTCTGTTCTTGTTCAGCACTGGGGAGGATGGAAGAATGGCACTTTGTGGAAATGCTGACATGGGAAGCTTCAAGTGGTCCTGGTATTTTGCCACTTTGAATGCTGAACAGCTGATTATTTTTTAGAGATCTTCAAACTGAAAATTGAGTAAACGGGGGGGAAAAAAAGGAGCCCTGCTCCAAAGTGTGTGCAGGCTATGTTGTTTCTATGAGGAAAGCTGAAACTGTGGCCAACTAGTGACAGAAGCTTTGCTATGATGCCTCTATCTTGTTTGCTGGTCAGTGTTGTGAGGCCACACAGTTATTATCATCTGTCTATCAGCTTGGATATATTATTAAAAGCTATGTCTAATCAATCCAAATATGTTAGAGAAAGTTTTAGGCATCAGTGGGCAGAGCTGTAATGCTTTGGGCATTAGCGGCTGGAAACAAAAGGCAATCACAGCTCAACCCCTTCCCCAAATGCCTGCAGAGCAAAATCCTGGTTTTGATGGATGACTTATAGATCCTTAATTCATCTGTGCTCAGAATTTTCTGTGTTAACACTGTGAATTACTTATCTTCAGACAAGAAAGACTGTCACTATTGGGAGAAATAAACATGACAAGGAGGAGGGAGAATACATTGAGATCTCACTGTAGATAGGAAGGAGATGGAAGGGTTGCCCAGGGACCTTCTAGTGTGAACAGAGGTATGCGTGATAAATTTGGTCTAGTCTGTAATCCCATAGAAATTTAATTTGCTGTGCTCACAGAAACCGAGGATATTTTTGCACTGCTTTTAGCAAACAGAGAAGTAACATTACTGTAGCTGTGGTAGCTGGTTGCCTTTACCATATGAACATTTTAGATTGTTTTATTAGTCTTCCAATGAGCTGGTGAAGAAAATATCAGCATGCTTCATTACTGATATTGATGAGAAAAGAGCTTGTGTCACAGGCAAAATTTTTCCTGGGCTGAGAATAAGTACCATACTCTTGTACAACATAGTCTGCCAAAGCAGGCCTCATGATCATCGTGTTAAAAGCCTTCTAAAATGGTTTAATTTAGTTTTTGCCTGTGGTATTTCTTAATTTGTCCTAGATCCCAATACTTGTAAGGAGATATGTATGTGTGTACACATACCTGCTCATCCCTCTCTGCCAAAAAAAAAGTAAACTCAGGAGAGACCCTGAGCTGCATTCCTCAGACCACCCTACCTGTCCTTCAAGGGCCAGGGAGGTAAATTATGTCCTGATCGTCTGGGTTGCACTTTTCTACAGTTAGATAAACTTCACAGAAAAATAACAAATTCTGTAGAATAATCTGCCTTCTTAAAACACACCTCCCCCCAAAATATGTCAGGACTGGAATGTTGTTTGTCAAGTTCAGGCTTAATATCTCATTTGTTCCCATTTGGTTCCTTAGTAGATTCTATGCTTGCCTTGGGCTATTAGCAACATGTTTGTTCGTGATGAAATGTGATCAGTTATTTGGATGTTAGTTCTAAGAATGTAGGTGGCATTTCCGTTGGTTTGGCATGACTCTTAAGGGGTCCTTTTTTCCTTCCTGATGGCTGGCTGGATTGTTCTAGCTCTAGGTTAATGCTAACTTTTGATAGCACAGCAAACGGCCCTTGGTGTGTGTTATTGTTATATATGTTACAATTTTTTGCTAACCGACTCACCTTTGGCATGTGTTATCCCATTGATTCCTGCAAAGCCAACACCTTCTTGATTAGATAGCATTCACCTGACCTCATGGCATTTACAAATGTTTGTATCTAACTGGACCAAAACCCCTCTGGAGATCTTACAGATCCTGAATGTATGGCTGGAGGGATAGCCTGTGCACCTGTTGCTTTCAGAGAAGCCCAAGGTTCTGTCTCTCATCATCAGCTTTCTCTAGTTTATCAGATTTCATTTTTCAGTTGATGTAGATGACCAGTAAGAGATCCCCCTGGNGTCATTTTTCGGTTGATGTAGAAGATTGAGTTGGGCTTGCAATGACCAGTAAGAGATCCCCCTGGAGGAGGAAAGCTCACAGCTTCCATAGAGCTTCTTCATGCTGCTGTTTTCTTTCTACTCCTCCTGCCTGGCAGCAGCTGATAGGAAAGGATTGAGGCTTACTCACTGATCTTTATGTGACACTGGGGTCATCACAATCTGGCATGAAGGTCAGGGAGGAAGAACCTGCTTAGAGATGCTTTGTTTTCTTGTGTTCATTGTAAAGAGGGAGGCCCTTACCCACAGCACCTCTAGCAGCATTTTCTAGACGCAGCATAAATTACTTGGGCACCCAGGATGCAGACCCAGTTAAGATGCTTGTTTGTGTTTCTGCTCAATAGTGCAGCGGGAGCTTTTGAGAGTTACTGCACTTGAGATGTGGATGAGCATTGGGCATGTTCAGGTTAGTCCGGGCTTAGTGCTCAAGGACATATATTTGCTTTAAGCATGGTAAATCTGAGTGTCCAAAATATGATTGTTATCACAGGCGAGTAGAATCTGATGTGCCTGTGACAATGGTTTCATCATGCATACAGAGCAAGGTTGCTCTGCACAAGAATCACAGGTAACTGCAGCTGTGCAGTTGTTCTAGTTTAATCCCTAAAGCAGTAGGGTGAGAAATGAAAGGAGTAGAGTTGGTAGCCCTGTCTAAACACAAAACCACATGCATGGGACAGCTTTCTCTATCTTCCTGTCCAGCCTCTCTAATCTAAACAGCCTGTGTTCTCTTCTGTCCTATGTCTGGGCTTTCAGTCTTACTGGACTCAACTGTGTTGAATTATTTGGCCTTGTGGAAACTGAGGATTTGAAAACCACTTCCTAAAACTTCACGTTTGCCACTGTCAAACTAACATAGTCACTGCAAGCAAGTCACAAGTAGCT
>WEIV01019868.1:0-14617 GCA_013390005.1 Calyptomena viridis
CACCGTTTGACACGAGAATATGTTGTTGTTTGATTGCTTTTTAAATTACGGGTTTCAATTTCAACTTTGGATGTGTCAGGGTTACTCCTATCATCCAAGTTGTTTGCAAATTCCCTGAGCCATGGATTGTGACTGTTGTCAGCTTAACACCCAGCCAAACAAGAACCAGAGACTTGCAGACAATACCTCACAGGGAGTAACTCCAAGTTCTCCACTGCTGAAAATCACCTTACTATGGCCAGGCAATGCACTCTGGTAGAGCTACTTAAATTACAATCCTTCCTATTTTTACGCTATAGGAATGTTAAAGAAGGGAAAGTTATATTCTGCATGACCCTACCAACTGTCAAATCCTAGGATCTTGGCATTGAACAGATCCTCTTTAATGGCCCAAGACTTAGCTCTTTCCCAACTCTTTAGTTCAGCAAATATTTTCTGTTCAGAGCTATATCCTGCTTTTCTATCAGTCTTTATCTGTATGATACAAAGCAGGTTAAACCACAACCATGTATATTTGGTCCATTATGAGTGCTATTCAATCACTGGTATATTCAATGAACAGACACAACCCTCTGATTTTAAAAACAGCAGAATATTGGCTTGAGCTTGAAAGGCTGTATTTAACTCCATCTTATATAAACTATTGTTTCACCAGCTGAGTGGTGTCAGATATGCCAGGTACCTTAGCAATTCCTGGAAACTAAGCTGGACCTTTCAAAGAAGACTTTGCACATGAGACACAGCTTAGTTTACCTCAGAGTAAAAAGAGGACAGAATTATTAAAGTAACTTTACAAATCTCAGTCATCCATTACATGAAAATGCTGAGAAAACATTCTGTGGCTGTGACACATTTTCTTGTGTGGAAACCGCCCTGTCATTCTTCCTTATCTCTGTTCTTTTCTTCACTCTCCCTCAAGACTAACAACTGACTATTCTTGAATCAGCTTTTGATGCAACATTTTCACAGTCATTTTCCACTATTTCACATGTACATGGCAAGTTACATAGAAAAAGGAATAAAATCTCTCTCTTGCTGAAGCTTGAAGATTCACGCACGAAAATCTGTGTGTAAAATACACCTACACAGAAATAGCAAAGAACCCTCAATGAAGCTCAAGGACAAAGTACAAACCCAAGAAAGATGAGACTTGCCCTTAAGGCTTCACAAATGGACTGTACTTCCCTAGCAAAGGAAGTTTCCAACAGGAAAAGACCACCTTGAAACACTCAAATCACGGATGTGAAGATTCTGCTTCAAAAACATCTGCACATGATCAAGACCACAAACTATTCTTTTCCCACTTTCCCAAGTGAAAAGCTTCAGCTGCAAACACTGTTTTGTAGCAAGAAGGCAGAGCTGTCTCTTGTGTAGACCTCATTCAAAGTTGTCTTTTGTCAATTAAGATACAAGCCACAATATGGAGTGAAGAGTTATTTCAAATTTTTCAAACATTATTACTTAATTTATTAAATCTGCAACATTTTGCCTCTTCATTACAAAACTGCTTGTAGTAATAAAAATGGTGGAGAGGTATTTAGGTAGAAAAAACACCACACAAACAGGCCACGACTTTTCCTTATGTAATTTGTTAACAAAATTGGTGTGACTGATAGTTTTCTTAATGTTGTAATACCTTATTTCTACCTTTTTTTCCCCCCTTAATATCAAAAGTAAATTTTCAATTCTGATGAGACCATTCTTTTCCAAACTGGGCAAGTCCCAGTTTTGGCACAGAATACATACATAATGTTCATTGTTTAAGCTGAAAATGAGTCGGCTGGAAAATAAATTGAAAAAAAAACAAACAGAAGTGAAGATATAACTAAAAAACATGTAGAAGTCTGCATGTTAAATTTTAGAGCATGAATTTTACTTAAGTCAACATCTGTTTAAAAAGAAAGTGATATTTTTATATTTGTCATTATCCAGTCTAGAGAAAGTTTCAGTCATACTCATTTTACATACCTTACTATGCTCACTTTCTTAAGCACTGTGAGTTAGAAATATTTCCACTCAAAAGAGGGGAACTAGTGCAAGACAAACCATCAGCTGAACTCCTGATCATTTCAGAGTGAACGAACCATCCCACACTATCCTACATTCAATTACTTGTGGAGAACCTTGTTCTGCTTTACAACACAAAATCATACACATCTAAAGTCTAATGTAACATTTTTTCATAGTTCTATTTTCTGGTTTTTGAGCTTTTATCTGTCTTTTCACAGTCCCTCAGTAATCACGAGTTGGCAATGCAGGGCACTTAATTCCAGTATGAAAAGAGTAAAATTAAAACTCACAGTTATTTTAATTTTTGGCTGCACCACTTTTCCATTTTACAACCCAAGTTCTTTAGACATGGACATTATAGAAAACACACTGCATTAAAAACATAATAAAGTGGACTGAGGAAGGCTGTTCATGGATTAAATTAGTATGTCCTTAGTTAATCTACAGTGTGCTACCAATACATTCCTACAGGCTCTGATCCAAAGCCCATTGACATCAGTGAGGTTTGGGTCAGATCCATTGTGAAAAGAACTTAATTCATTAGTGCTAAATGAAATCTAAAATGTATAGCTTGATCAGAAATCACTCCAAGTAAGGCTATGAAGAATGTTGGTGACTGCTTCACAGCTCATACAGATTTTGGTTCCTTAAACTATTATAAAAAAAGTCTGGAATTCATCGTTTTTACCAACCACACTGTCACAGCTTAATTGAGCAGCTGCCAACTGTTAGAAAATAACTGCATCATCATCTTTTTTAGAAGAACTAGTGTGGGAAGTGAAACACTTACATGGGAGCTAAACTTTCTGGAGTCATGGTAATGAATCTGTTTTCATCAGGTGACCATGAGTCATCATTTTATCAGCAGTTTAGAGGGTTTTCACAACAGCTGAGCAGTGACTGCAGCACAATAATGAGACAGGGTGCCATGTCCTGTGGTACCATTCTTCAAGTTAAAGCTTGGCTACTGACTCAAGAAAAATACTGCAAAGTCATGGTTGAATAAGTGCTGCAGGGAACACAAAATGTCCCAAGATTGGAACACAAAATGTCCACAAACTAAGCTTTTATGTGAGAATTGAAACTAAGCAATAATTTTGCTTTTAAAAATAGATGCCTTTTAAGGAAGTTGTGAACTACATGGATGAAACATCAGGAAAGAATAAAAACATGTTGTCAGCTGCTCGTCTCCCTTTTACTCCATAATCCTGTCAGAACACACTGTTACATCAACTACTCTGATAACTTCCACACAATAGAATCCACCTACAGTGTCCAAAGTGGGAGAGGTCATGATAAACAATGCAAAAAAAAATGGTATTAAATTTTCATGGTCATAACATCAAGAGCAAGAACTGCACCAGTGCATCATTATACTGTTTGTACCAGGTACTACATGAAACAGGGATCCCTTCACCTCCCAGCCTACTAACCTCCCTCTGAACCCAGTGGAAAGAATTGAAGAATTTCACCTACAGCAGAAGCTGAAGCCTCTCCCAGGACCTAAAGACACCCAGTGACCCCAATGCAGCATTGCTGCTAAGCCCTGATGTTTTCCTGGACTCTGAGAGATTCAAGTCTAAGTTTCCCATCCCTTCCTCCTCCAGGGCTGGACTCAGGGGTCAAGCAGGCAGAACCACCAAGATCTCCATGAAGCAGAACAGTGGAGGTGTAAACTCCAGTAGTGGTGGTCAAAAATAAGGTACAGGGCAAACATCATGGAGATTACATTTTTTAATTAATTACCTCAAAAAAAAATAGTATTATTATGGTGTGTATTTAGAATCCCACATCACTACCACAGTAGTACAGTGCTCACAATTAGCAAAAATCTAATTTCCAGGCACAAGTGGTACTTTTAAAACTCATCAGATTTGAATTACTAAAAAAAGTAATGCAAGTTGAACCATCCTTTTATTCCTTATTTGAAGTGATCCCTATGAAAGCTGTGTTTTCACTATTGATGTTTATCCCTCTGGCTTCCTACTCCTTTCTCCTTCAGCTAACACTTTAATCTCTCAGCTCTTCTTCCACTCATCATTTCCCTAGGCTTGAAAATTAATCCTCTGAGGTCAGTGAGGAAGCTTCCATTGACTCCAGGAGATTTAGAGTTAGATTGTACACTTAATTTTCCTCCCCCCTCTACCTCCCAACTTCCTCCTTCCCTTGTTCTGGAACTTATTTATTCATCACTTTAGCCATTCCATATCTGGTCCCATGAAATTGGGAATTAAATGGAGCATTATGAAAGAGAAGTAAATAGATGTCCCTCCATCCATTATTATTGTCTGTGCTTCCTATTTTAAATCATATCCCCCCACTGCCCCTTTTTCATCATCTCCTTTAAGACTTACAAGCCCTTTTAGAGAAGTATTCTACCCTCTGCCTTCACACAGAAACAAACATGAGAGCTGAGTGAACTGTGGGATGCTACTTGATCATAACAACTCCACCCACCTGCTGGAATCCAGCTGTTCTGAGCAATGCTGCTTTAGGAAAACCCCATCTCTAGAAAACCACTATTTAAGGGTTAATAAAGCTATTTCTTCATTTTTAAAGACTCAAACAGCAAATGTAACAACACATGAAATTCAACAACCTATAATCAGTTTGGACAACACCAGTACCTTTGTTTTAAGATTTAAAATACTTTTACAGATTCTATCTAATGACAGAAACCTAATCTTAAAGAGCATGTTTCCATTGAAACATTTCTTAAGTTCTCCAACAACGAGAATTTCACATAAAAATGTCTTGGTTTTGAACGGAGAAAAGAAATGAACATCCGAAAATATTGTATTTATTAGCTGATTTAACCAAATATTCTCTAAAAACCCTAACTCAAATCTGAAATCAGAATGCTAACAAGTTTACAACTATGTATGCAAAACAATTATTATCAGTTTACGAACTCTGAGTACTCACAATATACAAAAAAAATTACTTTAAATACAAACAGCATTGCTTATTCTCACTCTTCACTTGAGAGCACAGCACTCATGTACTAATGGACTTAATATAGCAGTAAACATGTCTGTTATCCTTCATCACTGATTGTATGGGATCAGAGATAAATAAAAAATCAGATAAAAAAACCTACTCATCTCCTGAGGTTTTTTTGTCTCCAAACAACTCCCAAGAAGAAGCAAAGACATCCCTTCTTCCCAAAATTAGTGTTGTGGTTTAACCACAAATCCTTACAGAAATATTGATCAGCTAACTCACTTCACAGAAACATGAACTTTAACCTCTCACACCCACTTAGATGTCACCTAAGAATCATAGAGCTGCATAACTGATACAGGAAATCTTTGTCCACATACTGTCACTGTATCACATTCAACCAGTAGCTAAAAAAAGAAAGCATTTGAAATAACAAAATAAACTTAAAAGTAAACTGCTCATTTTCTAACTCCACACCAGAGACCATGTACAGGTGTGTGAGCAGACCCTGACAGGGCTGCAAATCCATACTGGCACATTGTCTGACAGAAAGATGCATTTCTGTCTCCTTCTTCCTACTTTCAGGGCCTATAATTAATATTCTTGCTACACACACTTTCTTTCCTGCAACATTTCTAAGATATCCAAAGAGAGATGTTAAGATGCCTTTGGTTATAAGTCAGTATCTTAATGACTACATTAAGTAAGTGGCCCACACACAAACAAAATGAAAGGGGAAACCTGATCACATTACAGTCTCCTGTCATTTTGCTGTCCAGTCATTTCCATTAGTTCCACTTTGGTTCCCAATATAAAACAGAAAACCACACTTGCTTTTTCAAATGAACTTGACATTTAAAGCAAGCACAAAGTTTGAAGTAGAAAGGATAAAAAACTTACATATCTATGTCCAGCATGTGATAACTTAAATGGATAACAAGTACCAACACTGCTAAGAAATCCATTGCAGAGTGAGCTGGATGACCAGAGGAAACACTGAAACTATAATTATCTTAATCTAAGATATGTGCTAGCAAAGACCTACAAATCTGAGACAGAACAGAGCTCTAAATTTCTCCAAGTAGGAAATGGCAGTGAAAAAAGTTTCCCTTTGAGTTACTGAAGTGTAGTAACAACTTAAAGTCTTCTGTGTTTGGCAAATGAACAAATTGCAGAAAACAGTAAATGAAGTTTTTCTATTGCAGCCATAAAAATTACTATATTTAGTTCTGCAGCTTGGCATGAATAAAGTCAATTTACACAATTCTGGAAGAGCAATTCTTTCTACTTTGTCCAAAGTTTTAAACAGGGCCCTAGTGATATTATTTTTGAAATCCATATAGAGCTCATGATTTTGCCTTAAGCCTCATCAATTAAACTTAAGATTTATTTCTCAGAACAGCAATAAAATATTTTTTGCAACACACAGAGAAAGCTTAATTAAATTCATATGTTGGGAGTATTTTACCATCCCATGCTTTATGAAGTATCAATATTTCCTAAAATTGAAAATCACTGGTCAAATGAACTTGTATAAAATATTATCTATTGCACATCACAGCACTGTAGCATCCAGCCACTTGGCAGGTCAAGAAAGCGTGCTTAGGACCTAACTGTAGTTTTTGTATTAAGGTTTAAAGCTATTTTACTGCATCAATTAGTTTATTTCAATCCTTCTTAATTGCCCATAAAGCCAGGTTTAGGATCGCCTCTCAAAAACAGGCCAACTGCTCCCTCTACTGGAAATAACCGACCATCACAGGGGGTGCAGAGATCGGGAGGCGAAATTGGTAAGAAGCAAAGTCATTAAAGGGTTTTCCACTTAATGACTTACCAGCCAGCAAGACTTCATACACTGATAAGCAGTACTTTTCACTTTCTTACCAAAAAGATTAACATACACACGTCTATAAAATGTAAAGGTTAGAGACTGTAGAAGACAAGGCAATGGGTGTGTGAAACACACATTCACAGAATGGTTTTGGTTGGAAAGGATTTTGAAGGCCACCTCGTTCCAACCCCCGAGCCACGGGCAGGGACACGTTCCACCAGACCAGGCTGCTCAGTTCCATCCAACCCGGCCTTGACCAGCTCCAGGGACGGGGCACCACTTCTCTGGACAGCCCACGCCAGTGCCTCGCTACTCTCACAGGGAAGGAGTTCTGCCGGAATTTAATCTAAGCCTCCCCTGTCAGTATGAAGCCATTTCCCCTTGTCCTGTCACTGCATGTCCTTCCAAACAGTCCCTCTCCACGTTCCTTGCAAGTTCCCTTCAGGTACTGGAAGGCTGTAATTAGGTCACCTCGAGCCTTCTCTTCCCCGGGCTGAACAATCCCAATTACCTAAGAGAGCCTTTCCTCACAGCAGAGGTGCTCCATCCCTCTCATCTCCGGAGCCCTCCTGTGGACTCACTCCAACACCTCTGTGTCCTGAACGCTCTCACACTCAGTAAAACGCCCCCATCAATTTTGAACACAAGGAATATAAAATTAAGGATACAGTATTTTCTGTACTCCCCCTGCAGAGAGGAGAGAGAATTTTTTTTTTTTTGCTTTTTAATGGAGAATCTTCTACAGAGACTTGCGAAACTTAAGTTAAAGTTGAACAATGTTAAAAAAGAAAATATTTACATGAAATACAAATCCAGTGAATGTAACGAATCAAAACTTTAAACAAAAAATCTCTGGTCTAATAAGTAAAATGTCACACATCTGTGTACAAAGTGAATTTCAACCAGGTCAAAACCAAGTTAATTTTCAGCATTTTTGGATGTAACAAACTTACCCTCATTTCTCAAATACTATCAGGAAGAAAAAGTTGTCTCTCTCACACTAATATTGGTGACACCAAGAGTTCTCAGCTGAGAAAAGCAAATGCCTTCAGCCACAGCTCCTGCTTTTCCCCACACCAGTGGTGTGCAGAGTACCAGCTAAAATGTGTTTAAAATCAAAGATATTTCTAACTGCTACTTTGAATACTACAGACATGACAGAAACTGTCAATTTAAGGTTTACAATCCTCGTTAAGCAGGAAAAAAAAATTAAAGCAAACATCCCACTAAATGACAGCAGTTTTCCTTGGCAAAGAACACACAGCACACAAAAATTAGGCACTTGGTCTGCTCCATGAACAGGTTGGTTACCCACAAAACCAAGCTCCAACAGCTTCCACAGCCTCATCACTCAGGAAGGGTTTTGTAGCTGCCCTCCAAAAAACCCAAGCATATCCAGAGAGAAAAAAAGTCTTTTCTTTTAGGAAAATTCCAGGGAAAAAACATTTCCAAGAGAGTAGCATACTGTGCTAATCACAATTAGTTTTATTTGTTGATAAACTGATACAGTTACTGGAGAAAAATTACGAATTGCTGTGTTTATTACAGAACGTTTTGAAAACCATTACTCTTCAGTACATAATCAAAAGTCTGGGACTGTTTGCAAAATAAACTGCAAGGGCATTTTATTGGATATAAAACAACTCATCCCTGAACAAGGCAAGAGGCAAATAAAGTGTCCAGTGTGATAAATAGTTTAAGAATACTGTTACACCATTAGCCAGGAGCTGCTAAGATTACCTGGGAAGTACACAAATAACATTGCAAGATAACAGTGAGAGAAGAGTCAACTCAAAATTTTATTTCACCAAACGGTGTTTTCCTGAGAATTCCTGCAGTTTCTAATTCTAGCTACACAACTAATTTTTAGTTACACAAGTGTAATTTTCAGCTGACTTTACACACACCCTGCTATGACACAGCAATGACTCCAAGTTTGCTTCCAGAGAGAAAAGCTGATACAAAGTATGTTACCATGACCAGAAGCCTGAAGGATGCACCTCTTCATCACTCACTTTTAAAACCAGCATGTTCTAAGCAATATTACAAATTATTTTTTTAAGTGACATTCTACTTACCTTAATGACAAATTTGTTGGATGCCATGATAGGTCAGCATAAGATGGTCCTATAAAAATACCAAATAAAAGTGATCAGTACCACAGAAACAGTCAGACCTCTACCCCAATCAAGAAGGACTTTTACATCTATTACTCCTTTTTTTACATTACTGCTTTTCAAACCCTACACTCTGCTTTAAGAAAACCAGGGAAAAACTCTTATTTAAATGAGAAGTATTTTGCTCCCTGCATTGGTTTCTTTCAGTGAACCTCATAACTGTTGAGGCATTTCACACGCAACACATGAAATACAAAGTTAAAAGTCTTACTTGCTACGATTTTTTTTTTTCCAAAATTGACAATTAATGTCACAGCATTGAAGCTACTTGGGAAGCTCATCATCCTCCACACAAATAGGTGCTAAACATTCATTTGTCAAAAAATAGAAAATTAAGTTAAACTCATAAAAGTGTTTCCAGCTAACCCCACAATGCTGGGATTCAAAAGAGACATGTAATGGGTCCTGTGGTACCAAATTAATATCTACAAAAAAAAAGGAATACAAAATTAAGATATATTCTGTTTTCACACAGGATAGGAAGAGAGGCAACAGACAAGAAACAGACTTGCACTGGGCAGCAAACCAGGTGAGGCAGGGTCTCAGTACACTGGCAGAAGATACAGTACCCAAACAATACAGTTCGTGCTTTAATATCAAGCAGGAAAATGAGTGTCAGCAGCTGCTGTGTGCAACAGATGAACTCCAACAGAAACCACACTGAGAACAGAGCCACCTGTTACATCCTAAAGTTTCCCAAAGTATTAGTCTCTTACCATAGACAAACTTGGTCAATTTTGTAGGAGTTGGTGTACGAAAATACTAAAAACTGAGGAAGACATACACATTTGTCACTACATTCTTCAAGTTATTGTAAAGTACTGTGATACAGCTGTCAAAGCTTGAAGATACAAAGTCAAGTTGAGGATATTTCTCTATCAGGCACTTCATTTATACATTTCAAAATACAGCCGTCACCATTCTGTAACTTCAAAAAAAGTGCAAAACAACTTTACAACAGCACAGCACAGGTGATTTTAATATTTAAATTCTTAACAGTCCTGCAGACAGAACCTAGAACACCATCATGGCTGGTGCCACACCAATGCCATTCTCCATTGCACACAACAGTCCTGGAAACTCTTCCATCTTATCACAGTAAATCCTGTCAACTTGACCAAGAGCAATTTCCAGGAACATACTGCAAGGAACAGTGCTCTGGACCACTTGGGACATCACATTTCAGTGCACCCAGGTGGTAAGTGCTACTCTATAGAAGTAAACATAGTAGAGGAATCTCCTCCAACTGCAATTTACCCAGTAACAGAAGAAAAAGATACACAAGAAAAGTTACTTTTGGTTCAATTTGCTCTTCCTGGGAGTTTACCTACTACCCCATTCTTTGCACTGACCATATAGATAAGGCAAAGGAAATACAGCACAGAATAAGTGCAACCAAACCATTAGAAAATACAAAAAGAACACACCTCGTGTGTGAGCCATCAGGAAACTCACTGGAGTTACATAGATGAAAAAATACTCACTATTAAGACATCAAAAAATAAGAAAAAACAGGTATCAATCATCCAAGGGAAAAAACCCAAACAACCAACTAGCCCTAAAATACTTCACCACCAGAAAAATGGATCAATTACAACTACTACTGTTTGCTAACAGGATTGTTTTCACAGAATACCATTTCTGTTGCAAAACTCTAAAGCAAACCACACATAAGAAAATGTGAAGATAAGCAGATAAGGCAGACAAATTCCTCTCAGAAACCATATATATATTAAAAAAAGGCACTCAATTCTGATGTGGTATTTGCAGTACTTCAAGATCTAAAATTTTGATATAACCTATACAACAAAACATGGTATAGAATTAAACACACGTTACCTGCAACCCACTTTAAAAGAAAATAAAGTGTCAGAATATCTCTCTTTCCTAAATTTGACATCAAGGGGAATGGCAGACACTCAGGAAAAGCCAGAAAACACAGCCTCCCAGAGCATGAGCTGAAGTGTTCTGTGCCAGCTGATGAACCACCTTACCTTAGCAAAGAAGTAGCTTCCTATGGTGAGGAAACTCAGAAGAAACGAGGAACTGAAAACTCTTGCCACACACTTGAAGATACAGCAGCAAATTATTCACACATTACTCATCTTTGGGTTCCTTCACCTTGAGTAGGGAGTGGTGGACATCTGAAAATAGCACAAACAAACACATAAATGCCAATTAAGGAAGTCTAGAAATTGATATTCACTATTTCTGTGCTTCAAAAGAACTACCACAACATAAAAGAGGGTTTTTCTGAACTTTGCAGTCCTTGGGTATTAGAGTCAAATGCTGTCCAGCACTTGTTAGTTTCTGGGAGCAGTTCCTAAACTTGGGATGAGCAGTGCAATACTCAGCTACTCACACATCTAGTAAAGAATTTCTACTTCTGAAAAGACATACCACAATCTTCACAATTTTACAATGTCAAGATTTTTATGCCGGCTGTTGCCAATTTCTCCACTCAACACTTGAAAACTATTTTTCCAACAAGTCAGCATCTTTTTACCTTATTATTATCCACACTCCTTTATTCATGAGCTGCCCATTCACCTTCACATTTCAACAATTCACTCTCAAAAACATTACCCACACAACTGCATAGAATTAGAGGAACAAGAGGTTTTGAGGAACATCAGAGGGCTGTCACAGGTGCTGGCCATTATCTTTTTACACTGATAAACCTTCTCTTTTTAGCGTTAGTTGAACAGCTGAATGCAATGAATACAAAATATTATACTATGAAAAAAGTTATTATACTTCTTTTTCGGGGCGTGGAGAGTAGGAATTAAATACTTGTCTTTTGGCTATAAACTCTGCAACTATAAACCAACTGAAAATAAATCATGTGTTAACATACGAACATAAAACAAGATATTCCTGACAGCAGGAGGATGACAAGAGTGAATACAGGAAAGGTATTCCCATATTCATAGGAGCACTTCCTGTACTTACAGGAGCGAATACAGGAAGAGTGAACACAGTAAAGTAGAAGAGATAAGGAAAAACTGAGGTCAGGGAACAAAGTTCTTCTCATCTTGTTTTGGCCGGGGCATCTCTGGCCGCCCACAGGAAAGCTCAGACAGGTGCGCGCAGGTGTCAGGCGAAGTAACTACCTCGAGAGGTAAGCAGGGAAAAAATTCAGAGACATATATACACATTTTTAATCGCAGCCGGGGATGAAGCGCGGGAGGCGGCGCCGGAGCCAAACTGACCGAGGCGGCGCCTGAGGGAGGCGCGGCGCGAACAAACCGGCACCGCTGCCACACCACCGGCTTTCCCTAAGCCTCCCCTCACGCTTTTAACTAACGAGCAAGGAGAGACCGGAGACCCCGGCGCGGCCACAAGAGCCGGGCGGCACAAGGCGGCCGTACCTCTCCCTGCGCCGCGCCCACCTCCCGCCGCTGTCCTGCCCTACCCAAAATGGCCGCGCCTGTCGCCAGCGCCCGCCCTGCGCTGCCCGAACGCAAAATGGCCGCCAGGGGCTGAGGCGGGCCCAGGCCCTGAGTGACGGAGCGCTCGGCTAATGGCGAGCGGGGCGGGAGCGGCACGTCCGGGGTCGTGCTTCTCCTTCTTCTTCCTGCCAGGGCGCGTTTGAACGTGCTGGGGCGGGTGAGTTTTTGCCTTCCCAGGAGGGGCTCCCGAGCAGCGCCTTCCTCGGCCCCTCGCTGAGGGGAAGGAGGCCTCAGGTGCGCCGTGTCCGTGGTTTCTGTCCCCAGGGAGCCGCTGCTCCTCGGCCGCCCGCGCTTCAAGGTCGCTGGGACGCGCGGAAGCCTGAGGGGTCGTGAGGGTTCTGCGTGGTGATGGAGGGGTGGTTGGGGGGGCTTTTGCACCTCTCAGGTGGACAGAGTTCGGCAGGTGTAGCAGCATTTATTCTCCTAGTTGTAGCTTTGTAGCGGTTGAGTAAGATATTTCGCCATAAAACCTGAGTGTACGTGCGTTTTCTTCTTGAAGTGGGTGCTTAATGAAATCCCACGCAGAGTAGTGTTTCCCACTTTATTATAAGGATTGAATTATTCCGTGTGTGTGCTGCTGTTGTAGCTTCTGGATGCCGTGAGGTGGTCACCGAGCAAGGTAAAGTGGTGTCAGAAGCATCACAGTTTGCTTTGCCCGCAACAAAAGTCCTATATCTTCATAGGAGCTCGATTAGTCGTTGAATTTTATTAACTATGGAGGGAGGGGAAAAAAAGGAGCCTTTTAAAATTGTTGTTAGGCTCCAAATATTTACTATCTGAGCAGTAACGTTTGTAATTAAATAAAGCTTTGTGGTGTTTAAGGCTTAGCATGCCAAAGCTTGAAGCAAGTGCAGCAATTAACGTTTCAGAATTACTGAATTTAGCTTATTATTTTTGTACCTTTTTTTTAAGTTCACAATGTAAGACTTTGTTGTGTTGTTTTGTGTTTTAGTCATCTGCTGCACTTTAATTAAAAGTATTAACATTCAGCTTCATCTTTTTAGTGCTATTATTGTAGAGTAAAAAAAGAAAGGATTTGTAGAATATATTTAAAATAATAAATTATCTTTACCTAGGTAGATGCCAGTTTGCAATGGGTCTTAAAACCATCTGGAAGGACTACAAAGTTCTGATTGTTATGGTACCTAGCCTTGGGCTGATACACTGGGGCTGGTTTCACATCAAGTCCAGTCCTATTTTCCAAGTGAAGAAAGAGGACTTTGTTCCAGAACCTGGGATTGTGACATATGTGATGGGAAGAGATCAAAACAATAAGGAAAAATAGCATTAGTATTATATATTGTGGGTAAGTTGCCTAATTAGTTGTACCTGTGTCTTAGAGGGAGGAGATGAGTCAATTAAATGAGACTTTTCTAACAGGTGCAGCCTTGCTGCCCTAACTTGAGTCTTCCAGAGTTTTATTCTTCTTTGCAGCTGAGTTAATCTTGTTGCTACATGGACCCAAAAATTGCATCATAAAAACTACTGCTAAATCCCATGTTATAGGATCAATGAAGCAATAGTGTTATGTGTCTTTAAAACCAATCTCCAGTAAGTTCAAGGCAACAGTCCAACTCTTGTGACTGTAACAAGTGTCCTTTCAGGCTCCAAACTGCCCAGAAACAATTGTGACTTTATATAGTAATGTATTCTCTAGAGATAGTAATTACAATAGAAAATTAAAATTAAATATGAGAGAAGTGTAAATTCTGTGGAGATTACATAGAAATGTAAATAAATATCTCTTCAAGTTTGAAAATGTTTTGAGAACTGAAAAAAAAATCCTGTAGGCGTCTTGAAGTAAGAAACTTTGAGTCAGATTTCTTAAAGTTGCTGGAACATCAAAGACTTTTGTTTCTCAGTAGTTGCATGGCAAGCGGAGCTGAGTAGTTCAGTTCTGTTGTTCTTGAGTAAAAATGAGTGAATGTCAGTATATTTTTGACACTAGTGCAATTCAGTGAAGTTTGTAGTGGCCTGTTACTTACACACCTGCAGGTAAAACAGCATAGGCTGGGGGTCAGAATGAAGTCATTAACAGTCAGGTGTAATGGTGTACTGTATGCTTTTTCTTTCCTGTATAGTTTTAGTAAATACCAGATTATTAGATTTTCTCAATTAAAAAGCATTCAGGTGCCCAGGTGGGCAAAAAGGCCAATGACACCTGGCTTGTATCAGCAAATAGTGTAGGCAGCAGGAGCAGGGAA
>WEIV01019868.1:15479-109538 GCA_013390005.1 Calyptomena viridis
TCTTAGAGGGAGGAGATGAGTCAATTAAATGAGACTTTTCTAACAGGTGCAGCCTTGCTGCTCTAACTTGAGTCTTCCAGAGTTTTATTCTTCTTTGCAGCTGAGTTAACCTTGTTGCTACATGGACCCAAAAATTGCATCATAAAAACTACTGCTAAATCCCATGTTATAGGATCAATGAAGCAATAGTGTTATGTGTCTTTAAAACCAATCTCCAGTAAGTTCAAGGCAACAGTCCAACTCTTGTGACTGTAACAAGTGTCCTTTCTGGCTCCAAACTGCCCAGAAACTATTGTGACTTTATATATAATGTATTCTCTAGAGATAGTAATTACAATAGAAAATTAAAATTAAATATGAGAGAAGTGTAAATTCTGTGGAGATTACATAGAAATGTAAATAAATATCTCTTCAAGTTTGAAAATGTTTTGAGAACTGAAAAAAAAATCCTGTAGGCGTCTTGAAGTAAGAAACTTTGAGTCAGATTTCTTAAAGTTGCTGGAACATCAAAGACTTTTGTTTCTCAGTAGTTGCATGGCAAGCGGAGCTGAGTAGTTCAGTTCTGTTGTTCTTGAGTAAAAATGAGTGAATGTCAGTATATTTTTGACACTAGTGCAATTCAGTGAAGTTTGTAGTGGCCTGTTACTTACACACCTGCAGGTAAAACAGCATAGGCTGGGGGTCAGAATGAAGTCATTAACAGTCAGGTGTAATGGTGTACTGTATGCTTTTTCTTTCCTGTATAGTTTTAGTAAATACCAGATTATTAGATTTTCTCAATTAAAAAGCATTCAGGTGCCCAGGTGGGCAAAAAGGCCAATGACACCTGGCTTGTATCAGCAAATAGTGTAGGCAGCAGGAGCAGGGAAATGATTGTTCCTCTATGCTTGGCACTGGTGAGGCTGCACATCAAATTACAGGTTCAGCTTGGGGCCTCTCACTTCAAAAAGGACACCAAGGTGCTGGAGTTTGTCCAGAGAAGGGCAGCAGAGCTGGGAAGGGGTCTGGAGCACAAGTTACATGAGGAACAGCTGAGGGAGCTGGGGAAAAGGAGGCTCAGGGCAACCTCTTTGCTCTCCACAACCACCTGAAAGGTGGTGAGGGTCAGTCCTTTCTCCCAGGTAACAAGCAATAGGACAAGAGGAAATGGCCTTGAGCTCAGCCAGGGGAGTTTTAGGCTGGATATTAGGAAAGCTGTCTTCACAGAAAGGCTTGTCAAGCACTGGAACAGGCTGCCCAGAGAAGCTGAGTCACCATCCCTGGAAGCATTTAGTAGATGTGAAGATGTGACACTTGGGGATATGGTGTCATGGTAGAGGGCTTGGCAGTGCTGGGGGAACAGTTGGACTTGATCTTAAAGGTCTTTTCCAGCCTAAATGATTCTCTGGTGCAGTATTTGTCCTTATGTGACTTTTTTTTTTTAAATAAAATAGCAGTTCAAGCTATGCAATATTGTCATAAGATCATCCCAATACCTTTCTGTTTTTCATTGTAGGTTTTTCTTTGATGCTCTTCATCTGTGACGGTTGCCAGCAAAGATGAAGAAAACTACCTGGAATAAAAAGAACCTTCTGCTTGTAGTAGGACTGTCAGTTATAGGTGTCCATTTAGGAAGCATGCTTGTGAACTTTGTTGCAAAAAAATCTGCTCATTCACATTCAGAAGTTAAAAAAGATCGTCATGAGTGAAATAGTTTCCTGCTGTCCTTATGCATCAATGCTGCAACATGATTTAAGCCTCATTTTGAGAGAGATGATGAGCAATCACAGGAATGTTGTTACTGTATTGTTTCACACTGGAAAGAATAATCCTTACCTGCAAGGAGTTAAAATGTAGTGCTTTTAAATTTTAAATGTGCTTTGAGTTATAGATCCAGGTGAAAATGAATTGTTTCCTTGTGAAAATGAGTTTGTCCAGAATTAAAATCTTGGTTTGAAAATGTCTCGTCTTGAGGCTAAAAAGCCTCCGTTATTTATTAGCGAGCCTTTAACTAAAGACAGGGCGAGTCAGTCGCTGTCTCTGCTGAGCAGAGTGTTTAAATCCTGCTATGGTCCTGCTGGAAGGCTCAAACAGCTCCACAACGGGGTGGGAGGCTGTGTGTGCACCACGTCCCAGAGCTCCGCTCTCCTCAGGCACCTCTCCGTGGGCAGTGCCGTGTTAGGGGTCGTGACGGCCTCTGTGCAGAACCACATCTCGCGCTTCAGCGACTGCGGCTTGTTTGCTGCCATTCTCTGCTGTAGTTTGATTGAAAACCTTAGGAGCCTCAGTGTCGCATCTTGCACCGTCATTAAAGTAACCAGGCATCTCTCGAGTTTGTGCATGGACTACCTGAAGTCTGAGGCTTGTGGGTGCCGGGTGTCCGTGGATTTTAGCAGTGTTGAGACTCTTGTTTGTTTGGTGCGTAGTGTTTTAACAAGCAAACCTGCTTGCATGCTTAGTAAAACAGAAGTTGGTCATCTCGCCATGCTGCTTTTAAAGGCTTTTTTATTTACTGTTCCATGTCATGTGGAGACTAATGCTGTGTTAGGGAAGTGTATAATAGTACCTGTGAAAGGTAGAAAAGTTAAGGATTCTGCAGTTCTTCCTGGATTACTGATAGAAACACCAGAAATTCAATTGGGAAAACCGCTTGCTGTCAAAAGGACTGCTTCAAACATGATCAAGATTGCAGTTTTCTCTGTGTCCATGTCAGGAGATGGCTTCCACCCTGAGGAAGGAACTATAGCAGTCCAGCATGGAATTTCTCTAGAAATGTTAGAACTGAATCAGTTGCTTAATTTAGGGAAGCAGCTGGTTAATGATGAGGTCGGCCTTGTGGTGTGCCAGAAAGTGATCCATCCATCCTTGAAACAGTACCTGAAGGAGAACCATGTCATGGCTGTGGACAGAGCTGGGCTGTCTCTGATGGAGCCCCTGAGCCGCATGACAGGTAACAGGCGAGTTTTGTGCACTGAGCAGTTGTTCTCAAGCTTTTATTACAAGATCAACATTATCTGGGGGGGTGTCAGTGCAGAATAAGGAGCCTCTTAATTCTGTGTCCTACCTTAGCAGCTGATGGAGAGCTGTTCTTTTCTAGTCTGAAAACCATTTTTTAAGGTGAAGTTGGTCTTTGGCAGCCTCTCACAATGGCATATCACATGTGTGATTACTGCTTGATGCATGAGGGATGTCCAATTTTAATTATTTTCAAATTCTAATGAGACTAAAAAAATCAAAAATTGTTTCCGTCTCCAACTATCACCAAGTCTTGCACTTTGAACATTTTGGGTTCTGTTTGTGATTTCCTGTGTAGATTAAAATGTCGGGTATTGAAGAATGTATATAATTTAAAAAGCCAAGAGGGAAAAGTTCATGCTTTATGAAATGCAACAGCTGTTGTGATGATGGGACTACATGCTGTTCTCTGCCCTTCTTAATTGACAGGTGCAAAGCCTATAGCTTCCATACATTTGTTGTCTCCTGGTTGTTACGGCAGTTTGAAAGATGTGAGCATTGAGAGTTTTGCTTCAAAACATTTTGTGCATCTGATTCCTGAGGACACAGTTATCTGCAGCTTGATGCTCTGTAACAGAAGTGAAACAGCATGGGATGAGTTGAAGGTAGATGAATTTTCTTGAAACATTTTTTTGAAAAGCCATGTTTTCAATAGAAAAATAAAGTAGTGAGAAATGTAGGTCTAGTGAGTTTAGAAAAGTGATTTTTCAGTACATAAATGGAGTTCGCTTCCAGAATTTTGTAATCCTTGAAGTGCTCATGTTCATTTAATGCCTCTGTTTTAATGCAGCAAGTTGTTTAGAGACAGAACCATTTATCACCTGTTCTTGGGGCCAGTGCTGGAGAAGTATTTTCATTCTCATTACTTGGTCTATTAGAGCATAAACATAAAAACTGCCCAGCAAAAGGCCAGCAGCAATACTTGCAATGGTAGTCAAGCATAGTTTTGCACTGAATAGTTGCTCTCAAAATGTCATTGATACTGATTGACTTTTTATATATAACCCTATTTTGCAAAAAGAAGAAATAAAATGCAGCGTTTTTATTTCTGCTTTTCCATAGTGTGGACAAACAGAGAATTTCTTATTAAGTGAACGTGGTTTTGGAAATCACTAAGCAACTTTATATCCGCATGTAATTCAAGTTTATGGAATCTGTATGAGAAACTGTTGGAAATTTTATTCCAGTGGTTTTTTCATGGGGGCAAATGCTAATAATCATGGCATGGCTAACACGAATTTTTTATGGTTTTCAGCATGTTTGTGAAACTGCAGAACACGTGTTACAGTTAACAATGAAGGAACCTTTGGCATTATTGGGAGGGGGCTGTACAGAAACTCACCTGGCTTCATACATAAGATACAAGGTATGTAAGACCTAAGGGCTCTTAAAGCTGCTCAATATACTTAGGAAACAAGAATGTATTTAGAGTCCCTGCTACAGTTAAAACACTTTTTTAGATGGTGGTGTCTTTGCTGTCTTGACTACTGATATAAGACAAAGGGGTCTATTGGAAGCACTGGGTGTTAATTACAACTTTCATTCTCGTTAATGCTGTATTTGTAGTTTTTAATCTTTCTTTAGGTATCTATTATAGTAAGTGCATGTTTTTAAGTGTTAGAAATGTGTAGAGTTTTTTATGTTTAAAGATAATGCAGAGCTCTGCTTTGACTTGTCTAGAAATCTTTCCTGTTGTGGAATAATCATGAAATAAACATTTTTTGGTTAGAACTGAACGATCTGTTTTGGAAAAAGAATGCAGCAGTATGATACACGTGTAAAAACATTTCTGTAAAACACTGTTCTGACTTTGTTTTCCTGGTTTTGGTTTCTTTTTTAGAGCTCTAGTCTTTCCACCAGCATTTTTAAAGACATAGGTTGTTCTCGGACCCAATACCAGTTGGTTGCTGATGGGTTTTGCCGTTCCCTGGAGTCTGTAGCTCGCTCTCTGGATCATGATGGTGGAGAAATCCTTACAGACATGGTTTATGGACACTGTTGGTTTGTTCCATCAGGTTTTCCCTCTGTCTCAAACTGGTCGGATTTAGTTTCAAAATGTGGCTGTGGGATTAATGGTAGAACAGAGGACCTCAAGTGGAGGATTTTACAAGGCCAGTCTTGCTCTCCTATTACACAGGGCTGCCCTAAAGAGCCCTCAGTAAAGGTTACTGACTCTCTGACATTGGACTGTTTTGCTGCAAAGTGCAGTGGCCTGCAGATAGCTCTGGAGACAGCCAACCTGATTTTGGATCTCTCATATGTAATTGAAGATCAAAATTAGCTCTGATTTTATGTGAATTGTGTTGCACAGTGATACTAAATTGAAAGTGGGGTAATATATAATGTGTTAAGATACTTCATTAGGATGTAGGCAACAGTTGGCCATTAAATTCTCTTGTTGTTAATTTACTGTGGTCTCTAGCATTTTCAAATGTTTAACATGTTCCCTCTGCATAAAGGGAAGTTCTGGATGTTTGTTTGCTCAGTGGCATCTTCAGAGGAATGGGGAAAATGGATCTGCTTGCTGGGAAAACATGTGGATTAGAATTTGTGTCGTCTCAGCAAGAGCTTCACACATCCAAACAAACTTTTGTAGAGCAGCAGAACTTTATCACTGGTATTGTTAATTCTGTAGGTAAAAACAGCTTTCCTTAGCAGATATCTTGAGCCACTTGTTTTTAAATTTTTGTTCTGAAGTTTTTGTCACCATATACTCTGTGCAGTTTCTGTTTCTATATGGCTGGAAGATTTTAATTTGTGTGTAATTTATTTAGCAACTTATAAAAGCTCAACCTGATGCTCTTAAGGTAGGTAAAAGAAGACTTGAAAAGAAATGGCAAACTGAGTGGGTAAAAACTTTTGTGAAGTGGACTTTGATTGTCATCTCTGGAATACAGGGCAGTGTATAATGAAGTTTCTACAATTTAAGCAAAGCTGCAAGAATGAATGCCCCACTTACCATTCAATTAACTCTTTGACTGTGTATGGCTTCTTTTAATGAAGTAAAGCTTTAAGCTGCTCAGGCTTATTTTGATCTTTAAATAAGACTGTAGACTGAAGGGTTCAAAACTTCTCATTCTCAGCTTGCATGCAAGATCAAAAGGGGTGTTACAGTTTCTTGCTTAAACTCATTTTCTTTGCCACTTTTCTTCTCCCTCTTTACTTTCAGTCACAAGGAACAAATTGTTCATGGTGTGCTTTTCTAGAAAACATCCAAGTCAGTTATAGATGTGTCTGCTTATTTCTTTCCTGGCCTCTTAATTTTTTAATATATTTACTGAATATGAGCAGTAGAATTGTTTGTATTACTCAGTTTTGAAATATGTAATTAAAAACCAGATCTTCCCAGACCTTTTGTACAAAGTCCTTTTAATTTTAAGAGCGTAAATAATCTTTTTCTCACTGGGGGAAAAAAAAAAGAAAAATTGAAGTTCTTTATCTTTTTATGACCTGAAATGATTGTTACAGTGCTATTAGACATCCTTTGAGAACTTGTGGAAGAATGTTACAAGGGTTCAGAATGAAGGCTTTTCAAAGCTGATTAATAAAAAGGCTGCTTTCATATCTTGATCCTCCCATATACCATGAACCATGTGAAAACATCAGGAATAATGAAGCCAAATGATGGTGTATTTCTTAAGGCACAGAAGAATCTTGGTAATTCTTCATCTAATTATGAGTCTCTAACTCAGAGTGCTGAATTACAGTATTTTACTTCCTATAATAGCAGCTTGTTATGCATGTAAAAATGTTGAGTTTAGTGACTACAGCTGTGAAGGGCAAATTAAAACAATATCAGAGTAGAAGTAGTTGTAAGTGTTCTTTTGTCTTGGTATCTGGAGGTCGGTTCACAGCTCTTGAATTGGAGCTGACAACAGTTCTCATTCTCCTCCAAAGGAAATCACAGGTTGGAAAACTGCAGGAAAAATCAAATTTGATATTTTGGTAAGTAGCTGAAAATTAATTTGTACCTGAAGTAAAGGTTGTTTCATGTATAGATAGTTTTAATAGCAATTAATTTTTGTCTCCCACCGATGGAAAAGGATAAATAAGCAGCTGGCTCTGTTGCTTATGGATAGTTGGGGTTCATTTCTCAGTTGTGCCTCTTGAACCTTTAGTGGTTAGTGTTGCCTCATTTTTAATGGTAACATGAGGAATACAACTTCAGATACTGTGTAAAATGTAAGTAAATGAAATTTTGACTCTCAAGTCAACAGCAACTGTTGAACATCCCGTATTTGGAAGTTTCCAAAAGGTTTCCCCCTGTGTTTTGAAGTTGCCAAAATGAAATATCCCCAGCTGTAAGGCCTCTGAGAAGTTGTCATGGTTTTATTCCTGTTCCCCTTGGCATTTCAAGTTTCTTCGGTGGGAAAAATTAGCGTTACACAAGTATTACTAAGAGACAAGTGTTTTCTGATCGTTACCTCAGTCATGTCTGATTGCCACAGATTGCTCAGAGGCTAATAATTATACTTTAATAATTCTACCATGAACACAGAAGGAGTAATAAAATTCATCTGTAGCCTTCTTAGCTGTGTTAGTGCTCCAGGCCTAGCAGGAGAAAAAAAATTGCTGATATTATGATCAATCGGGTCAGCATATTTAAGTAAGGTGCCAGTTTAATATAGTTGCACCTCACGTCAGTGTTTATTTGGTATTTCAGTTTCTATTTGGTGTTTAAAACTTCAAAGCGAAGAACTGAAAATGCTGATTAATTTAAGCATCTTTATTTCTATTACTGTGCCCTATTTCAAGCAGACATGACCATTAAACATTACTTTTTGGCTTTGGCTAAGAAGACAGAATACTTGCTTTTCACTGATTCTGCCACTGGTTTGTCAATTTGTGGAATCACTGAGCCATACCTGAGGTCTTTGTTTTCTGAAATAGGAACAAAGATTTGTGGGTGAAGAGTTCTAAGATCCAGATGTCAAGTTAAAAACTACTTGCAGTACAGAAACAAGAAAAGATATTAAAAAAACCCTCAAGTCCTTGCTGAAATATTAATTTCATTAAGGGAACTTTGGCCAGGATTTATGTAGACTGCTTAAACTGGTCTGCAGGGTAAAACACCCCAGTTTTCCTTGTATTTTGAACCTGGATGCATTTTCTTTTTTGCTGAAGCTTCAGCTACAATATATCAGTGTTGCTAACAGTAATCTGATTTATTGTTTTACATCTCTTGTACACACACACAGAGCAATGTGACATTAAAGCTGTGTGCAGGAATGATTGAAATTCAAGATGAGCATTGTTAGACATGTCAACAGTATATACAATATACGTTTTCAGAGTCTTTGCTTTGCATTTTGGAGTGGATGTTCATATGGTGCTAATCCTTGAAGACAGGGTTGAAAGAGATTTATGAGTTTGGGAAACCTAACCTTACTATATTGGTAGTGTAACACTGGTTTGGTTTCTGTTTTTTTGTATAAGTGTTTTGGCATTTTTAGGCTGACCAGCTGTTATAGCATTAGGTCTGTTGAGTAAGGAGTGTTTATTGCTGTCAAGGCTTGGAAGAAAAATAGTGCCTTGACTATCACAAGCACAGTAGAGTATGTACAATATTAATTCACCTTACCCCAAACCTGAATTTCTAAATTTTACTTGTACCCTTATTTTGCTGTACTGAGTAGCAAAATGTAGTATTTGTCACATTTTCATCAGTGCCATGTGAACTGAGTCATGTAAGTATTACGCTTCAATCTCAGAAAAATCAATATCCATGAGTAATAGACTGAGTGTAATAGTAATAGACTGAAAAAAAGACCAAAAAAAAGAAACTTACCTGGATTCGCATTTACTGCTGTTCTGAAGATGCAGCAAGTTTGTGGTTTAATTGCAAAAGGATTATCTCCAGCATGCTTATAATCTGTGCAGGCAGGCTTTTTGAGAAGTCAGATAACTCTTTATTTCTAGAATATTATAGCTGTATCCATTATTGTAAATACAAGTTGTTTCTGTCTATTTGCCAGCAGAGGCAAGTTGCACAGCACTAATAAATAACTCTTTGACCAGTAACACTGTGATCTTAAGTTAGTCTTACCCATTATAAGCTCAAAAGCATATACAGACTTATTCTTTATGATGGAAGCAGAAACGTAGTCACAGCATATATAGGTAGAGACACCATGTCATTAATTCAAACATCAGTAAGATGAATTGCAGAACAGGTTCCAGGACTGGGGCCGTTGTATCTTTTAACTGTGCTGACTTCCCTGATTCTTGACCTAACCATTAAACACAGATACAGATCTTATAGACTTATCTCCTGTAGGATTTTATAATGATGTTTGCAGCAACACATGAAAATAAACTTAAACCTTTGAATTTGCTTGCACATGAAAAGACTTTCTTCAAGCTTTCATCGTGTTCCTGGAAGGCCCCAGCTGTGTGTCTGCCTTCTGCAAACTGTTACTCGTGTCCTTGTTCTTTTCTGTCCTGACAATGTCAGCTCTATTCAGGTACACATTAAATACACATGAAATACTAACTGCTTCTTATTATAACACTATTGCATGTTGTCTGCTAAGCATTTGTGTGGCAGGGTACCTCAATGTCAACAGCTATTCCTTATTGTACCTTTTTTTTATAAACCATTTAGTCTTTTCTCCCTTAAAGTTTTATGACATTGGTAGTCTGATATGTTTTACTTGGTGATTATTGGGTAAAAAATGAGGTTTGGGGAAAAATGTGCTCCCTAATCTCTGGTGATGACTTGGAAAGACTCTTGAGTCACCATTTGTGTGTGGGCTGTGTAGGCTCTTTTGCTGATGGATGGTGTTCTCAGGGGTGATGGCTGAGTGATTTTTTCAGGGAACTGTAGGGACTGTGGTACTTCCAGTTCTTGGAAGACCTTGTGATTTTTATATGTAGAAGCAAAACTATTTCACCCTTTTTATTACTCTGTGTAATATGACTTCTGCCAGGCACGTGCCCAGCTGTTTGCTCGCTTACCTCAACAGAGGGAGAAAACGGGATGGGAAACTGCCTGGATTGAGATAAACCTTCTCTCACGGTGTTTCCCACGTTTTACTGTTATATTCCTTGCTGACAGGTAGAATTTTGCCCTTTGTTTAAGAAGTACCACCACAGGCATAGGGCTGAGGGCTGGGCGGGGCCTGGTGGTGCAGCTGCTGGAACCAGCAAGCAAGCACCTCACAGGGAGCCATTTTGTGAGGTATTTGGCAAGTACTTCGCAGGGAGCCATTTTGTGACCGTTTTGTGGGGTATTTGGCAAGTACCTCACAGGGAGCCATTTTGTGACCGTTTCGTGGGGTATTTGGCAAGCGCCTCACAGGGAGCCATTTTGTGACCATTTCGTGAGGTATTTGGCAAGCGCCTCACAGGGGAGCCATTTTGTGACCATTTTGTGAGGTATTTGGCAAGCACCTCACAGGGAGCCATTTTGTGACCATTTCCTGAGGTATTTGGCAAGTACCTTGCAGGGAGCCATTTTGTGACCGTTTTGTGAGGTATTTGGCAAGTACCTCGCAGGGAGCCATTTTGTGACCATTTCATGAGGTATTTGGCAAGTACCTCACAGGGAGCCATTTTGTGACCATTTCGTGAGGTATTTGGCAAGTCAGGGAGCCATTTTGTGACCATTTTGTGAGGTATTTGGCAAGTACCTCACAGGGAGCCATTTTGTGAGCCCTCCTAAAGGCTGCTGAAGCATGTGGAAAAATTGCTGATTTTAGAGAAACTCAAGCCAAGGAAGAGCACTAGAGATGTCAGCAAAGCCAATGCTGGGGGAAGTTCTAGGAAAATGAAGGTTTTCCTTGTGCAGTGAGTGCTTCAGGAGAGACATGTGCCACCCCTGGAGATCAGCCAGCCAAAGGGCTGACCTCAGAAAATGGTCAGGGGCAAAGAAAAAACTGGCTTCTCTTTGACATGGGTGGTACAGAGGTGTGGTTGCTGATGGTTGTTATCCAGGGCAGCTGTGATGGGCTTCCCTGCTCCTCTCAGAGACTGAGCACAGGGAACTACCTGTGGAGAAACAAGGCTCAAAGGCATGTGTAAGGACTGGAGATCTTCCTGAAATGGGCACTTTCTGGGAATGCTTCCCCGGAAAGGTGAGGATGGCTTCCCAATATCTTTGAGAAGGAGAATGGCCCAATGACAGTTCATAAGGGAGTTCAGATGAGAAGATCACCTACTCACACCCATAAGATTCCTTAAAAGTGGTCTGAGGATAGAAGCAAGTATGCAATAGGGATAGAGGATCTACCATGGCCCTTCCATCATCACATGAATGTTGCAGTCCGTGAGGTGACTCCAAAGAGTGAGTTTTTCTGTGTTTACTTTGCATCAGCACATTGTCTGTCTGCCAGCCTTTTTTTCTTTTGCTTTCCATTGCTTCATTTCTAAGCAAGCAAGGAAATATTTCTTCTGTCACTAACAAAGGCAGGAGAAACTCCTCATTTGGTTTTACATACCTTAACCTTGGCGTGCCCTTTTGCTTCTTTGGGGTCACCAGCAGAGGTGAGTAAAGGAAAATTAGTTTTTTAGTTTGTACCCAAGTTCTTTTTGGTTATTTAAGATCATGATCCAGGAAAGCATCTTCTGAACTGTCCGTCTCTGTATGAAATTTAAGTATCATGTAGTTGTGATCAGCATTGCACTGACTTCCACGTTTTATGTTTGGCCCAGATAACTTTGCTGAATGAAGTTCTGAACTGTCCTGTCATGATACTTCACTTGTAAACATGAATCTGTCCATAAATTACTCTTTTTCAGGTATTGAAGTGTTTGGTCTGGTGACTCAACTGTGTTAATGTTCCACAGCTGGGAACATTTCTAACTGAAAGGTGTTCTCAGCTGAAACGTGTTTATCAGGCAGTAGCTGAGGCAGCTGAAGTTAGCCTTGCTGTTTCTTACCCATGAAGGTAACTGTTTCATATAGTAGTAATTTTAAGAATATAATGCAGAAAGCTAAGGAAGTCTTCTTTTTTGGTTTTGGTATGTTGTGAGCCTTTCCAAGTAAAGAATTTATCTCCAAAGGAAGGCAGTAGAGAAATTAGTTTAGATTTCTAATAACAAAAATTGCTATGTTAAATCTTCCTTTGGGTACTGAAGTATTATAGTGTAAAAAAAAATAGCTACATGCACTTGATGTCTTTGTGAATGTAAAATCCCTTCAAGGAGTTCTTTATATCAGTGCTCAACAGAGGAGCAGCATTCTGAGAAGAGCAAAATGAGTGCATGTGTCCTGTTCTAGGTGTTAAGATCTGTTGCACCCATTAAATCAAAATGGATGCTAGGTGGAAAATCTTGTCCCTAAAACCGCACACAAAACAGCAGATGTCACTCCAGTTTTTATGTTGGCCAGAGAAGAATTTGCTTCAATACAAGAACAACTCGTGTGACATGATGGCTCATGTTTAATATAGTGTGTTAAGGCATGGATGGAATACATCACAGAATTCCTGAGGTTAACTGTGGGTTTCTGTTTTAAATACTGGAGAAACATTGTTTCTGGTTTCCATTTGGATCTGTGTGTTTTGCCCTGAGGTGGAACCAATTTATGAAGAGATGTGAGCAATAAGTAGCAACACATACCTAATGCACGGCTTATGTTTAAGACAGTGAGGTTATCCATGAACTGAGAAAAATACACAGTTGCATGGCTGAATTGTTCTAAGCATTTATTTTAAGATTGCATTATTTTTAAATTAATTTTAAGCAAACTACAGCAAGTAGTCTGAAAGTAATTTGTTTCAGTGATCAGAGTGGTCATAACAATTGCTCAATTTTACTAAATTTGTCTGTATAGGAGCCCAGAATGAAAGCATAAAGTTTCTTGAAGTAGTGCTGATTTTAAGCTGGCACACCTTGTATGACTTTATATGTGGTGTGTGCTGCAAAATGCAGGCCAGAAATCTTAGGGCAAGGTGGAAAAATGAGTTTCCTGTATCACAAAGAGAATCCTAAGCATCCACAAACCCCATGTGGATGCTGTGAGTATTCAGTGTAATCTTAAGAACATGGTTTTGGTTGGATTTGCACACTGGTAGAGGATCTAAAGCCTACCTTACTCTTGGCCCTAAAGATGTGAGTAGAAAAAAGATACTGCTTTATTATAGGTTACTTTTAGTTGCTTAAAACTCTGATTTATGGAGATAGTCACCCAGGACTACATCTGTCTGAATGTAGGGAAAGGAAGATAAAGTTGTTTTTACGTTGAGGGGAGAAAAGAAAAAAATTTTATGATACCAAAATGCATTTGATGAGAATAGAACTGTGTTGGTTTGTTTTTTAATTAAACTAACAATATACTCACATGATTCTGTTTTAGCAAATTTAGACTCAACAGGCCTGTGTTGTTACAGAAGATAAAAGCTGAGGAATTATAGATACTTTTGGCACTGCACAAAAGTGTAAATTTTTTTTTTACCTGCAAGTTCAATGCTCAATTTTTAATTTCTTTCCTGAGACTTGGACTTTAGTGATATTAAAAATTCTGCTCTTTAAAAGCTTTGCAGACACATACAGCCTCTGCTGCAGTAAGTGTACCATCTGAATTTAGTTACTAGGTCTTGATAGTGTAAACAGCAGAGCTGAGTTTACATTTTGCTGACAGACATTTTGCCTGAAGCTTTGGATAGTGAAGGGTGTTGCAGATGATAGTTATCTTGATGACAGGTTAATATTAAACATCCCTTGAATATGCCTACCAGCCTTAGAAGGATAACTTGCAATATTGGGAAATAAGGATTTATTTTCCACAATGCTTTGGACATACCTAGCAGCTGTTGCAAGGTGCCAGGCAGATATTGAAGAATTCAAAATAAAATACTTATCTGTATTTATAGCTGCAGATAGAGAATATTTGCCAGCCTAAGTGATGACTGGGCATAGTGAGAGGCAAAGCCAGCAACAATTTGTAAGGCACAAAATCAATTCCATAGCTGTAACAAATACTGTTTTAAAACATGAAACAGTGGAGAGTGGATTTGGAGCCACAGGCCTAGAGATTATTCCTGTACAGAGGGGAAAGAAAACACTAAATTTTATCGTAGTTATGTAGAAAAACTCCTTGAATAGAGATTTAGATTAATGTTTTCAGGTAATAAAACGAGAATAGTTTGGCAAGTACCCTATAGTCTCAACTATGTGTTTAGTGGAAAGAATACCTGAACAAAACATTAATGTATTACATTTATAAGCTTGAACTTCATTGGGCAAGGATGGGCATCACTTGTGTTCAGCAATGTTTAATCAGGAATTCATCTAACTTCCTACACAGATGTACTCTCTAGCTGTCACAGGAACAAGAGATTGGTCCTGCCCAGGGATTTGACTCTCAGCAGAAGTGCAGCACAACACAGTGTTTATCTTTGTTATGGGTAAGTCACTCAGAGAAGAACTTTTTGCCATAAGGAGACATCCAGAAGCAGAAACGCTGTGCTTCATCCTCTTCCTGCCAGAATCCTCAGGGACATGTTGGTAATGAATAGAGTTGACAAAATTATGTCAGCAGAAGGTTCTTGGTGTGAGGAATTTGAAGAGAGCCATAGGTCTGCGTGGTTCTGGTTATTGTCAGAGTAAGGCAGGCTGTGCTTTGCATGCCAACCTTGGATGGAAAACCTGGAGGTTTTGTGTTCCATGTGAGTGTCTCCCAGAGAGCTTCAGCCACACGGTAGGGGTGGGAACTGCTGCATTCCCAGAGCTCGCTCAAACACGCACTGGTTTTTTTGGCCTTGAATAATGTGCCAGGAGGTGGTGGTTGTCATAGTGCTGAATACTCAGCTTAGCTTGCAGGAGCTGGAGTTGATGAAATTCTGGCCTTTTCAAAGACCAGTGTGTTTATTTTTATTTTGATTGTCTGTGCTAGGCTTTTTTTGCTTCCTTTTTTTAATGGAGAGATTAGTGATTCATAGGTAAGAAAACCTAAGAATCTGATTTTTATCCCAATTTTTTAAAATGGGAATATTCAACATTTGGGCCAGATCTGAAGAATGCCAAAGACATTTTTGTCATATCCTTGTCCTGAGAGATGAAAATCTGTAATTTTCCCACTACCAAGTTGAGAATTTGGTCCGTTCCTTGACACTGAGTACAGAAAGCACAAAATAAGATACAGATCAAAAAGACTCCCTCTGCCCTCAAAGTGATGATGAGACAAAGTAAGCACACAGGCAGAAGAGGTACAATTATCTTCATTCTCTACAGTGGCCTTTAAGTGCTGAGGGAAGAACAGCAAGAACTCTCCTGGACTGCTCTTTTAGCTTCTAGCAATCAAAAATTTAAGGACTTCTGGGTCAGGCTGCATCTGGATTATCAGTTTTAATGGCCACTCTTAGGATATTTCTCAATTATGCCTAAATGTGAGTTTCTTTAGGTTCGTCTGGGTTTGTAGCAGCTGTTTAAAAATCTGGCTCAACAGAAAAGGGAACAAAGCAAACAAGTGCTGAATTGACATTCCAGATCTGTGAAGGAATATGTTCTGGGCTAGTTCTAACAGCAGTGCCTAAAAGCCATGGTGAAAATACTGAATTGGCAGGATGAGATCCCAAAATGTTTATATGGACTCTCTTTGATGGCCTGGCCATACTTTAATGAGAGATTTTTCAGGCTCTGCTTTGGTCATGAGGGTCATGAGATGATGGAGGTCACTTTTATCTGTGCTGGGGACAGAGCAGGAGGGCTGGGCTTAAGAGCCAAAGAGATTTATTGTGTGACAGCAGAGAAAGAAATACCAAAGATGTGCATGTCCTTGACTTCTCTAGGTGTCCCTGTTCTACCCACTCATGCTGAATTCCATCTCTTCTGGAGCTCACAGAATCAGACACAGAATCGGTCATAATACAAATGATTTATGAATAAAAAAGATTTACAGATGAAGTTGCCCAGGGCACTTACTTCATGGTGAATGTACTGCAGACTGGTGTTATTCTGTAATAGCAAATATTTGATGTGGTTTAGGTTCCTGAGCTCTAAATGGTCACATTGCTCTGAGTAAACCAATGCACTGAGTTGTTGTAAGTATGCAAAACACAGATGAAAAAAATACAACTGCAAAGCACAGCTGGACAAACCACCCATGATGGAGTACTGATCTGTGTGGCAGGAGCAGCTTGGAATTACTCATAATGGGAGTGGTACAAAGTGAGTTTAACAGATCTTTCAATTTGCACTGGGGATTTAACTTTGGACTTGTTTCCTGTTGAGATAATAGAGTAAAATAAGCCCTTTTTTTTGTTTTAGACCCACCCGTGTGATTGATATGACACGGATTAGGGCATAAAGTCCTTGTGCTGTGTGGCAGAATCCCACAGCCCGTGGGAGTTCCTTAACTTCCAGGCTGAGTCTTAGAAGAGGAAAACCCACATGTGTATTTCCTGTTTTCATTTTAAAGAGCAAACAAAAATATTTTTTAGTTGGAATTGTCTGTATATGAAAAAAAAGGGGCAGAGTTGGTCTCAGATAATCCTTACAACAAAGCAAGTATAGGGAGATGTGGCTTTCTGGCAGGTTAGAAGAGACCTAATTTAGGATGCTGTAGGTCACACCTTAGGTGGGAAGAGTTAGTATTTGATCTTTTGTCTCATGAGTCCTGAACTCATGTCTTGCCTTCAGAGGGCCTGAAATTTTCTGCTTTACATCCACATCCTTATAAATTAAAGAGTAAGTGCTCATTTGTTTAGGGCATTTGGGATTTGGCTGCTGTATATCACAGTTCTCCTATACCTGTGCGTGAAGTTAATACTGAAGTTCATATTTCATCAAAGGTTCAAACCTTTGAGATGCCCTTGATGTCAAGGATAAGAGATTCCATTCTTCTAGACTTAGGTTTTTTAGCTTTTGTTAGGCTAGGGAAACCATAAGTGAGGAAATCTGTGCCTTTTGCTGAATTTATGCCTGGAGAAACTATGCAAATCAAGGAAAAGATTTGCTGTTCTGCTTGTCTTCCCTCTGCTATTTGTATACTTTAACACTTTTGTAAGCTGCAGATGGGCAATAAGTGAAGGACAGAGAAAGTGGCAGGTGTTCAATCCTTCCAAACCTTCTCTCATTTTAGCAAAATTAAAAAAAAAAACAAAACAGAATTTGGTTGCTATGATAAAGCTAAGTCATCAATTACTCTGGCTTGCTGCAGTGCTGTCAGGGGATGGCAGGCAGGCTGCTGTGGGAAGGCAAGCCATTGAACAGCTCTCTTTAAGCCATTGTCCATGCCAACAGTCAGTCTGCCCTTCCTCTTTCTAGTTGTCCTCTTTGGAGTAAACAAGTGTTTGTGTTCTCAGTGGCTTTTTTTCTTTGCTGTTTTGGGGTGAGATTTTTTTTCAGCATTTGAAATGGATTAAGTTGCTGAAGGAGAGCCAACACACTGAAAGTGATATTGGGAGCATGACACAATGGCCAAAGACTGGTTTTGGAAAAGGGGAGCCAGAGCACTATAAAGTCAGTTTTAAGCAAAAAATAGTGATGCTCTGTAATAATTTGCATCAATATTCAGCCATTGGCTGTCTGCGTGGTACACAGTGCTTGCCTGGATAAACAAAGGAGGTAACGCTGTTTGTTTGGATCTNAGGGAGCTCTGAGGAACCTGGTCTTGTGGGAGGTGTCTCTGTCCATGGCAGGGGGTTTAAAACAAGATGATCTTTAAGGTCCCTCCTAACCCAAACTATTCTGTGATTCTATGAGTGTTCAGTGCTGTCATGTGAAGGCTAATCATTTAGCCTTGGATCAGTGNGATAGGGGGGTGTGAATTCCATCCTTTTTTTTTTTTTTTCATAAGGCCAAGCTAATCTGTTGCTTGGGATGACAGGCACTATTTCTTTCACTCTAAATTTTTTGATATAAAACACGTGTCTAATGAGTTGGGTTTTTTTAATGCAGTGTATAAAGCATCTTTCACCAAAAGCATGAGTTTTCCCTCCATAACTGGCCGTGACCATGTCTCATATTTTCTATTTTTAAGACACAATTTTAGACATTGCTTATACAAGCAATGTGTCTTGGATTATGCCTGACAGTGTTCTCATCCAATTACT
Source organism: Calyptomena viridis (assembly GCA_013390005.1). Taxonomy (NCBI): domain Eukaryota; kingdom Metazoa; phylum Chordata; class Aves; order Passeriformes; family Eurylaimidae; genus Calyptomena; species Calyptomena viridis. The sequence goes on from WEIV01019868.1 coordinate 33,470, forward strand.
TTATTTTCTGTTTTACTTGCTCGATTCACCTATTGATCTGTCCTACTTTGTCAGGGGTAGAGGGTGTGGGGAATTACTTTGCTCTTCCATGAAATCGGCAGGAGTGATCTCGAGCAGCAAAAGCCAGGAATGTAGTTTGTATACTTGGAGAAACTGAGAAACTTTGTTCTGTAATGCTTGTCTGTTGATACGTATTTGAATTGCACAGTCGGGAGTGTTGTGACTTTCAGAGGACAGGTACATGTCCCATCTGTGGAGGTGTTCAAGGCCAGGTGAGAGGGAGCTCTGAGGAACCTGGTCTTGTGGGAGGTGTCTGTCCATGGCAGGGGGTTTAAAACAAGATGATCTTTAAGGTCCCTCCTAACCCAAACTATTCTGTGAGTCTATGAGTGTTCAGTGCTGTCACGTGAAGGATAATCATTTAGCCTTGGATCAGTGCCATATTATATGCAGCATCTCACTACTCCTGTCTCAAGCAAACCATAAAACAGAATTGTGGAAATAATAAATAATAATAGCATTGGTTTGTACTGAAAAAGACTATTAGAGGTCATCTGGCTCCAACCCCTCTGCCATGGGCAGAAACACATTCCACTAGACCAGGTTGCTCAGAGCCCCATCCAGCCTGGCCTTGAACACTTCCAGGGATGGGGCTGCCACAGCTTCTCTGGGCAACTTGTTCAAGTGCATCATCACAGAATTCCTTCCTGATATCTTAATTTCAACCGACTATCTGTCAGTTGGAAGCCATTCCCCCTTGTCCTAACACTACATGCCCTTGTCAGAAGTCCCTCTCCAGTTCCCTTGTAGGTCACCTTTAAGGACTGAAAGGCTGCTGTGAGATCTGCCTGGAACCTTCTCCAGTGTGGACAACAGTCCTCTCCATGTAACCCATCATTTGTTCTCTGTTTTAAACCGCATGTTTCCATACTAAAAAAGTCTGGGGTGACTTCAATAGGTACATGTTACTGTGGTTCAACACTGAAGTTTGCATAGTTATCACAAAGTCAGTAGCTGGTTATGAACTGCAAGTCCCATCAAGACTCATCTCACATTGAGTCCTTTTGGCCTCGTGTGTTTCAGAGGTTAAGTGACTGTGACTGTAAAATCACCTGGCTCAGCTGAAGGGACCTGACCTCCAAAAGCTGCCAAGCATTACCTTTTCAAAGAAATGGCAGCATTCAGATATTTGCATTAGACACCAACTGGTCTGTAGCAAAAATCACTAGTCATCTGTGCCAGTCATCATCCTGTGGTAGGTTTGTTGTTTTCTAACTGCTTCACACCTACTCACAGCTTCCTGGTGCTGTGACTCAACACCAGCAGTGATTCTGTGCTTCTGTGCCTGGCCTAGAGCTACACTAATCATTGTGGTTTGTCAATTCACATCTAGGCAATCCTCTGCTGATTTTTCTCTGTTCTCTTATAGCTAGCAGGGCTAGACAACAGAGGTTTTCTTCTGGAAAAAAAATAAGCACTCTTACTCTCCAATTTCTTGCATGTTTTCTGTGTGCACTTCTCCCTTGCCAGTGGTGCCAGGGTGACTTACCAGTGTAGCTGATCCAGTGCTTGGGTGTCTTTGGCATATTCTGTACCAATGTATTGTGTCAGCAGAATTTCACTATAAAAAGAAGAGGTGTCTTTATATTTTCCCTGGATATCTCGTTCCACCAGCTTGGTTAATTGAATATGGGAATCTTTAGGGCAGAATTGACAGAAATAAACTATTCAATCAGCTCTCAGAATTCAATGCTATAGTTAATAATCTGCTTGGTAAAAGAAAGCATACTGGAGAATAAAACATATTTTTGTTACTGAAGTGTTCTTGTAATGAAAACATGGGAGTTTTGCACCAAGAGGAGGAAAAAAGTAAAATACAAATTCCTTTTTGTTGCTGCTGTTTTAGTAGCATAGGGCAAACGAATGTTTAATATGAAAGAAAATATAGATAACGTTATAGTAATCATTAACTAAACCAGTTTCTCTGCAGGAACTCAATTGAAGCCATTTGAGATTATTGCTTTGTGATATCTGCCTTTTCAGAGTGTATTCTGGGTTAAAATACAATGAAATGCTGCTTGATCACCCAGGGATATGAAGAAAATAGGATTACTGCAGGGTTTTTGAGGAAAAGATCTGGTGCTCTGTAATTTGAGTGTTTAGACATTTTGAATGGGCTCATTAAATTAAAGGTTGCTTAATATTGAATGAGCATTAAGTGTCCGCCTAAAATTACTATATAGCAATTACAGGGATTTTTTGAAAAAGATACTCTATAGGTATATTTGAAGGTAATTGAAAGTTTTGGTATAATTCTATTTAAAAGTTAAGCAAGAAACTTGTGGAGGACTTGTATGAGAATAGAAGGAATAGTCATAGATTGCGGGAAACAGAATTGGTTTAGTTTTGCTTTTCACAGGGCTCCTTAGTCTGCTTGGTCTGTAGTTGATCAAGAGATTTCTAGGCTTATTCTGCCGAAGCAAGATGGGTTTGTTTTCTGGAGACAATTCACCAAAATAGCTTGTGCCACAGACTATGCTATTGGCATTCATTATGCTCTTCCATCTTAAAACAGTAAATAAGAAGAGAAAGCACTCTCACAATTCTTTGTTCAGATTGCTATGCACAAAGGTACAAAATTTCTTGGCCCACATTCTCAGGAATACAAAAACTCATGGGTGATCACAGATTAAATTACCAGGATTTCTGGCCCAGTGATTTGTTGGAGAAATTACTGGTTACCTATATTGCTTCAGCTTTCTATCCAGATAAACCTAACCTTTTCAAGTAAAATGTTCCAAACTAATATTGTGTCAGTGACCTTGTGAAATTAGACACACATTTTTAAATCTTGCAGTTTCTTCTCTAACTAAGGTGTCTTGTCTGCATTTCGGGACTTTGGTAGTTCCCATCTTGAATCCAAAGTCAGTGTCCTCCTTCTCTTCCTCCTTACATTGTTCTGACTTTGTGAAAGACAGTCAGAAGTACAGAAAGCCTGAAAACATTGTTAGAGCTCTCTGAAGATCTGATTCACTTCATCTCAGTAGTGGATTCACTATTATTAGTCCAAACCCTGTTGTACTGATCTTTACATCCCTTGATCTTTTTAGGGAACTGCTTCAAGTGATGTTCAGTCCCTCTGGATTCTCAGATGCCCGTTGTGCAAGTATATTGTTGTCCTAGGAAGGCCTCTGAACCATTGTGGTGGCACTTTTCGCAGAGAGGTGCTGGAGGAGCCTGATAGAAAGGGCAGTAGTGTACAGGCAGCTTTTATTCTATACACAGCAACATTTGAGGCACTACACAACTTTCCACAACTGGGACTGTAGAGCCTGAACATTAAACTGCCCTGAGTTAGGATAGAGGATGAACACTGAGTCTCTGAGATCTACTTGAGGAAACTGGCAAAATTGTGAGTTTGGGTGAGAGATTTTGTTACTCTCTAAGAAAGCTCTATTTTGGAATCAAACAGCAACATAAAAATCATAGTTTCTGTACTCTGAGTAAGATTAGAGAAAAATAAGCCTGGTTGCTTAAATGATAGGAACTAATAGTAAAGACCCATATCAACCTCCAAGAAGCAATAAGTGAATTAAATTGGATTCTTTTCAGTTAGGAGGGTTGTCTCCATTTCAGATTTACTTTACTGCTTTTCTTTATTGTTTCATCTCATCCTGTCAGTTTTTGCAATATAAGCTGGATTCATTCCTGGGAATTCATCCACTGCAATGGCCTTCTGAATTTTTATGTTTTAATATGCTTTCATATATGCACATGTACATAGTTTTTTAATTGGAGCTTTAGTCAAGAGAAACAGCAGTCACAGGGTGTTAATCTCAAGTTGAGTGCAAATCATCTATACAGAAGTACAGTGGAAAATCAAGTAAGTACTTTTTTGTTAATCTGCTCAAAATTGGAATATTTTTGGCATATTTGGATGATAAATAAAGCTTAGTTCTTCCTTTACATATCTGCTTGTGCAGCTAATAGAATTATAGTGAGGATTTTGTATGTGCAACAGGGGGCAAATGCAGACATCATGCAGCAGGAAACCTGTCTCAAATAACTAGTTTTGGGCTAATCCGTAACCTCAGTTTCTGATAAAATACTCTTGCATTTGTGCCTATTTACTGATCTTAAGTGTCCTCTGGGCTTTTACAGTGTGCATAAAGAGCTACAAGTGTCTCTACCCTTTGGTAGCAGGAGGTTTATTGTCTATGTTGTTAATTCCTTATAAATCATGGTGCAAATGTCCAGACTTTTTGTGTAGGAAGTCTAGAGAGCTCCTCTACTGCAGTGATAAGTAATCAGATACAGTACTTTTACTTGGCAGAAACACAAACTGTAACTCTTAAGGTTTCTGTTTTGAAGCAATGGAAGTAGGTATACCTGCACTGCCTGAAAAATGTTTTGTGAGTTTGGCTTCTTCCTGCCGTTACAAACATTTGAAGTCCCAGTTTTCAGTTTAAAAATAAGAAAATCCATGTGTGCTGATTACAGTACAGAGGAGCTTGAAAATATGAATCTGACAGTTTCCAAGCAGGCGAAAACTGTAACTACAAAACCATTATTTTGGTCTATCTTTTTATGAAGTAGGGGCACTGGAGGAGGTTTAAAGGTTTGACATGGCTAATATTGATTCTAGAAGTGTGGGTTATATTAGTGTGTTTATGCTCTGGGGCTCCATTGGGGAATAATGATGAATTTTGTCACAGGGGGACATAAAAGGAACACATCACCTTACCCCACTGATGCGGATGAGTCTTTCCCATAGCACAGTAAAGTCTGTCAGCTCTGTAGCTGCTCTGAGGCTTTTCATTTTTATTTTTTTTTCCAGCCCCAGCCTTCACACTTTTCAACTTTGCCATGTCCATCCCAGCTCGAAGAATTGGACAAGCCACCTTTCTTCCTCCCTGTGGGCAGTGAGTCCAATTCTTGCTGGAAGTGTGAGCCATAGGAAGCGTAAGGAACAGGCTGTTCTCCTGTGCTGTAGTGTTACATAAATAACAGACTCCTGAGACCTCTGCCATCTCTGCAGTGAGAGGACCAGCTTTGACATGCAGCCAAAGCAGGAACTCTATTTTGTACAGGGGTAGGAGAGAACCCTGCTGGTTTCAAAGGGATGGCAAATGCCATTGTTATCCTGATGCTGTCAGAGAGGATCTCTGGTTTTTTTAGGGCCTCAATAAGAGGCACATAGTCTTTTACTTTTTCTTCTGGACATGAAGAGATTAAGCACAAAGAAGGAAAACGGCCAGATCCCAGTAGCTATTCACTGCTTTTCCACATCATGTGTGTGGCAAGGGAAAAAGCAAAACACAGGTACTCAAATCTGCACTGAGTCTTATGTTTTTTTAACTTTTGAGGGAGAAGTTGCTAGTTGTTGAAGGCAAAAATGGGTCATGTAGCTGCCGCATCTTAAAAATAAAATCATTGGCAGACTTCCTTGCCTGCAACACAGTGTGCTGAATTTCAATGAAAATCACCCAAATGTACAGAGCTCATAGACAGCTCAGAATGCTGCAATAGAAAATGCTGCAGAGTACATTTCTAGGCTACTTCCGTGCCATTTGATTTGCTTGTTCATAAATCTTTTCTCAATCAAAGTACTATTATTTTTTTCAGACAAATATCTAGATTCTGCACTAGGCAGCATTCATAATGTCCTCTATTTCCTCTTTCGTGTTCGTAGAGGGGATGATGGTTTCTTTGCAAATATAAAATATGTTCTTCTGAAAACAGTCAATTTGAAAGGCAAAAAAACAAATCCAAAACCTATGGCTTAGAAGGAGTAGAAAAATAGTTTATTGTCACAATTTATTTATACGGACAGCTACAAAGACTTTGTGTTGCTCAAACTGTTGAGCATTTTCTTTTCCTTTTGATTTTTTTTTTTGTACTAACAGTAACAAACTATCACAGATGTGAGATAGCAATATTGGATTATTGCTGTTAAACAGCTGCTGTGTTGATGCTGGCATTGTTTTCCATGCTAGTTAGCCATTAGTTTATTACTACCATGTTACACTTCTATCATAGAAGGTTCTAGGGAATAGGTGTAAATTTAGTGCAAACCACATGTGATCAAATCTAAATCATCAACTGGGCTGGGGTGAAATCTCTATAGAGTTTCTGATATCTCTGCTAGCATGAAGTGCAACTGAACGAAGAAAGGTCTCATTTTTATTCTGTATTCTTCTCACCAGCCTCAGACTTAGGCTGTTTTCTGTCCACAAACTGATCTTACCCAAAAGACTAGTACTAACAGTAAATTGTATAATCCCAAGGAAGTTTACATGTGCATATGAGTTATATAAGTCCTAAAAGAGCAGGCAGAGGTTTAATTCTGGTGTGATCAGTAACTGAATTTCCCATGGAGCATGCATATCCTTTTCACAGGGAGCAATCTCTCCAGAAGGGCTCAAAGCATTTCAGTACCTTCCACTAAAGCCCTGCCACTTGAGCCTGGCAAACACACAGCAAGTTCTCACTTCTCCTGCTGCTGGATAGTGCAGCAGCCCCACGGAAGATGAAGATGGGTTTCTGTCTGCTCTCCTCTGACAGTACAGTAGTGTATTTTCAGTTCTGTGTCTTAGCCTAAATCCAGACAGTGGCAGACCTAAAGCATAAGCTTTACAAGAACTGCTGTCTGTGGTTTGGCAGGATCATTTTATGAGGTTGCTCAGGAATGAAAGTCTTGATAGTGGTCATTGAATGGGGAAGTTCCCGCAACTGGTCCATCTATCAAAACCGGCAGTAGAAGGAAAGGGCTCTTCCCTGAATGCTCAAATCACAGGATTTTACCTGTTTGTACAGGGTATCTATCTGCATTTTCTGTTTTACAGAGTCACTGCAGACCAATTATTCGTTGTGTATTTTTATACCAGTTAGCACTTGCTTGTGTGAAGTTTGCCTGTGGTAAGAAATGTCTGATATCACTGGTCTCTGGGTCATATTCTCCAAAATTAGCATTTTCATGTGTAATATCTAAAGGGGATGTTGACCACCTTTCAATCTAAATTAATCTCATTTGTATTTGTTTTGAAAACATTAGATGTCCTGTCTTTCCTTCTTCCCAGTGGTTAATTTTCCCATATTTATCCTTGCTGGCTGCTGAATGTCTCTGTGCTAGTTGTTTAATTGGCAGATGGATTCACTTAAGTTGATAGAAAACCGAACTCTGAAGGGAAGCATGTTATCAAAATGCATAGGCTAATCCTATTAGGGGAAAGCATTTTTATTTAAATGGAAAGTGATTAGACTGTATCTTTAGTATCTCTTCGGGAGTGGCTGTAGCTGCTTTCTGTTCCTGGAGGCTCATATGGTATTTCCTGAGTCATGTAACTGTGAACAGAGAGGCAAAGGAAAATGGTTTCCCCTCATTGTAAGTGGTGAACTCCCTCTTGCTTCCTTTGCTGAAATCACTGTATTGTGTTATTTTCAGATATCATTGGAATAAGCAGTATGATACAGTGCATGTTGGGAAGTATATGAAATCCCCCTTTTTTTAATCCACCCCTAACTGAATCCACTCTTTTATTCCTGGCTGTGCCTGCAGCTGAAGTCATGTGGTAGTACATCTGCTTTCCACTAACAGGACCATTTTACATAATTTATGTGCAACCACAATGTCCGCTGCTAATCCAGGCTAATCCAACACTTCCCTGAAGAGCTGCATTAACAAATCTTGCTTTAGCCTTTCCAGCTCAGCCCTGAACAGCTCATGGTCCGCTGGACGGTGCCCAAAGCTCGGAGGAGATCAGGCCAGGCTGTGCAGAGCCCCCAGTCTCTGTCCCTCCCCGGTGTCTGCAGGCCCCCAGGGCAGGGCTGCAGCAGGGTGTGTGTCTGGACGTGCTCCTCATCCCTCTGTCTGGGCAGGCTGCAGCCCCACGAGTAGGCGAGGTGCCTGGGAGAGCCAGCACTGCCAGCCAGGAGCTGATGTGCCAGGACAGGCAGAGCCCCTGCTCTGCATCACTGACTTCTAAACCAAATCCTGAGGAGCACATCCCTGGGGGAGTGCAGGCTGTGTCCTTGTATCCCTGCACAGCCAAATCCGAGGCCTATCCAGAGATCCTGTTTGTTTCCCTGATTACAGTAATTTCTGCAAGTTGGAAGCGCATAGTTTGGGGTAGGGGGTGTGAAGATTGAGGGGATTTTTATTTGTTCTTTGTTTGGTTTTGTTTTTTTTTTTAGTACCTGGGCTGTCAAAAGATGTCTTCTGGCATCTAGGCAAAGGCAGCTCTCCTAAATGGCAGTGGACAACCTGCTCCTGAAGCAGAGCCAGCAAGAGCTGAGAGCTCAGGCTGTACTCCCACAGAAATTGTTGAATTTCACACTGCTGGTTTAGAGCATCTTCTTTCACTATTACAGGCCTTAGCACCTCTTCTTTGAAAATGACAGACTTGAAGCTGTTTTCTTTCTTAATTTACCCAAAAGTCCTTATTCCTGGCTGAGCTTTTCCACCTATATATTTGTCTCTCCTGATACAGAGTGTATATCCTGACCCTGCCTGAAAAGAAAAATGGAATTTATTACTTCTAGCTTTTCTTTTTTTGCAAATACAAATGTTTAGCTCAGATTTTTGTCTTGAGACTGTTCTGATGGAGATGATGGCCTTGTGAGGGTAGTTAGGCACTGGAACAGGTTGCCTGGAGAAGTTCTGGATGTTCCATCCCTAGCAGTGTTCGAGGGCAGGTTGGATGGGGCTTGGAGAAAGCTGGTCTAGTGGAAGGTGTTCCTGCCCGTGGTAGGAAGGTAGTAACGAGATGAGCTTAAAGATGTTTTCCAACCCAAACCATTCCATGATTTTGTGATCTTATGTCTCCAGAGTCAAGAGAGCACAGCCTGGCATAAAGCCACGCCATGAATAGGGATGGGCAGAAGCAATCCCTACCCTACAGTATCTGCTCTTAGGAGCAACTCCAGGTCAGTTTGGTGCATTTTTGAACAGCATTTGGCCCAGAGCCATACAGATCTGCTGGAAGTGTTCCCTGTCCAGGCACTGAAGTCCCTTGTAGAAAACCTAGATGGAATGTCTTTGTTTTCTCAGTGTTGCTGTTGGTTATCCTTACATCCATGTGGTTGTGATATGCTGTAGCATGTGGGGATCAACACCAGAAACACATTGACAGCCAGAGTCTCTGTGCTGTGTTTAAACAACTAATACCACTTAAAATACTCTGATTTTATTTTGGACTGCTTGAGACTGGGAGAAATGTTCTTTCCTCTTCTGAAGGATTTGTTCAAAGAACAGCAACAAACAACCCAAACCACAAGCTGTGGTAGCATGACTTCATCTTCTCAGTTTTCTCCACGCTGTGCTGGGCAGAGGAGCAGCAAAGGCATTTGCAGATGCAAAAATATACTTTGGGGACTTCTCCCTGCGGGAAATCATTGCTTCACAGAGGAATGATTTAAACAGCTGTAGTTTGTCTTGACAGCATATTTTCTTTACTCTGAGCTGCAAAATAACCTTTTTGCTGAAATTATTCTCGGCTGTGAAAATCAGATGCTGCAGTATATGCCTTTGCAGGTGTTGGATGTTTCTTGAAAGGGACAGAGATGGTTGAAAAATGGAGGGACACTTTGAAAAAAAAATATTCTTGTCCTGCCCAAAATCTCAAAATTTGAATTTGAAGGAAAAAGAGATATAGCTCACCTAGAAACCAAGAGAAAATTTGCAGGGGCAAAAAATCCCAACCTACAACAGTATTTGATCCAGAAATGCTGCAGTTTTGTTCCGTGGAAGTTGTTGTCCAGGTCTTTTGGTCACTTTCTGGATTTTGTGCTTTGCTGGGGTCTTGGTTTTGAAAGGATTTGGTTTGATTTGGTTTGGTTTGGCTTTTGGTTTGTGCATTCCCACCTCTCCCTGAGGATAAGTTTGTTTTTATCCTGCAGTACTTCCTATTAATTACGATTGCACCAATGCTGTGTTTAAATCTCTTGTCAGCACTGAAATTCAGCTCAGACAAAAGAACAAGAACCAGGGGTGGTGCTTGTAAGTTTTGAAATCACTAGACTTTGTTTCAGGTTTGTGTAAGTAAACTATTTGGTTTAGAGTTTTGTTTGTTTTAATAGAACCATGAAAATTCTTCATGGGGAAACACTCTTTACAAGAAGAAAAATTACTCCAAGGACTTAATTTCTTTAGTGTAAAAACAGATTTAAATTGGCTGGTCATTCAAGTAAGTAGAAAGAGATGCTACAGAGGGGTGGGACATCTGCAAGGATATTCTGTAAGAGATGGACAAAACCCAAAGACTAAACCAGACCCAAGAGATTTGGAGTTTGTGTTGTCATTTCGATGTTCAATTCAGGCTGTTCAGTTCTGCCAGCCACTCCTCAGTGAAAGGATGCACAGGGCTTGTTTAGAGAGCTCTCCCATCCTCACCTGGCTTTTGGGTTTTTTTTTTTTTGCCCTACCTCAGTCACTACCATTTTCCATGTTTGTGTAACTGACTGGCAGCAAGTCAGTGTCCTTATGTATCCCACAACCACTGCCATCCTATTTAATTCTTGTAATTTGCATGATGTGTTGTCTTTATGTGTTTTGTGAATCACAACTTCATAAAAAGCTGATGGTGTCACAGTGTTATGCAACATATAAAGTGGATTCTTAATCCTAGAGAGTTTTCTCAGAACAGTGACAGTAGTTCAGAGTATTTTTGTTTGAGGAGATGCTGTTAAGGACCTGCACCTTCTTTGCTTTTCAGATTAATTTTACTGTTAATTGTACACTTCATTGACTGAAGTCACATGTCCTAGTTTCCCTTTAAGTAAAATAAGATTGAGTAATCTAGTTTCAGACTTAATTTTGAAACTGGCTAGTTTGCTGTGCTGGCTCAGGTTTGAATACTTGACTAGCAGTCCCTGTGAGAAGACTCAGGAAATAAAGGCAAACAAATATTCTGCTTGGTGCTCCATCACAACCACAAAAATGATAAAATCTCTAGGCCTGTCACCCTCATCTTGAACTTTCTCTACGTTCTGAAGATTTTCTGTATTTCAAAGGATTATGTTCAAGTGATTCCTCCACTCACGGTATTCACAGCTTCAGAATTTGTCTTGGGTAAGACCTATCAAACTGAACATTTCTAGGCATTGCTAAGCAGGGACTGGCAAGACAAAGTACACGTCAAATATTTTATGCTGGCTGAACCTCCACTCATTATTTCCCAGGTTTTCCTTAGTATTTGATTAGACTGGAACTTTAAATGACTCATGGCATATGTAGTTGCTTTGGACAGTTAAATAAGGGATGAAAATCAAAGCTGGTGCAGAGCAAAGGTATATTTTCACTCCTTTCATAATGAGCTCAATTCTCAGCAGCTATTCTCACTTTTAAATCACTCTGTGTGTTGGACCATAAATAGCAGGTGGGTCTTGATTAGCGTGGGATGACTTGTATCATTGCAGAGTCTCTAGATAGCCATGAAAAAAGAACTCTGTTCACTCAGACTCCTGCACTGTCAACACGTTTGCCATCCAGACTCAACTAAAATGAACTTTTATCATCAGAGATGACTGAGAGAAGGTATCTCTGTGCCACTTCAGTTTCTCCCTCTGATGTAGGGATATTGACTTGAGCAAACCTGCCTCTGTACAGTTTTTCTCCCTAACTATACACCTTTGCCTGTCTTGTCTGCTGAGGCTGAAGCCTTTTGGGGCAGTGACAGGCTGTACGTGCCTGGAGCAGAGGATGCTGAGCTCAGGAGGAGCCTTGAGGTGTTGCTGCAGAGGATTTGATGGGCAGGGAGAACATCTGCCTGGCACCTAGTGCATAACAAGTCAGGCCCTTGCAATAAACTGCTGCCAACTGAAGCTGGGCTAGGGCTTTTTAGTTCTCCTGATTAGCTTTAAACAGTATTTTAAATGGAATTAGAAGCAAGCATTTTGAATAGGTTACCAAGATACTTTGGTAGAGTTTTGTCCCTCCATCAGATTGCTTTTTTTTGATTTAGCTTTTACTCTTGAGCATAATCGGAAGTAATTACAGAGTAATTTCATAATACAGTAATCTGCAGTCTATAGGTTTCCAACTTCATATCAACAGAGCCCCTGATCCTACTCAAGTCTTTGCTCACTCAAACAAACTGTCCATGTCCTTCCAGTGGAAGATGTCCCTGTCCATGGTAGGGAGGTTATAACTAGATGATCCAACCCAAGCCATTCTACGATCCTTTGTTTGCTGTGGTCTCATATTTCAGGTCCTTGCTGTCTGTTGTCTCCTGTGCCTTTAAACAAAGTCCCTGCGGAGCAGGACGACATCCCGCGGCTGCGCCCTGAGTTCCCACTGTGTCCTCACGTCCTCCATGGCTGCTCCACTTCCCAGCGTGTTTTCCTGTGTCCATTTTCAGCTTTGATTTCTCATCTTCTGCACTGTTCTTTGGCCTCAGCCCTTTCCCCTTCTCCAGCTGTCTGGCTTACCAGTGCTTCTGGTGTGTGTTTAAGGGTTTAAAACCTAATTATCCATTAGTTTGAGGGCAAAGGGACTTTCTCTTTTTCACCTGCAGGCCCAGCAAGAGTCAGTGAATAAGGGTTGACTTCTGAGGGTAAGGCTGTAAGGATTGCCCGAAAGAAGCAGCAGTTCATTAAATTTAATGTTTCTGGTTAACTTCTCCTCATATTCTAATTTAATCCAAACCCAGAAATGTGCAGTGGGCACTGAAAATATGGTTTAAGGTAAGGGCTTAAGGCTGAATGTCAGAATTTTAGCTGCTGTTTCTTAAAAATTAACTTTTCAGCATGTGTTTTCATGGAGTTTATAAACTGACTCTAGAGCCACCCAGGATTTTAAGGGTCCTGCAGAGTATCAAGAGTGAATAGAAAACTGTCATCAGCTGGAATTACTGTTATTGATTTGGTATATCTGGGAATGCTGTACAGTAAAGTCAAACAAAATAGGTAAGGTTCTTAAAAATATTTTGCTCAGGTTTCTGTACTCTTGGTTTTGATACCCAAAGATAACCTTAGCACAGTAGGATTTGTGCCTATTTATGCTTTGGAAACCTAATCAACCCCCCATGAATGTGTAAAAGAACCATTTTATTCCTTTTAATGAAGTTTTGATCAGAATTTAGATGGAAAACCTACTGTGCTGTAAGTGGAACTTACAGCTGCCGGTATTTAAGTTAACATTTAGCAAATTAACTTAGAATTGCCTATAGTGGAGTCTACTAAACCATTTCTGATACAGTATTTAATTTTAACTTTTTTTATCTCAACATGAGCCGCTCTGGATTTTGGATTAAATAACCTAAACCAAAACCAAAGTCTTGGTAGTTTAATGACTGAAATTTGTGGGAAAAGGGAAAGTGAGGGGTTTTTGCCTCTGTTAGCAAAGATTCTCCAGCAGTCTTGTGGAAAAGCACTACTAGTGCTGTAGAGCAGAGACCTGCAATTTAACAGCTGAAGGGGCTCTCAGTTCTTGCCCTCCTGTGAAATACCTCCCAGTGCTTGCCTGCCTGTCCTCAGCTCTCCCAACATCTTTGTTTGTATCAGCCTGTGGAGACTTTTTAGATCTTTTTGGATAGACTATTCAAAAAATTAGTTATCCCATTATGTACAGGTTTTGCATGGCCATCAGTGATCTCAGAATAGATCCCAAATGTGTGGGAACAGCAGGGCCCCATGTGATGGTTTATTTTAATTTCACTCCCCACCATCTTGTAGGGTTTGGTTGGAGGGAGTTTTTTATGTTTTCTTTCTGGGGGGGAAATGGGTGGTTTATAATTACAAAATAATATTCAAAACTGCTTTGTGTTGTAAAATACCAAGATAATTTCTCTGAATACTCTTAGAGAGAGGATCCAACACTATCTGGCAAGTGCTTTGTAAAATAAGTCATCTAGAACCTGTGCTCCTCACCCCCATCCAACCAGCCCAATGCCCTGACTTCTCAGCAGGGTTTCTCTCATGTCTGCAGTTCTTGTAGCTGTTTGTGGGTTTAAAAATACTCTGTGTTCCACTAACTTCCACACAAACTGTCCTCTCTCTAGAAAGGCAACAAAATGGCTCAGCAGACAGCAGTCACATCCTACACACCTACACCCACAGGCACACACAGCAGCCATGCCTGTACTTAAGCTGTCTCTAACACACATAATTTTCCTTATTGCCAGGTACTCATCTCTTCCTTTTACAATGCCTTTAAAATAAAGATTTATATGTGCACATGTACGCACAGGAGAAGGAGGAGAGAGGAAGAAAAAAGGTACAAGAATTGGTTTGTCTGCCCCTAGATCCCTCAAATAAAAGGCTGGAGTGGTCTCTTGGGTTCAGGTCCAAATCCAAAGCCTAGGGAGGTTACCACTTGGTATGGCACACGGAATGTTTTGGAGAGTAGTTACCATCTGTATTTCCAGATTTAAATTATATCTGTAATGTGTGTGTTACATGGTGCAGGCATCTCTCAAGGGGTCACTTTACAGTTTGCCATGCGAACTCTGGCATATTTAGTTTTCTTCAGAAATGAAGGATGCATTGGATTTAATCTATACAAGCCAGTAAAATTTACATTTCTTAAAAAATTAAAAATTAAACCAAAACATCATTGTTTCTTAGTTATAAGCTTTTGTTATACAGAGTAATATCACCAAATCTTCAAGAGTACTAATCAATTGTTTTTCACTTTACCTTTGCATCAAATCAATGTGCTCTTCATAAGATGTGCTCTGTCAAACCGTAAGGTCCTGTGTATGATCCACAGTTTCTTTTCTTGCATTTGTGTCAGTCCAGAAAGCTGTAACTTGCTCTTTTAAGTTCAGAACCTGTGTGTTTATGCTCAGGTTGGGAATCATTAACATCCTAAACGTTTTAAAGTTTCTTTGACTTTTACTTAGCTTTTCCAGTTTTCTCTCTTAATTTCTCACTGCTGAAATCAGGCCAGGTATTTAATGAAAGTGATTTTTTTTGTTGGTTTTTTTTCATGAGTTATTAAATTATGTATGGATTTTGAGGAATAATGTGCAAATATCCATCCTTGGGGTTATTTAGGAATAATGAATTCTAGCCTAGAACAGGAAAGGAGGAGAACGTCTGCTGTGAAAGAAGTCATTAATTGAAGATTTTTAAAAGTTATTCTGTCAGTTTGACTTCAGTTTTTAAAAAATGTTTGAAGTAATCCAGCTGAGTGGTTTATTCAATTATGGCACTTGAGGATATTAAAAAACCTTTTCCCTATGACCACCTTCAACCAACACCAACATGAGGATCTTGCCATGTTACAAACTGTTGGTGAAATTATATTCAAAGTCTAGAAATAAGTGATATTTTATCAAACTTTGTGTCTTTGAACACACTTATTTTTTTCTTTCCTCTCAAACCTGGATTTCCAAATGGCACTGTTCCAGGGACAAAAGAAATTACTATTTGGGAAAGATGATGTGCTCAAAGGGAAATTTCTTACTAGGTTTGCCTTCGGAAAACCTGTTTGGTTTTTTGTTTCCATGCTCAATAAGGCCCTTTTATCTTATGGGAGTTGTAATTCCAGCTCCTTGCTGTGTGCCTTTCCTTCCAGTAAGCATTGCCCCTCAAGGGGGGACTCTGCACTGTCTTTGTTCAGCCTCAGGAAAAGTCTGCAGTGTGTTAGGAAATCAGGAGTCAGCCAGAGGGAGAAGGGGGGATAAAAAGGGAAATGCCACATTTGAGGCAATGTTCTGTTTAAAACATCTTTTTTTCCCTATTGAGTCAGCTCCTACATAAGAGATTTGGTGAGCACAAAGCTTCTAATGACAAGCTGCACAAGACTGAGCATTTCCTTGAATTATTTCAAGAATAATTAATCCTACAAAAGTCAATTTCCAAAAACATCAGAGAAATGCAAGATATTAAACTTATTTACTCGAGTCACTTTTAGCCAACTCCTAGGAGACCCTGCATGCAGTGCAGGAGGATACAAAGACCAGTGCAAGGAAACATTTCAGTCTTTCTATTCTTTAAGTTTTCCATTTGGCAGAAAGTTCCAATACTTGGGGTTTTGGTCTATGTTCAAGACAAAAACAGATGTCAAAACATGTTCCTTCACAGCAAGTTATATTTTTGATCAGCTTTAATGGAATTATGATCTTCAGATAAGGTGCCTTCTTGTAAAACATGAAAACAATACCTCTGTTAATGTCTTCATTGCTTTCTTACATATTTCTTGCCCTTTGCAAATATCCTTGTTTGTATGCTCCCATTCTGCTGCATTTTTCCATGTGATTATTGCCCTCCTTCAGGTGACTTTGACATTGCAAAAGGATTGTGCTGTCACAAATTGAATCCTCAAATGGACAGGATTGGAAATGGCCAGCAGATTAAAAATGTTTGCTTGAAGTTTATTCTTTGGTTTGAAGTAGCGGGGAGAAATATTTGCATAAATGAATTTTTAATAGATACTAAAAATAAAAAGCTGCTAAAGAAAATGCAGCTTGTCTGCATTATCATGCAATTTTAATTATGCAAGCATTTATGGTCTTTGTGCATTTTGACTTACGGCCATGTGAGACACATGAGTGAACTGTCACTCATGCAGAATTAATTATAATTTGTCCATATAGGGGAAAAAACCCTGGGAAAATATGATAACACTTTCCATTGGCAGCAAACCCTAGTTGTTGTTAGTCATTTGAGAAAATTATTCTTAGCAGACTATACAAATTCTGTAGTTCAAAGTGTTCCCTAAAAAGAGGTGTATTAGCACGTGGCTACATCCACTACAGGAATAGATTTCAACAACTAAACAACTGTATCCTTTTGTACCATAAAATTTATTTCATTTTGTCTTTCCCTTGAACAAGAGAAAAATATTTTGATTCAGTGTTTGGCAATCCAAGCCAGGTTATTTAAATAGTATTCACTTGGAATGTACTGAGTGTAAAATGCTGTTTTTAAAGTAGTTACTTTTCTACAGTATCGCAAACCAAAATCTTTAGTTTCCCATGTGTAATAGTTTGTAAAGAGTCTTTAAACTTTACACTTCTCCTTTTCCTAGGCAAGTGGCAAATAACTAGTTGACACTGACACAGAGGGCAACAAATGGATAAAGCAAGCGTGGATTCTGAGATCTATAATTTTTAATAATTTTTAAACTAGCTACAAAATGTCAATCACTTCACAAACTGACAGGAGACATAAGGAATTTTCATATTACATGCTGTAAATTATATTTATCTCACAGTTTATCTAGAGTTCATTCATTTAGGTTTTTTAATTATTTTTTAATTGTCAGCTACTAAACATCTCAGCGATTTGGTGTGCATAGCTCTAGGTAAGCAACAGAGAACTGTACTGATAACAAACCACATGGGGATAGCGACTAGTAAGAGAGAGCCTTATAAAAATTACATTTCTTTGCACCATTTCATATGGTAGTTGTTTCCTCCAAAAGATAGTCTTCAAAAGCAGCAGACAAACCCAATATATTACACTTATTTCTTTTTGTCTTTGACATATTTTCAGCCAAGCTTTTATTTTGCTGGCGATGGCTAAATGGTGAGTGCCAAATCCCTCTTTTTTTCATAATTAAAAAAAAATGATCATGATTAATAACTATATATATATCAACAAGAAAAAAGTGGCACAACTGCAAACTTGCTGGTATAACATAGTCCCAAAAGAGTCCGAATACTGAGCATGCTTTTGTTGTCATTGTTGGTGTGCTACTGCCATGGGAAAATTCTTGTTTAAGTAGGAATCTAAAAGTCTATTTATTCCTCATGCATAAATGCATAAATCACATCACTTTTTAGTGCAATGCTTGTTATAGTAATATAATTTCACATTGTCTAATCATGAAATCATAACAACAGATAATGGCAATGAAGAACTGAAGACAGCAGGTTTAAGTGCTTAAACATCATGATACCCAAAGACAGGAGCATGGCAGTAGCTCTGTGGAATGTCACAGTTTTACAAGAACAATACTGTATATTTAAAGGTTAACAGCACGTTTAGCATTCCAACAGTGTTGTCATTCAGCAAACATCATTTAAAAAAAAAAGTGAGGAGAGGGGGAAAAAAAAAAAAAGGAATCCAAAATCAAAACAAGGAAAGGAAAAACCCCAAAAACATCATAGTGAGCTATAGCCATCAAATCAGCACTATGTACAACCTTTGGAAAGAAAGATATCTAGAAAAAAATAATTACAAGTATCATTTTTGGAAAGCTGACAAACTACACAGGACAACATTTACAATGGGGCTGATATGTGCATGTGTGCAAACCTAGTAGATAAATACCATGATAAAAGCATGAAGATGCTGCCCTGCTGGGCAGCATTAAAAGGAAATGCACTTCACTGCATTTAACCACTGCCCAGCATCTTTGTTGCACGCTGGTTGGCTTCGTCAATCCTGGTTTTGTTGGAATCAGCCTAGGGAAACACAAAGAAACAGATGAGTATAGGGAAGACAGAGAATGTCTACAATGCTGTGTGGATACTTCTGTAATTTTGGCTGGATCAGAGGAAACAAAAAAAAAGAGCTTGAAAGTACAAGAGAGCTGCTTTTATAGTGGTATCAGGGACCCAAAAGGAAATTGCAGATGTGCTGGGTTTGTGACACTTCATGTAGCCTGTGAGCAGAGCTTGTATTTTTGTATTCAGCTGCACTGAACTCTTGTAAAAGCTGTGCCAGATGTGT
This sequence comes from Calyptomena viridis, assembly GCA_013390005.1. NCBI lineage: Eukaryota > Metazoa > Chordata > Aves > Passeriformes > Eurylaimidae > Calyptomena > Calyptomena viridis. The sequence continues at coordinate 52,091 of WEIV01019868.1, forward strand.
ATGGTGCCTGGTGCTAGTGATGTACTGGTGGTATCAATGGTAATGGATGACAGCATGAGAACTGAGGGCCTGTGTGTGGATTTTCCTGGTGAAAAGCTTCAGTATCCTCTTCAGTGGATTTAGATCTGCAGGCAGGCAGTCAAAACTAATATTTTGGTCAGTGTAGAGAATCTCTGCAGCAGAGAAGCATGATATCTCATGTAGGGAATGCTGGCAAAGAGAAATTTCTTTGAAAAGATCAGCCTGGATATCTTTGCTCTACATATGAAAGGAAGGGAGTAGGTGGGAGTGATGCCAGGACTCCAAAGAAGTTCACTGGTGCAGTTGCAAGATAGAGAAACCTCCTTCACTGGGCAGCAGCATAAACAGGAATTAAGAAAAAGCAGGGATTCTACTGTTATTTGAAACAAACCAGAATTTTGACAGTTGGATTGGATGCTCTTAAAGGTCTCTTCATAGGTTTCAATATAAAATGCTGTTATTAAAATGGCACCATGTGGGAGGTTTGGGAGTTTTCTCTGAGTGGGAAGACGCTTCGGCCATGACTCTGTAGCTCTGCAGAAGTTGGGTTTGGAGACTAAAGACATTGTTTCAGCTGACAAAAATTGGCAAGGCTCCATTCCAACCCCACGTTGCTATGCCTACTTATTCTAGCAGCAGGACTAGATAGAAAATGGCTTCAATTATTTAAAATCAGACCTATGGGAAAGGTGAGAATTGTGTTGCTGCTTTAAAAGCATGAGCTCAAATAGAAAACTCTTTTCTGTGGTTTGGTGGCTGCATTTTGTTAGCTTTGATGATTGTTTCTGAGGTGTATCCAAATTGTACAGATTTATTTTAAATCTCCAATTTGCAAAGATGGAATGGTGAAGACAACTTTCCCACATGCATTTAAAAATCCTTTAAAAATGGATAAACCGATGTGGAATAAATCATTCTGAAATATCTTGGGGTTTTCTCCATAACTGTTTTGGAAAATGCTAAGTAGATGTGTATTTTTAGTGCAGTGCCATGTGCCAGATCCTCAACGAGTGTAAATCAGCAAAACTACTCATTGCAAGCCACTCTCCTTTATTTTAGCCACGAGTTTGACCTTGTTTACCACAGTACAAATTTGTGTGCTTTTGCCAAAAGACCACCTAAAAAGAAGATACATTTGTCATGAGATGCATGGAGTATGAGTATTGATGAAGCATCATGTTCCTAATGATATTTAGACCTTAGTATCTGGTGGATAAAGTGGGAATCTTTGTGCAGACCTTCCCACCTAGGTCAAGACAGAGTGCTTTGAGCTCTTCCTACTCTCCTCCTATTTATGGCTTGTTTTAAGGCCATGCTCTTCTGGTGATGATATCTGTGCCATTTGAAATACTCATCACATCATTACTTTGGTTTTTGTCCCTTTCTCTCCGATCTGAGAAAAGGATAAAGCCTTTTATTCATTGCTGTCCTGATTACTGTGGCTAGATCAGATTACATCTCTGCATTATGAGACTGCTCTGGTTTGAATGCATGCATTCAGTTTACCATGTGTCCTCCAGGAGCATTTGGGTTACCTTTGTGATGCACCCCAGCTTTTGCAAAGTGTGCCAGCCAAATGTTTTTCTAATGGTCATAACTGACCCAAAGTACAGTGTTCCAGGTGGTCAGGAAAAGAAAACAACCCTAGCAATGCTGAACACCCACTGCCAGCAAGGGACGGTGGCCCATTGGTGTATTTCATTGCAGAATGGATGTGTGCCTTTGTGGTTTCAGTATTATCCAGCTAACCATTCTGGATTTTATTGAGTTTTTTCCTAATATATTGTGTTTCTTGTTGTAATGTCTCATTACTGTCTTCTTACTTGGAGAAATTTGGCAAATTTTCACTGAGACTGCAAACTGTCTTATTTTTTGCTGCTTTCATGATGACTCCTCTATGTACAATGCAAATCCATCTTTCACAAATGTGCCACTGTTCCTTAGCCAAGGGCCCTGGGTGACAAGGCCTTTCTGAGAGGCTGGATTTAATGAATCCCATTAGCTGTCAATGTTATTTTGCCATTGCTGTATGAAATGGAAGACTCTGGAAGAAGAACATAGTGAGCTGACTGCTCTCAGAATGTGCTGCCTGGAGGTTTGGCCCGTGTGCTTTATGTGCATAAAGGACTTGGTCAGTGTTTTCAAAATTCAGATGTTTGCAAGCCTGAGCTGGTAGGAGAACAGTGCCTTGTTAGGTTTGCTGTACTTCATGATAGTATTTGGCAGGCACAAGTAGGACACCACCGATTTCCATCCCCAGGGCACCTCTCCTGCCATTGTGTTATGACATGAGCAGGGAGTAACAAAATACTTCACGTCCTTAAACTTTGAGAAAATAATGTGTCCTAGACTTCTTATTTAAAAGTAGTTGTGGTGTAGGCTGTATAATCTCTTAGTCCCTTTTCACAATGTAGATAGATATGCTGCTTTATAGTGCTTTTGTTATGAACAACAGCAGTAAATCCTTCCCCCCCATGCTCCTAGTTTTCCCAGAAATAGGAAATACTGCAGAATGGCATACCAGTACTCCTGTGCATTTCCCAATACAAACTAACAGATGCAGCTTTACAAAACAAAGCTTTTGATCAATGCAAAGCTATGTGCTCTGCGGTGTCACATGATGAGTGTCTCTCTGTCAGGGACAAACTTCCCACCTTTAAGACAATGTATACTTCACCCAGTCCTCTCTGGAATCAAACTCCAATAAGGAGAGCTCTTGGAGTGAATCCCTCAGTGTAGTGTCTTCTGAAGTTTTTTTAGTTAATTGACATGAGAAATAGGCATGGGCATCCTGCTTGTGTGAGGATGCTTGCATCTGTAAGCAGGCTCAAGAGTACAAGCTCTACCACTTAAGGTCAGAATTAACTCTAAGCACCACATGTAAGTCCTTGGGTTAGATCCTCAGGTTGTGTAAATCTCAGCGGAAGTCGTGTTGTATTGATTTTACACCAGATGAAGATCTAGCCTCTTATGTCACTTCAGCCTGGCTGTGCCTGGAGCTCTGCCAGCACGAATGCAGATGGCTTGCAGATCTTGGGATCTGAGCATGGCAGTGAGCTCCCAGCTGGGTTTGGAGGAGGCTGCTCTCTGCTTCAGAAATCTGCAGTGCAGGTCTGGCACTGGAATGCTGCTCTCTGCCTTTGGAGGTAGTGATTTTGCAGTAGTAATGCTCACCTTTTGTATTTCACTGAGGCCATGTGGGTCCCAATTATATATAAATACATATATATGTACACATATATATATACACACACACACACCCCCCAACAAGAGAGCAGGTGAGTCTCTGTCCAAATGTTGTTATAAGCAGGCAAACTGGCTGCACTGTCACCATATGGCAAAGCCTTGCTTAATACATCCTCATCCTTTTTTTGGGGTCTGATCCTCCAAGCAGGTGATCTAATCCTAAATTCCTCATGGAGTTTCCAAGGAAGGAAAAGTCCAGGAAGATTTAAAACTTTACAGGGAGGGCCAGGGCGTTCAGACTGAAGCCTCACGGTTCTGCATAGCTCAGGCACTTTGCCTTTCTCAGAGCTGTTGCAGAAGGAGCCTTGATGTGTGCTAAGCCTCGCAGCTGTTGTGTACAAACTCCACAGCATGGGTTCAACCCCACCTGCAGTGGAGGTTACTGAAGACCCACAGCAGAGAGCTCTGCTTTGGCCCAAGGAAGGAGAAGGGAGGAGTTCTAGCAGCTGATTCTGTCCCTTGTCCTTCTCCAAGCTGAAGAGAAACTGCAGCATGCACAGCCTGTGCTTGCAGAAGGGAAAGCACAACCTCTTTGGGGATCCTGTCAGGAATGCCAGCTCTTACCTTCTCCATGATCCTGTCGATCTGGCGGTTCTGTGTGTCGATCTCGTTGCCCATGTCCAAGGCCATGTGACGGAGGTTGCCAATGATGCCGCTGACCTGCTCGAGGTTCTCATCCATTTCATTTTCCCGGGCATCGTTTGTTACCCTGCGAGCAAAAAGCCAATTCTTTAAAGCAGAGACAGGAGATTCCCCCTGAAATTGTGATTCGCTTGAAATCTCCCTTGTGTCCAGGGAGCAGCTGCCGTGCTCATCTTTGAAGAAAAGAGATTAATAAGCAGCTAACCTGAAAAAACATTGCGTGCTTATGTTTTGGATGTTTGGCTCAGTTGTCTGGGTTCATCACTGCTCCATTTATACTGCTTGTGTCTGCTGTTACTCAAAGTGTTGCTGTCTGAGCTTGCCTGTATGACACACTGCACCTCTCTACAGTGATCCTTCTCAAATGAAGAATGAAAGGGTGCTCCATTTGGATCTGTGTGTGGTTAGAGTTCATGGGAAATGCTAGAGGGTGGCAGAATTACAGCTATACCAGGTCCCCTCCTTGAACTGCACACAGCTAATGGATACTGTCAAACCCTCACATGCTTGGGGCTCACAGATATGCTGGGGAAGAGCAGCTTCAGCTGTGAAAATCCTGACCTAACATCCTATTTAATTAACTGAATTTCTGGTAAATGATACAAGCAGCTTCTCTCAGATTTGCTGTCTTTAGTAAAGATCCTCTATCTCTTAGTACTGTCTTTTGAAGTTTTTAGGTTTTTGGAAGAAAAAAATTATGCTTAAGCCAAGGCCCAAGTGAACTCTCCAATGACTGAAGAGGTGTGTGACAACTTACACTGGGAAAAGCAAGGTCCATAGGTCCCATTCAGAAAATCCCTACTTTGAGCCTCTTCTGTAATTTGTGTTCGTGAAGGTGCCCAAAGGGTGCTCCAGGCTATTTGCAGAACAATTATGGTGTAGCATAACTTTCTTTACTGCTATTCTGTGATCATGCCCCAGCCTCCGTTTTGATGGGGCTGCCATCCAAAAATTAAAAACAAGTGAATGGCAGACCCAGCAAACTTAAATGGCAACTCCATCCCACGCTCCAGATTGCATGACAGCATTGTTTCTATCACACTGATTTCCCCTTATCACTGCAGCCAAAAAAATAAGTGGATAATAGTTTTTGGAAAGATAATTACTTATTAATCCAGTGTCCTTAATCTTCAGAGATCAAAGCTTTGCCTACTGGAATGCTGTTATCCATTCAGCTGATAGCATTGTCATCTAAATACATGCTCCATAAGCACTGTAATCAGTAGGTTCTTATTGCTAGATCTCTGTGTATTGTGGGAAGTTTGCAGTGTGGTTGCCATTAGTGTAGCTGTGTGCTTCAAACCAGCTTTCATTTGAGTGCTCAGGGCTTCCCACTATGTTTCTCCATAGTTGGGGCCTATGGCAGCTGAGGAATGGGGCATCATTCTCTGTTCAGTGAGGTTTCCTGGAGAGTCACAGTCAGGAAAGGGGTGCACCTCCAGTTAAAAGTGTACTTCAAGTTCTGCACTTGGCTCAGTGCTTTGGCAGGAAACCTGAGGCTTTCTTCTCATACAAAAAAAAGGAAGGGATGCTGGATGCTTTGGTACTTCTTCTGGCAAGGATGTATAACGGGCACTACAGGCCTTGAGACATAATGGCAATAAACTAGTATTTATCTGACACTTCATTTCTTAGGCATTTGACAACTGTCATTAATGAGATCCATAATAAGGCCCCCAGGAAAAGCATTCTTTCAGGGAGCTGGAGTGCAGAGGACAGTGCTGACAGGCCATGACTGTCTGCACCCTTACAGTGCTGCTGTGATGTAAATAAAGTTGATACTCTTTCTATTTTATTATTGCCCAAATATGGGCAATCTCAAGGAGGAAGTGGGCTGCATTTTCAAGCATCTTCTAGTTCTCAGGGCCAAGACTCTTAATTCCAGTATTTTCAGCAACACAACCATCCTTTGCACTAAGTCAGCTGACAGGGCCAAAGGAAGTCACTGGACATAATGAGCCTTTAGTGTATGTCTTACTCACTGTGCACCTGAACCCAAGCACCCAGCACTCCCTGGAAGTCACTGGCTCCATCACATTACCCAGCACCACTGAAGGAGTTAATGAGCATCACAGAACTCCTGACCATATGGAAGAAATCTAAATATATCAGTGACAAGGAGAACAGAGAGAAAACTGTGGACAAAAAGGCTCACCTGCGGATAAAGCCACCACTGATGGCCATCTGCTCCCGCTCATCTACCACACGTGCAGGCTGGCTGGCTACAACACCATCCTGGTTATTGCCCCAGGCCTTTTTGTAAGCATCACTTGATTTAAGCCTATGCAAAAAACATGATGAGTGACAAAGCATCAAGTGGACAAGGACAAATGCAAAACTCTTTACCTCTCCAAGCTACAAGCTGAATCAAGCAAATGAGTTTTCAGATAGAGGGTCATTAATTGTATACCGATATATCATAACCCTGAACAAAAGGAGGGATTTGGGTTTTGTTTATCTTTTACTTGATTGCCACAACAACAGTGATGGTCAGAGGTTTAGTTTCCAATAGGGTGAATTGCAATTGTCAAGTCTACAACACCGCACACAGGTTTTTTGGATGTTGACTTAGTTTCCAGAAAGAAGGAAAATTAAAAAAAAAAAAAAAAGGAAAAATTAAAAAAGAAGAAGAGAAGAAATACAGATAAGTAGAAAACATTGTTTCATTTCAGTGACACATATGTTTTGACATCAAACACAGAGAACGTACTGGCAGACAGACATAAAAACAGAACTGCCAAGTATAGTGTGTACATCACATCACAGCAACACACCCTCTTAGAGAAAAACAGATTTGGCTACAATTTCACATTTTGCCATGCAGAATATCGGGCTTTTGTCGATACTTTTTCAATCTGTATGTGGCATGGTAGGCATTTAAAGCCACTGACTTTTCCCAAGGTGATTTGGGGATGATTTTATCATAGGGTTCATTAGATTTTTCAAATAATATATCGGTACTTGAAACTAGTAATCATACATCGACAGTTGATGTACAAACCTTTGTCCACAGAGACAAAAAGTAAAATAGGCAGAAATGAAATGAGTGCAGGAGAAAATAAAAGATGCGAGCAATCTAGCATCAGAAAGGGAAGTTTTTCTACGTTTTTCTTCATGCACCAGCTACAGGCATGAATAAGAAGTAAAGCATTCTCACTAAGCACAGTTGCCCCAATAGTTCATCATACCCTTAATGCATCAGCAGTAACAGCCTTCACAATAAGCAAGACACAGGCAAAAATGGATCATCACTTCCTTCAGGAGTTTTAAACCACAGGACTTTAAAAATAGCCTAGCAACTTGTTATATTTGTTCTTTATGATAGTTACATTAGCTTTCAGAGAGCCATTTTTGACTGAGCTGCCGTGGACGGAAAATTAAAATCCAGGCACACCTACAGATTAACATGTGCAGCTTATTTAGGGTTGCTGTCATTGGGATTGTCAGACGAGACTGAACACTTTAACAGGAGAGAGTGAGTGTTTGGGGTCCACGGGTATAAGGACTTGATTTTAGTCCAGAAATGGAGCAGTTTCCGACAAAACCTCTGTGGTTTCCCTGTTCTTCAGTCAGCTCCAATCAGTCCTATAAACAGCCCTGTGGCTTGGATTCTGGGGGAGGAACTGAATGTGCTCCTGGGGGATTTGGGAAAGGACATAACAAACCTGTCTCTGGTGTTATGTTCTCTCCATGCCCCCTGAAGCAGTTCAGTTTTAACTGAGCCTGAAGATGTGTTGTATACTCCAGTATAAAATTAAAATGTATATTAGAAGAGGTTCTTTCCTACTCTTCTTTTGTTGCTTATTTCCTGTTAAAGTTTGTGAAGACTTAAAAAGGTGATGGTTGGCTTTTGTGATCTTAGTTGTCTGAAACTATACATCAGCTTTGGCATTTCTAGAAATGGGTGAAAGTAATTCTCTTGCTGCTGATAAGTTACAGGGGTTTGCCCACTCTTTAGACCTGTGCAACTTTGAGAGTGAGGCATTCTCTGTGTTTGAGGTAAATGATTTTATACAACCAGAATCAGATCTCTGTTTTCCAATTAAAGTCAGCAGGTAGAGTCTGGCCATGGTCAATACCAGTTGTCCTTTTAAATGCAGTCTGGTCAAAGTTTCGTGCCAGGGCATTTAGGGTCTCCTAAGAATGTAGGATCGAGCCTTACATATTGGTAAGGCTCAGAGAGTGTACTTTCACTGTATATCAGCATATAGTTATATGTGAAATGGTTAATCCTTTTAAATATATGCCATTCACCTCCAACCAGCCAGAAAAGCATTCAGAGATCATGGTGATTCTGATGCCCAGAACTGTGTGGATCTCTCCCTCCTACACTCCACTCCTCAGAACATCATCTCGTTTGTACCAGTTGAGTCCTGGCATAGTGACTCAAGGAACAGTCTCTACAAGCCTTTTTCATCCATACTGTGTTTGTGAACACAGATTAGCAATGCTGCTTTGTGAAATGGGCTGCAGACTGCCAGGGTCAGAATACTGCCTTGGAGAAGGGAAGAGACACCTTTACAAATGAATGTCTCCCACATGGAATGCACACAGTATCTTTCTGTTCTTACAGCCTGGCACTGCAGTCCTAGTGAAGTGGCAAATGTTTTAAGGCCACATGTCAGGTGCTAATCCCATCCCTGTCACATGTCTGGCTGTCACTTCTGAGCTTTTACAACTTGTACAGTGTGGGAGATGTAAAGTTTCTGCTGCATCTGTGCCTGCAGCTCTTCTGCATCATGTCCTCTGGTGCAGGAGAGCAGGGCTAAAGCCTGTGTCAGATAAAAACCTGATACCAATTGCAGGGAGTTCTGCTGAAACAGGCTCTGTTTGTGTGTAGCTCTTCCCATTCCTTCTTCCCTCTCTCCCATTGTGCACACCAAGGCAATAGGACACGTATTCTGGGCAAAACATTTACCCCAGCAAAATATTCAGGACTTGGTACACAGGAGTAAAATTGATTTTTCTTTTTTTTTAAATATCTGCATTGTGTCCCAAGGGGATTAACTTCAAAATAAATGTGACTTATAAGGCACCAGTCCCGCTGTTCTGATTTTTGGCAAAATACCCCCAGAACTCTGTGACAGCTCTTTCCTTTGGTCTTGATAATTGTGGCAGGATCAGATTTTGGCTGTGAACAAAGTATCACATAGAAAGGGAGTTTAATACTCAGAACTACTGCTCTCTGCTTTGTTTCCTACACAATCTCTGGCCAACCATTTATGAGTGTTTTCACTGTAACCTGGTTGCATGCCTACTCAGTGCTGGATTTGCCATTCCTCAAGGACTTGGGGTTGGTCCACTTTGTCCCCGATTTCCTGCACCCACATAACCGCACACCACATTTCCATTTGGCATTTAAAACAAGCTTTGCATTACTTCGGGACGCTTTCGTTCAAGTGTGATGGCATGCAAGCAAATTCGAGGCATTTCAACATTTCTGCTTAGTGTACGTGCTACCCAAATGAGAGAAATTTGGCGTATTCAGGTTTTCTCAGATTTGTTGCCTCTGGCAGGATGAAAACCATTCCAAGTTGGGTTCCAATTATGAAACGTCACGTCTCTGTTAAGAGCTCATCAAGGGCTATTTCTGTTGGAAAATGAATATAGGTGTGATTTTCATCCATGATTTTGACTAATGTTTAATATGACCTCTTTTCAGCTCTTTTGTTTATTATACTTGTTCATGAAAATACGTCTCAGAATTTAGGGTGTCCAGGAATTAGGTAGCCCCAGTGTTTTTGTTTGCTGGAAAATGGAACCACTCAGTACACTTTGTGTAAAATGTTGAAACTTTTACCATTAAAAGGTGTCAACAGTGAAGCTTTCACTGCAGTATGCCTGATTTTAATGCATCTACAGTAATTCTCAGTCAGTTGTCTATGCTATGACATGAATGCATTTGAACCAGAATCGTTCTTTCTGCATGCCACATGCTCATCCTGTCCATGTGCCTAGCAAGGATGAGCTTCACAAGGCCTTTGGGATCAGCCTTAAGTGCTCAAAGAGATGAGGCAGGCAGCACCTACTTGTTACATGGACAGACACAAAGACCACAGAATTTTCCTAGGTCCGTCAAATTCTTTTCTGCTTCTTTCATGTCCTTATTGATTTGGTCCATTCCCTCTTCGATGCGTTCCAGTTGTTCTGATTAAACACAAGTATTTTATCCCCACAGAATGAAGCAGATGGAAAAGGACAAAGAAAAAAAAGACAAAAACTTCAGACATTCACTGTGACAAAAAACTGGACACCACATAGCAGAGCCGGTACCCAGTACCTACTTGTTACAAGGACATATGAAAAGGCCACAGCATTTCCCTAAATCTTTTAAATTTTTCTCGGCCTCCTTCATGTCTTGGTTGATATGGTTCATGCCTTCTTCAACACGATCGAGTTGTTCTGGTCAGGACAAAGGGATGACAGTGTGGAATGAATTGTATTTTTGCTCGTTTGCTTTTGTCTTCAACAGAACATGAAAAATGACCATGTAGAACTGAATTAATAATGACATTACAATGCATTAATCTGAGCTGATGCATTGCTGGAAGGATGTGTGCCGCACTGGATGCCGAAGATGTTTTTTTACTAGTATGGGAAGAATAAAACAAAGGAGGAATTTATTTGGAATATATTAATATAAACAAGATGTAATGATGTAGAAAGGAAGGGTTATAAAGTTCAAGGTCCAGAAACATAATACAATACATCCACTTACTAAGACACAGTGACATCCAGGAGAAAGAAAGATAGTGTTATTATTTTGCATTTTGTATGTTAATATAAGAGAAAAGATGTCCTTCCGTGGAAAATACTCCATTCTGTTACTTACGCTTACAAATGCCTTGGAATTAGGTGATTTGGGGCAGCATAATTGCTTTGATTAGTGAGTGAGAGAGCTGGTAATAACCATACCAAAACCAGAGTGAGCTGTTAAGGACTTGTATCCATGTATCCTTTTTGTCAGAGGCTGAGGAAGCTGAGACGTGCCACTTTGACTGGCACTGGATATCAATCTCTAGTCTGAGTATGGCCTCAGGGCTGGTTCTCTTTCTGGTGTGGATGCTGCAAATCAGGAGTATCCCCAGTGAACATGGAGCAATTGAAATCTCTCCAGGAGCGTGATGCTCACTGGAAGAGCAGCACTGGCTGTGATGTTCATTGTCCCTGTCCCCAAGGGACTTGATGAAAACAGACAGAAGACTCATGCTTTCAGTGGAGTTACTTCTGCTTTGCTCCAGGGCAAGATAAGAAACACCAAGCCCAGCAACCAGCCTCATATAGACACTGTCTCCCTGCTGTATCAAGCAGAATTTGGGGTATTTCTACCTATTTGGTGTATTTCCACCTATCCATCTCTCTGGATGATGGTGTTGGGTTTTCTTAGTGACTCAGTGGCTCAGAATAACTTAATGTGCTAATTTCCACACTATTAAAGCTGGGGGAAAAGTCCTAGAGGAAGAGATATTGATGTAAACAGATACAGATCCAGTGGGATCAGGGGTCTTACATGGAGTCTGCAGTAGAGACAGCATTTTACATGGGTGGAAAGCCTCACCATTTGTTCATGAAGGATAAACTCAAAGACTACCCAGGATCAGAAAGTTACTTGGAGTGACATTTCAATCCATTAAAAAATGTAACTGTTCCTAAAGAGGCAAAGTCAAGCAATCCCAGTAAAACACAAATACATCCCTATGCACTATTTGAAACAGAAAAACACAGAATTAGACCCTGGAGGAAGGAACTAAGATTACTGGCTATAGAAGGAATTTAATGTCATCCCTGATGTTAACTGAATCCTATCCAGAAAAAAAAAAGACATTTTAGAAGAAAAATCATATGCATATTGACGTCAGTACAAAGGTCCTCTTGACTTCCTTGGGAACATGAATAGGACTAATTTCTTACTAGGGTTTCTAATAACAATTGAGGTTTAGATTTTCAAAGCTTTCTGGGGGATTTGGATACCCAGTTCCCATTAAAATTAATTTTATTTAATTAAATTTAATGGGAAACAGGCACCTTCACCCCTCGAGGACCTAGAAAATCCTAGCCTAAATTATTCAAGCTGAAATAATTCAAATATTGAACTTGTGCTCTTTGTTTAATTCTTGCATGAGACTGGAACTGAGAAGGAGAGGTGCCATGTCAGGATGATGAGACGCATCTGCTTTTCAGCTGTCAGTTCTCATTCTCCTCAGCTGGATGGGCCTGTCTCCTGATACCACAGGAGTTATTGATCCCAAATCCAAGGATATATTTAGAGGATCAGGCAAAGGATTGGGAAACTGAGAAGGAAACCTGAGAAATGGACTGCACAAGTTCTGGCAGATAAACTGCTGAGCCAAGAACCAGAAATGCAAGGTTGGATTGTTTTAATGCACGTTGTAATTTAGGCTTTAGCAGAAGCTTTGGTTCATGTTTGTAGGTGTAGATTGTCAATCTCATCAGAAATATGAGTCTGTGGTAGAAAGGGATACTCCTCTCAGTGCTCCTGCTTCTGACTAACTCAAGAGTCCTGCCTGCTCCTGCATAGTTGGGCAACTCTTGCTCTGGGAAGCAGCTGTGGGAGTGTGAGCTGGCTTTTATCCTGGTTCCTGCAGCATGATGGGAGTTGCTACATTTCTGTTGCAGACTCCCACCTCCTGCTTGCAGAGCCTCTTTTCAGGACTCAATTAAGAGGCAGCTGTACCCACATGTGCCTGGACAGGAGAAGAGGTACTGACCTTTTTTCCACTGATTTTCTTGCTAGTACTTCTCTAGCCTGTCTGGTAGAAAATGCCAGGTAAGACTGCAGGGATCAGCCCTAGTTCTGGTGCCACTGGTGGCTTTCAGTCTAAGCATGTTTCTTTGCCCAGATGCTCATTCTCTGAACCTACATATGTAGTAGGGCCTTTTGAACTTTCTTTCCCTGATTCCTATTCTGCCCAAATAAATGAGTGCTAATGGAAGGGTATATTTGACATGACTCAAAGACTTGGGTTTAAATTACAGCTCTCTCTAGAAACCTGACTTAATTTATCATGCTTCAGGATTTGTGTGTAATGCCTATGCTTTTTCTGAATAGAAATGGGACCCACAACTAATTTATCTTCCATTAAAGGAAACCTCATCAGTGTAAAAACCCCATGTCATACTTGTAGCCCAGAAGTCTAGACAGCTGGCTGCTGGTCCTGAAACCATTTGCTAGCTGTTAATGTCATGGGCTGGACTGTTCACTGGTTTAAATCAGCATAGTTATGCTGGCTTTGTGGAGCAACACCAATTTATACCTGTCAAAGACATGGTCCCACAGGCAAGGAAATAGATTCGTGAGTCTAACCACAATTATTGAGGCATAAATATTATAGTGGAATTAACTTAATGGGGTCGCACTGGATTTGTTTTGGTATAACTGCTACTAAAATCTGGGCCAGAATGAATCACTGCTGGTAGGAAATCAGATGGCTATCAAAAGGTTAATTTAATGTCTGTTTTCATAGATCTTCCCTATTCCAGCATTCCATATTGTATTAAAGGTTTCAGGGAAGACAGTCTGTTGGCATATACTGCCATGAACCTACGCAAATTCACGCCTACAAAGGATCATGTCCTTTGCCTCCCATTTAGAGAAGGACTTCAAGGTCAGGGTTTGAACTGCTTTTGACAGTTTGTTCCAATATTCTTTGAGTAGACTACATCTATCTATATGTTTATGTAGCATATATAAGAAAATTGGTGCTGTCTGGCAGCAGAATACAGAGATATGTTTGATTGTGATTTCCTTCATTTTTTTTCCCCAGGAAACTGCAAATTATTAGCTCTTTTTGCATATTGATACCCTTTGATGCCTGAGAACGTCACTTTCGTTCCAAGGCAGTGACCATAAATCTTCTTCCAGATCTCTACAGCAAACGAATAGCCTATCTTAGGACACAAAATAAGTATTTTTTACTTGTATCATTTGTGAATTACTTCTGCAAGGCAAGTGAGGGACCATAAGCTAGTCCTGTTAGTTTTACCATTGCATTGTGGCCTTTTGTCAGAAGGTCTTTGCCAGGACTATCCATAACATCCTGGCAACTCCCCACTCTGTGACTGCTCTGGGAAGGTGGCTGGGAGAGGGAAGCTGCAGCAAGGGCATCCCTCAGCTGCCCCTGTGGTCTCTTGAGCAAACACAGCTGCAAAAGCATCTTACACAGCTTGTATGCAGGACCAGCACAGGGAAAGTGTGGTGCTGCTCCAACTTTGCATCCTCATCTGTAATTTATGACAAATATTCTGTGACTGGTGTCCAGGATCTGGGCCCTGTGCATGGATATCAGTTAAATGCCTCTGGAGATGGGAACTTGCTCCTTTGCCTGGAGTATTATGCAGTGAAGCAATTTCCACAAGGACAATTTTAATTAAAAAAGAAAAAAGAAAAAGGACATCTTAAGAACACATTGTAATCATAATTGCATACAAGAGGGTTGAATTTGAAAGGGAGTCGGCAGATTAACTGTTTCCAATGTTACTCCATGATCCCATTTTCCATAGAGGAGAATCCTCTCAGAATGTAGTACATTTCTAGGACAGCCTTTTCAGAAATGCTGAATCCTGACCTAGCTGAGCACAGGTAGCAATGGCAGAGAGCTGGTGGGGAGTGCTGCGAGCCCACGTGCAGCTCTGCTAAAAATAACAGCAGACAAGGCACAACCTGCTTTGGGGAGGTTCATTTGTCTTTGTTCTGCACTACAATTTCAACATCATTAATACCATTTTCCCCATAGAATCTGGAACAGTCCTTAGTTACTTTTTGTTTCATTAATTACCATAACACATACAAAACTGCAAAACTCCTGCTAAAGAGGTCAGCTAGCATGGGTACCATCACATGGTGCAAGTGCTTTTATTCGTGGGGTTGCCCAGTTGTTTCAGAGTTTTGTCTCCTTTATCAACTTGATCTGGAGTAAGACCTGCTGGGTACATTAATCTGCTCTCTGTGCTCACTGGTTGTGGATTTGCAGTTGCTGGTGCAGGGAGAAAATCTCAATTGCACTGACATTTTCTTGGTTGCTTATCACAGTTGTGGCTATTCCTCTATCTTGTCTTGGATGAAAAATGGCTGGGCTGCTACTGTTGTTACGGGAGAAGTTTCTCCCCTTCACCTCACTTGGAATACAATAACAAAATTATATTGTAATAAACTACATGAGAACATCAAGGACAAAATGAAATTGACAATCCAAATTTTTATCCCTGAGGATACTCCCAGGTGATGGGAGTTTCCTTTGGATAAAGAATGCTACCAGTCTGAGACCTCATCTGTGTTAACAATTCAGGTTTATATCCATATCTCCACTTTGTACTCTTATTTTCATTTCTACAGTCTGCTTTTAACCAACACGCCTCCAAATCCGTTTTTCTAAGCTAGCATATTTTAAAGATGTATTTAATGAAGCAATTCCAGTAGTCAATAATCCTTTGCAGCATGAAATTCTTAGTGTAAAATGCAAATATTTTTATTTAAAGAGTTATAAATATATTTATATTTAAATCACTAATTAAGGGAGCTTGACTCAAGGCCACACTTATAAGAATGTAGGCATTATGGATGCACATGGGATCTGGGAAAGACTTCCTCACTGATGGAAAAAATCTCAAAAGGGAGAATCTAACCTTCAAGCTCCTTCTTGTGGGCTCCTTGGGAAGAACTGTGTTGAGCTGATTGAGTGACAATACCTGGCTCAAAAAATTGTAACTTGGTGTTGCAGAGGGACTATCCCAAAATCCCACTTGGAATGCCAGTGACCTCAAAGGACATTGAAGGGGATCCCTAGTTTTTATGGCAGTCCTCTCCTCTATGAAACAGAAGTAATGAAAGCTTTTGTGAAGTTCCAGATCTCTGAGGGTCATGGCAGCCTCTGTAATCTGCTGTGCAGCAACAGGAGCTCACCAGGCTGCCTTTGTTGTACAAATACCTGATATTGTGAAATTACCTTGACTTATTGCCTTTATGATCCCAGAGACTATTGCTTACTGATAACAGAAAATCAGTTCCGCTTTGTGTTATTTAGATGGAATTGGCTCAAAGACACTTTCCTTGTAAGGTCTGTTTCACTTCAAAACAAGCAGTTTTGTGAAGAAACCTAGAAATAGAGCTTCAAGCAACTGCAGAGATTAGATATTCTGCTTGCCGCCCACTGGAAAGATCAATGTCATGTTTTCTGTATATTTAACACCTAATAATCTTAAGTGACTTGTGCAGTCAGCTGCAAAGAGATCACATGGCAGTGTTAGCAAATTATTTCCTTAATCTGATAATCTGCTGAGACATCCGTGAGCTGCACACATTGCACTAATTACAGAGGGTTCAAAGGCACCATGAGCAGATTTTGCCCAGTAGCGCAAGTCCTTTATCACTAAAATAAAAAGAAATAAATGGGGAATTATTGCACCTACATATTGCTAAAATAGAGAAAATGTAATTAAACATTCAGCATAGGACAGTGCTTACAACATTCTCATTATTTGTCTGTTTGCCTTGAGAAACCCACACTGTATAGTCATAAGCTAAATTTACTGAATCACTTAAGGCATGACCATAACCAATTTAAAGAGGTTTTGAAACTGTCTGATTCTTTCCTGTAGATATTGACTCACTGCATCTCTGACTGTACAATATATATTTCAGGTTTCACTGTCATTAAGAGTTTAACACTGAGTTCCCTGGACTCCAAAGAGGTAAGTGGATCAAGTCTCAGCTCCTTGGCTCACCCAGATTGTCCTTCCTATCATGACTGCAGAGGCAATCAGTCAGACAACTTTTGCATACAGGGGTTTAGCAATAGAAGAATTCCAAAATTAAAAAAAAAAACCAAACAAAACAACAACAAACCAAACACAAAAATTCCAGGTTAAAATAAAAATAATCCTCCCTAGCAATCTGTGGGAAAATAACGGTTAAAGAACAGAAACATTCTTTCCCAGGAACCACTAAAATTTCTGCTGCTCTGCCTGTGAATTACATTGCAAGACACACCTGGATATTTACAAACTTTCTTTGACAATATTTGTGATTTATTACAACTGTATAATTCACTTCTGAAACAAAACACATTATTTAGACAGGTGCCGTATCTGTTTCAACATAAATAATTTCTGGCTTTCTGTATTCAGTGATAGTTCTTTTACTGCCATTACTTTTCAAAGACAACAAAATATTCCCTGTAATATTTTTCTTGTCAAGACAAACCGGTGTAACAAAATTTGGTTGGGTTAAATTCTCTTCCCTTATAAGAAGGAGCAAGGGGGAAGCAATGAGACGTGTGAAAAAGCAAATAGAGGAAAATACTTTCCATTTTTGTCCTGTTATTAATTTTCATTCATTTTAGTGTCAGAGGGGCAGGGACATTACAGCTGAAAAGAGCCTGTCATGTTCTGCAGTCCATGTCCCAATAATCCCATACCTGTGCTTATAATCATTGTCTGGGCTTGATGAGTAACAAGCATTAGCTCTGTAGAAAACTTTTCCTAACACAGTTTGGTGTCCTGCCACAATAGTTAATAGTAACAAAGGCCTTTGGGGCGCTGGTTTGATAGAGAGCAGCAGGAATTTATACACTGTTGGTTTGTTGGAGGCACCATTTTGCTGTGGGTCTACAGCAAATGAAGACTTATTAGTGAGGGGAGGGAGGAAGGCACCTACTTCTTTGTCACATTATAAAGGGCAAAAATGCAATTTCCTGGAACATATTGAATGTATCAGGATCTGTCTTTGTCATTGTCATCCACAGACAGGGAGTTGTCTAAGCCTGAAACCTCCTATATGATCAATTGTAATGAGCTGATCATGTCATAGCTTGTAATGTTAAAATTCTGGTATCCTCACTGCCACCTCTACACAAAAACAACTGAATTTTACACAAACTAAACCTGTTTTACCTTCTCTTGGGATGCATTTGTTGCATACCTTTCACTTGTGACTTAAACAAGTGGGAAAATTACATAGCACCTGGGTAAATAATGCTGGATTTTACACTTATAGAGGCAAATCTTCTCATCATATAGCTGGGTCTTGACTCAAAACTTGCTGAAATAAAATGATGATTTGGATGAGTTCAGCCTGCAGCTCTCCTTGACA
This sequence comes from Calyptomena viridis, assembly GCA_013390005.1. Classification (NCBI taxonomy): domain Eukaryota; kingdom Metazoa; phylum Chordata; class Aves; order Passeriformes; family Eurylaimidae; genus Calyptomena; species Calyptomena viridis. Next base: position 70,107 of record WEIV01019868.1, read on the forward strand.
TTAATGGGAAACAGATCAAAGGAAGTACAGATTCTTAGGCAGTTGTTGTACATTTCTCTGTTGGATAGTGAAGCTAAAGGCAAAGAAGTCTTTTGGGTTCTCATGCAAAAGCACATGTATTTTGTGGCCCTCGTTTCCAGGGTTGCAGACAGTTAATACAGTACTTTGAGAAGGGTTATACTTCCTTACTGAAGCAATCTGAACTTACCTCCTTGCTCATCCAACATAACCAAAGTCCTGATACCAGCATCTTTACTCTACATCCCAATAGTGGTAGCAAGGTAAGGAGAGAGAGGGGAGAAGAAAGAGAGAGAGAAAGAGAGTTCAGTGAGGGAACACTCAGCCCTTGGTGTGGGACATAGGAAGCCAAAAGAAAACAGTGAAAGGAATGACAAGGTCATAAGGGGCTGGTGGCACAGTCCAAAGACTTTATGTGCCTGCACACTGCATAAGGAACCAGGTACCCTCTATTGCACCATCAGTCCTTCTGGATTCACTGGGATACTGAACTTGTGTGGAAAGCATAAAATCACAGACCTTGAAATTAAAATAATCACTTTACACAACAGTCATTTCTAAAAAAAAAAGAGAGTTTGTCTCCAAGTTTACTGATGCAGGAAAAGGGAGGATGGGGGTGTTGATATTGCAGGTGTATGTTAATCCTACAGGAGAAATTCCCAGGGAAAACAGATATGACACAAACACATTTGGGAAGGAGGCACAGTGTTTGTACATAGCCCTTGCTGCTGACAGAAGTCAGAAAGCTTACCTACTTAGGAAATCCATTTTAAAGTAGGCTAATATTTAATAGGATTAAGCCATATTTTTTGGTTCAGTGATCTAACAGATATGGGTTTGAGCCAAGTTTTAATTCAGTCAACAGACACCTTTAGCATTAATGGACTTTGAATTGAAGTTGAAGGTAAGATTTTTAAAACACCTACACACTGAATCTGCCTCTGCTCCCACAGCTTAGTGGGAATCTTATCACTGCCTTTGCTGGATATAGGGTTTGAGCAAAGCTGAGCCATTCAGAGCTCCCACTTGCCTCAAGCAGCAGCAGGGCACCTTTCACGTGTACAATTTTTTCCTGCATTATCCTCACTCTGGGATGTGAGCGGGTGTCTTGGGTTTCTGGGTGCTGTGATCCCAAGCTGTATCACAGATCAGATTAGCTCCTTTTTAATTACAAAGGGGAAACCAGCTCCATTCTGCTTGGAGCAGTGATAACATCTGTGAATAATGAATGGCCTCAATGATCTCCTGACTGTTGCATGTCAATAACAGACGAAGTAAGTCCTCTGACTTGCCAGAGGAGCTACCTGGGCATGTGCAGCAGTAATTCACCTGCTTCCATGAACATAAAGCTATCCATGCTCCTGTGGAACAGATAAAGATGGTGGTGTTGAATTTGCAGGGGGCAGGGGAAATATTGGGAACATGAGGAATGTTCCTGATGCACCTGAAGTCCTGACTGTCCCTCTTACTTTTCAAGCCACCCTCTCACTCCTTGAGGAAAATTAAAGACTTAATATTATCCTTCCTCCCAGCTGCCCCGCTCTGCCATCACCCATCTCTTTTTCTGGGAGCAGTGAAGTGTCTCTGGCCAACAGCTTCTCTGTGCTCCCAGGCAGGCTGGCAGCACACAGCCCACATCCTCAGCCACAAGCCTGACTGCCACCCTCGAGGGCTGTTTGCCTGGTGCAGCTGGTGCTTCTCTGCTGTGCTTCAAGAGGATCCTGCCTGGCTCAAGAGGGATGCAAGATGCCTCTTGTGTTCTTGTCTGCCTCTTTCTGCACTCCCATTCTTGTCTTTAATGTCTGTATCACTGTTGAATCTGGGAAAAACATCAGATGTGTGCAGGCTGGTTTGCTCCTTCTTTGGAAAAAATCCTCGTGTGAGGTGACAAAAAGAAAAGGCCTCCTGCCTCTCCCCACGGTCTGCTGCACCCTGCTGCCCTTGAGTCAGCCACCAGGTACCCACTGCTGCTCTCCCTCCAAGCTCATACTGCATTTATTTGAACCCCAGCCAGCTTTTATTTTTGTAGCCTGCAGAAACTTAGGGTCCAAGTATTACCTTAGATTTGCCTATTTAGAGTAAGGAAGCCACCTTTAATTATCCTACATTTTCTGTGGTGCAGGTCTGCTAAACACTGGATGTGCAATAGCTTTTTATTGGGTTCTTTCTATGCTCTGGGTACCCAGGGAAGTCTTACCTTAAAAGATTTATTATTTATTTATTTATTCTTGTATTTAAACAAGCAAATATCAGGCAAACACAAAAAGGCTGTTGGGTCCTGAGTCATCTTGTGTTTCAGTAAATATATTTTACTGAATCTGACATGGGACCCTTCTAAATATTGAACTCAGAAACCTGCAGTTGGTGCTGTGATAGTTGTTGGCTTTTGGTGAATCAAACATAGTCAGGCTGAGAAATATTTACTGCTCCTTAACACTCTGACCTTAGTTTCCTGCTGTATTTAACATCTGAGCTAACTGCCTTTGTGCAGCTAAGATCTCCAGTGACCTGGATAAGACGTGTGCTGAGAGATGAACTCAGCAATTAGATCTTATGATTTGTATTTCTTATCAAATCCTGACATGGAGTGAAACAGGTGAAATGTTCTTTTATTTACCATGCCATTTGATTTTATCAGGCAATACTGTATCTCTTAAGAGCAGCCTACCACAGCATTAATGCTAATGTGAAAATATTAGAGAGTGTGAAATGAATATACTTCTCTGCATCTGTGGTCTAATTGAAAGCATATTGAAGCTAATAAAGAGATGGTGACTGGCAAAGATGAGAGGTGATTCAGACATCAAGTGACAATCTCCTGCTGTTCCAAGTTTTTATTAAGCATTAATTTTCAGCTTTTCCACAAAAAATTAAATGTGTAAAGCCAATTTAAAAAATAATCACATTTGTGCATTTAGAACAGGTCCAGACTTTTCTAGAAGTTTGGTATTTCCATTGTGACTGAACCAAACCTGTCTGTAAGACACAACTATTCTAAAAATGTGTTAATCATCCAGATATTTAAGCAAGAGAAAATCACTTGGTAACTGACCCTCAGTGACATTGAGGCATCTTTGGAAACTAAAAAACCTCTTCGATTAAAGGTTTCTGCACTAAAACTATCAGAGAAACTCCCCTTGGTCTCAGTGGGAGCAGGTGTCAGCAGACACACTCAACCCGGGTGCTTGGAGAGTGTAACAGGAGGTGACAAAAGCTCTCTTTGCAAAGTGCAGTGCAGAAGAACATGTTTTACAACCACTGATCCTAAAACCTTGATGACAGATTCCCATTGCCATAAGCCTGGTGACTGTACTTTAATTTGCCTGATCCTAAGGGCTCAGGAAGGAGTCCTACCCACATCCAGAGCTCACCAACATCAATGATATCCTATGTGGGAAGCCGTGAATGGGTAGACCTACTGAGGTCCATCTTGTTATGAAAATATGTGCTAATGGTACTCTTCCCTCAGAATTACAGCCTTTCTTTCTTCCTGCTTGACGGAGGAATCTCTTAAGAACCTCCAGCCCTTGCACAGGCAACTCTGTTTAATTTGTGGCAAAATAAGGATTCTCAAAAAGTGGGATGTGTTGAGTAGGTCAGGCCAGAGAAAATAAAAGTGCATCTTTCATAGGACCCTAAAGAGTTCATGGACCACGTGCCATTTTCATCCACCTCTTAGATCTGTAACAACCACCTCTCTCCAGAGTTTCTTCTGACTCTCCTTGTCTTCTTGTTGCGCTCGAGAGGAGAATTTGGACTGCTGGATTTTGCTAGGGCACAGCAAACCTTTCACTCTTTTCCTTTAGAAGAGAACGGCACAGCATGAATTGCTTATGTTGAGGCATTAAATTGGCAGCTCTGGAGTTCCTCTGTTTATCCATAATGCAGGTATACTGCAGATGGTAAAATACATAATATATGTAATAATTTTGCACACAAGCTGACCCCTCAGAGCAGAAGGCCAATTTGCAATTTAAAAATTTCTGACATTAGGTGAAATAGACCCTATAAACTTTGCAAAAGTTGATGTCCTTGAACCTTTCACCAGCACTAAGCTCTAGTGATAAGATAAAAGTAAACCAACAAGCAGTATTGGTTTGGGTTCTACATCCTTTCTATGAAGCACATGCCCAGGTTCTCCACTGGGCCACTGGCTAAGCTGCTGATCAGAAAGCCAGAATACAGGATTTTAAACCTCTGGGCTTAATTCAACTCTTAGGTACTTAAGTCTCTCAGTGCTTCTGTGAAGCCAGTTTAACAGCATAACTGGGAACCCTTCTGGAGGCTTTAATATACATTATCCTCAATCTTCTGTAATAGCTTCTTAAAAATTTTGGGGTTTTTTTGAGAGAGTTTCACTCAGAGCAAGTCAGCAACAAACCCTTCACTGATATTTGTCCAGCACTTTGAAGGGGAAATGCATTGCTGTATCATTTCTTGTTATTGCTGTTACATAACTTAATTTCCCAAGGTGGTTATAAAACTAGGGAGAGAATTGGAGTGACTTCTGGAAGGGCCCATCAGTCCCTCCAGGAACACAGTGTGTTGTGTCCTTTCTGTACCTCAAGCTACTCAAACTTTGGTTTAGCCTGAGGGGTGATTTTCCTAACAGTGTAAGAGAGTGATGCATCAGATAGAGAATCCAGATTCTATATTTCACATTCTCTGTGTTTATGGAGGTGCCTTGAAAAACAGATACACACTCTCAGTTATGTGAAGAGCACACAAACTTCCACTTCAATGAAGAATTTTGCTTTAATCGATATGGATTATGGAGCTTGTTTTGAAAAAATTAGTAGAGACAATTATGTACCAGATTAGACTGACATTGTTAGCAGTTCCCACAGACACTGAAAAGAACTGTCAACACCCTAAAGACAAAAATGTGGTCAAAGAAACATTTTTTAGTCATCCGTAGTATTACGTGCATTTGCTCAGCTCCTGCTCCAAGTTCCCTGTCACCCTGTTAATGCTTCAGTGTCTCTCTGTGCCTGGTTAAAGAGCCACACAACTGCTCTGCACGTTCATTTATAGTGTGGTTCAGATCCTCAGCCCATGTGAGTCTGTGACCCCACCTGGAATACCGTGTGCCTGGTTTAGTGGAACGATCCTGACTCCAGTGCTAATGTGCTGGTTTACACAGAGAGTTTTTTATCTATCTGCATCATAGATAGAAACCACCTTTTTTGCCCATATTACAATAACTGATTTTCTTTAAGGGCCATGGTGGTCGCACTGGAAGATGGCAGTAAACTCACAGCTTTTCCCCTTGCATGTGATATTCTGCGTTGCATAATGTGGCCTCAGAGGCAAAAGGCTTGAACAAGAAAATAAGAAGGTCAGCTACACCCTGCGTGTGTACTCTCACTTGTTCTGCCTCACTTCATTTTTATTTTACATTTTGGCCCAAACATTTTACAGCATCATCATAAAATACAGGTATTTATAGCACTGAGTGGCTCGAATGAGCACTGGTCAGTGTAGATTAACTGTGCTGCCCGGGTACCCTGGGCACCACAGAGCAAACTGGGGTTTGGAATCTGCCTTTCCAGTACGGAGCTGCCCTGGGGCAAAGCTGTGGCTGCTTTTGTAACAGCCACTTACCACTTCGTGCTTCCTCTGTTGGACCAGGACTGCAAAAATCAGCTTCTTACAAAGCTGGGTTATAAAACCAAGAAAAAGTAAAGTGTTTGGTTTTCCTTGCTGATATTCCCTGGGAACAGCACCAGGGCTTAGTCTCCAAACTCTGGCTAGTCTTGGGCAAGGAGGGCATGGTCCTCTGGAACATGATCCCCAGGCAGTGGCCTACAACTCTTCATGAGGGATGCCTTGTACTGCCACAAGGCTTCCCTGGTGGACAACACTCTTCTGTCTCAGGATGGAGTCCAGTCAGTCTGTTTGTTCTGTACTTTCCTAGTATCTAACAGAGCAGAGCCAACCATGACAGGAATCCATACATATGTATACAGTGATAATGCATAGACATGGAGGCATCCTTTTCCTAAGAAAGGAATGACAGATTTGCTCTATCAAGAGAATAAAATAAAAAACATTCTTTCACTGAGAAAGAATATTTTCTATCTCTACCCATTGGACAGGTTCTGCTAAGTAAGGGAGTCTAACTGGATTTTTGGCACCTATTAAATCAGAGCAGCGCGAGTTCAATTTCAAAGACTCCCATCATTTGTCTTTTTGGTACAAAATCTCTCGCTCCCTAAATGCTTCATTCTTTTAAAAGTACCTAGGAAATGGGATCAGAATAACTAAGCAGCTGTTTGGACCACAGAAGAATTTTAAAGGTCTTTTGTAGTCACACTACTGAAAATGATATTCAGCTCATTTTAGAAGAACTCCCTTGACTACTCAGTTCTAGTTTTAGCAACTTCTCTATTTGGACAGGGAGATATTGTAGTATCTGAATAAACGCCAGGTCCAGAGAGATGCTGAGCTCTTCCAAGAAGAGCTACAGTCCTACATAAATTCATCAGCAAATTCAGCAGTCCCAGTTCTCCTCCCACTTTGCCATTTGCCATGGTTTAATACTGAAATCCCAGTGGCATTCACAATATGCTGGTTCAATATGTTAGGAAGACTCAAGCAGTGCACAGGTCACACAAATACGGCTCAGGAGAGACGGGGCTGATATTTACTGATGGCTTGGCCCTGATCAAATCACTTCCCTTTCCTGTGCCTCTCCTTCTTCCCACTCATCATCTGCCTTGTCTATTTAGGTCACAGGCATTTTGGGGCAGCAGGTTCTCCTGCCTTGTGTTGTGAGGGTACCCATATGAAACTCTCTTCCATGTCATTGAATTGATTTCAGCAGGAGGTGCATCCAGCACAGAGTTGATATAAAGTGATGGTTAGAAATGGTGTCCAGGGAATTGTGCAGCATAAAAGGGACAGATTGCTAGTGAGACAAGAGCATGTTTTGGCTGCAAGGGGCCCAGATCTGAAGTGATTGTGGAGGAGAAGCAATGCTGACTATGCTCAATGACCCATCCGTCTGTCTGTACATGGAAATTTAATTTTATCTCCACTGGACTCCATTGATCTTCATTCATGATTGATTTCAAGGCCATACAGCCTACGGCTGGGATTGTGCTCAATCCTGAATGTGGTACCTGATGTAATTTTCTTCCCATTGTCACTGCTGGAGACTCCTCTAGTTGTCAGGAGTACTGGGGCTGTCAGTGCTGATGACCCTGACTAAAAATGTCACCAACTCCAGCACTAGGGCTCAGATGGTATCTGAAAATAATATGTCCTGTCAGACAGCAGCAAAGTTTTCCACCACCTGATGGCTGAACACTCAAAACTAAACTGAGTTTGAGATTTTCTAATTTTTAAACCCCTTTATTGTGAAGGCATTGAAATAGAGCCTGACTGAGCTGGTTTTTCCCTTCTGGGAGTGACACCTTGAAGCACGTATAAGCTGTATTAGCTGTGAGGACTCGGCCATGATTCCCTTCCTTAGCACTGTGGAAAATCAGAGAACTTCCTGTTCCAAAGTGGTCAATCTAGGACATCTCATGAGCCTTGAAATCCTGATAAATATTTCAGAGACACATAAATAAATGGCATTTAAATGTTGTGCTCAGTGTTCTATAAATAGCTCCAAGTGTTTACAGAGAGGGAAGTATTTAGAGACAAGGTAAATGGACCAAGGGCCTTTCTCGCTTTCCCCACTTGCAGTGTTATGGCAAGGACATGAGAGTGGTGCCAGCACGAGGCTCCTGGAGATCTGCAGCAAACTCAGCCACTTGTCTCTGACTCCAGGTCACCTTGAGAGGCTGTTTCCTTGGTTTGTCTGGAGTATGCTGTCCCAATGGATACTCGGGAATGGGCAAACCAGTGCCTCGACTGCTGGTCTGCAGTGGGTGTTCAGCAACAGTGTCTCAAATGGCCCTAGTAAGGGGGGATAAGGAGGGACAGAGGGGCACATAAAGCCATGGCCCTGCCCTAGCAATGTGAGTTTAAAAAAAAACACTTGCAGTGTCAGACTCTCACCTTTGCTCACAACAGAAGTGCAAATAAAATGCAAGTCCTTACCTCTTCGACAAGCTGCAGCATTCGACGGGTGCTCTCAAGGGACTGAAAAAAAAAAACCCAGATAAAAACCGCTTAGATTTGGCAAGTTACTCTTTCCAACACTAATGTGCCGCCCCATGCTGACAGGATGTTTTTCCTGTACTCTTTGCCTTCCCTCCAAATCAGGCCATCAGCAGGGCACTGGTGATCTCTCCATCTCCCGCTCTCCGTTGGGGCTCACTAATGCAGCAGTTCCCACTGCATCCCGAGGCAGCTGCCGTCTCTAGGGCTTGTGCTCCCCTTGCTCACACACTGCGGTGATGCTGCTTGGAACAGCTGGTGTTCCACTTTAAAAATAGTCTGTGGTTTTCAGCTAAGACTTTCCAGAGACCTGACTGGTGACTTTTAACATTTAATAGGTTTGACAAATCGAAGGAATCCTCAGAAAATATTAAATTGCTGCTTTTTGCTCTCAGGCCAGTCAAACTGATGCACAATCTAATACCTAACCCAAAGTCACAATCAATAAATGCCCTAATCTAGACTAAACATGGCATTAAATTTTACCCCAGCTCATTTAATTTCCAGTTCTGCTTTCAGCGTAAAGCTGATGGAAAAGAAAATCAGCCCTAGAAATCCTTTGCTGGATCAGCTCCTATTTCTGGATGTGCCTTTCACACCAAGCCCATCCCCAGGTTCCCAGTTTAGCTACTGGTCTCACTTCATCAGCGAGCTGGTCAGCACGCCGCTGCATTTCTTCCAACTCATTGCGCATATCCGCGTCCTCCGCCATCTTAGCTGTGCGTGTGTTTGGGGACGCTGCAGATCAAGGATTTGTGCTCAGCTGCCTGTGAGCCTGGGGGACAGAAAAGGAAAAGAAACAGTGTGGTTAGGCTCGCTGAATTGTACTTAAATGTCAGTCCCACAAAAGTGCTTTAATTACATGAGCACACTCACTCGAGCTCTCTCATTCTGAGTAGTAATTCCTATGTACTAGAGCACATCGGATTGTTCAAGGGGGTGCTTTATCCGTGTGTTATTAGTCACTCCTGAAGGACAAGAATGTATCCTTGTCTTGTTCTATGAGGAAAATCCTTCTTTTTTTCTTAACCTTTCATATGCTACTCATATCAAAGCTGCAGACTCAGGAGATGTTATTTGCTGCCAGAAACAGTCTTAAAACCCATTCACTCTTCTCTAGAATTAAAAGACTTAATGTGAAAAAGGTTAAGGCCAAGCCTATGCTCCTCGTGTCCTGTGTTTCAGCTGCACTGCTGCTAACACATTTGCAATGAAATTCAAGACAATGAAACTTTGCAGATTTTTATTGGCTACTGCCTTGTCCACCCTTCCATAGTTCAGGCTATAAAATAATACTTACAGCTAGACTGGGAAAAGTCGTCCACCTGGGAGAATCCTTCATTTCCAGGGAAGTGACAGTAGGACCTAACTGGAATTTTTAACTTCCCCTACCGAAGTGGGTCAGATTCCGATCTTGGCTATCCCTCTCAGTACAGCATGACACCCCTAAGCTCATCCTAACCAGAGGTCAGGATGCAGCCCACTATCCTCATTTGGGTAGGGTTTCTCTTTTGTCACAAACTTGGGCTAGCTCTGATTACTGAGCATGACTTGATCAAGAAAGGCGGGTCTTCCTACCATCTGCCAGGTCTTTATAACAACAACACTGGCTTATTTCTTTGCTTGATTCAAGCATGGCACATTGCAAATTACTGCTCACTGAATGTTAGATTTGCTCGTTGCAGGAAAACCTAATCCCAGGTGCAGAGAAGCTGGGGAAGTTGTGGGAGACTGCAAATAAACAGCCATAAAGCAGATGCCATCATGCTCAATTACAGAAAGAGGACAAAAGCAGCCCCTTTCTGCAAAGCTGCTCTAAGAAGGCAAAATCCCAGGGGCTGTTTCTGTCCTGTCTTTGTGATATGTGCAGCCTTTATGAAACAAGAGAAGTCAGGGCAGAGCTTGGCTCTAAAATTTTAACAATAATAACTCTGTTTAAATGGAAGTTACTATATATTGGAGATGAAACCATTCCTCACTTTGACTGTGCTCTCTATCAGGAGCTCAGGAGTATGGGCTGAACATACCCAGGTACAGCTGGATGGCAGCGATATTTCCTGGATTACACCCTGTTTGCTTAGAAATGTGTAAGGAAAGCAGACAGCTCCTTGCATTTCTTCTGCAGCTTCAGCAGCAGATTTGCTGGTTTTCTTAACTATGAGGGAATATGTGACCTTGATGCTTTCACACTGGCTGTGCCTTCACTCACGGCTGCTTTTCCTCTTTGAAGCTACAGCAGGAAGAAATCCATCTCGAAGAGTCAGCCCTGAAGCTACTGGCACACCATCCTACTTTCATCACTGAGCACATCACCATATCCTTGTCAGAGGGAGACTGGCATTTTGTGATGGGTCACACAATGTTTAGGAGCCCAAATGTCTGCTGGAGAAGGCCACCTGGCTCTGCCAGCTGCATGGTCACAGCAGTGAGAAGGACTGAGCTTAGGCAACTCCTCCACAACCCTGGCTGATGTAGAGCCAGAGCTTAATTTCGTGGCTAATACTCAGGCTGACATCAGACACTTCAAGGATGCTCCCAAAATAAGCTTTACAAAAAACGGTGCACTCAGAGGTTTACGAGGAAAAGGTGAACCAGGAACTGGTGTCTTCCTGAAGGGCATGTGAAAGAGTGAGGATACTCTCCATGCCACCCCACCTCGCTGCTGCACTCAGGGTGCCCCTTGTGGCACATCACACAGCTCCAGGAATACACTGCTCCTGGTTACAAATGGAGCTGGGATAAAAAGAAGTTAGTTCTAGAAAGAACCATGCTCCAAATTCCTGCCCCACTTGGCACAGGCTTGCACTATCACTGGTCACTGCTTCACAAACTGATTTTTTCCGAGATTGAGGCAAACCCCAGCATTGAAATATTTCTGGCACAGCCTCTGTGACAGAATACAGGATTAAGTCTGTGGATCTAGTTTTTGAGCATCTAGTTAAAATATCCTCCTCTGCCTGGATCCCTTGCCACTCTTGTGCTGGCAGAATAGTAGCACTGAGCTTTAGCAAAAAAACAGGACAATTTGGATGGGACTTTGGGACCAATCTAATTGGTAAATACATGTAGCTGTGAGGGACAGGAAACTGGTTCCGTGCTATGTCTGTCTGGTAGCATCTCATGAGGTGTAAAGTGGGAGGTGATGCATCAGTGAGAGGGTGGGATGACAACAAGGAATTTGGTTCAGTCTCTGAGCATATCCAATGTGAGTTGAATGGTTACAGACGTGTAAGCAAGAGGAGGTAATTGCATCTACAGACAATAGTGAATAACAGTCTGTTGGTCAGTCACTGCAGATAAAATCGCACAGAAAAATCCATTCTTGAGTAGATTCCAGCCAGACTTTTAGTCTTTTTCCTAATTTTTTAATCATGAGCCACTGGTAGTGCTGGGTGGTGCAAAAAAGAAACAAAGTGGACAAACTTTCATAGAATGCTTGGGATTGGAAGGGACCTTAAAAATTATCCAGTTCCAACCCCCCTGCCATGAACAGGGACATCTTCCACCAGACCAGGTTGCTCAAAGCCCCATCCAACCTGGCCTTGAACACTTCAAGGGATGGGGCATCCACAGCTTCTCTGGGCAACCTGTGCCAGGGCCTCATCTCCCTCCTGGTAGAGAATTTCTTCCTAACATTAATCTAAACCTATTCTCTGTCAGTTTGAAGCCATTGTCCCTTGTCCTGTCACTCCATGCTCTTAAGGGGATTTTTTAGAGTTACCCTTCTTGGTTAGTTAGAACCATCAGTTGGCATCTTAGTGACAGACAAATTTTATTTTGCATCAAGCTAAAAAAAATGTCAGAGCTTGTAACCAGAGATGTTGTGTAGCAAGTGATCGAACTTGACAGGTTTATTGAGATTGTTTGGTGTTTGTAAAGTGCTTAGAATGGATTGAGAAATAGCAAAAAGCATTCTTCCAGACAAGTCATTTTACATCAAGTTTGAGTCATAAACAGAAGTGCCCCTCAGCTGTGCTGATTCAACTTTATTTAATAGAAAACCATGCACAAGAATCAATAAAGGTTACTGATTTGCACACAGTATGATAAACTACGTATATTTTGTAGATGGCAGAGAATAGGTTTAATTTTTTTGCAGATTTTGCAATTTATAGTGTGGAATAGGATTTCCCTTGAAAAGTCCAGTGTCTTGAATTTCCAACAACAAACCCTGTAATCAATAAAAATCCTGTAGAGAGAAGAACTATGTTAAAGAGAATTATTTATGTAAAGTACAAATAAGCAGTTTTCCCTCTATGGTGTTTCTTACAAACACCTGTGTATAGTCCTCTTGATGTACTAAAACTGAATGATTTCAGGAATGGCCAAGAAAAGGCAAACCATAATGGATTTGCTCTCATTGATACTGGACAGACTTTGAAAAGCATAAGGCATTAGTCTGGCTTGGGCCCACTGAAACGTGCTCTTGTTGTAGTAGGACAGAAACAGGCCTAAGGTACTATTGAGGACTTTTTATAAATTCCATGTCAAATTTATATTTTTGATACTAGCTGATATTTTGCATTCTATTCTCATTTAAGTTGTTTTGAAGCAAGCATCAAAAGCCTATAATTGCCTTAGGAACCTCTAATATAACTGGAAATGAACTCTCCAAAAGGCACTCTGTACTTTCAACTTAAACTGCATCTTATTTTGTCTATAGGCCCTGCAGAGACAACAGATCAGAAAACCAAAATAGGGGTGTAATGTGTTAAGCAATTTAGATCTGAAACTTCGATTGAAAAATAAAATACAAAGTTGCAACAGAAGTTACAGCCACTACATCCAGTCAAATAGTGTTTATTTTGCAATAATTGCCTACACACATGTCTTGTAAACAATGCCAGTCGCTCCAGGCACTTGGGTAACTTAGATCAAATCCTCTCTGAGATGGTCTCATACCTTACACCAGTGCTCATATAGAATTAAATGTTTAATGTTAAAGAAATGCTAGAGAAAAATACAAAGGGAGACCAGCTAATGGAAAGGCATTCCCTATTATACTTCGAATTCTGCATCTCCTATTTTAGCAGTGCTAAAATGCAATAAAGAACCTTATAGCAAGTGCATTATATAATCTGTAAGGAGTTATACTGAAGGCTAAGAGAGACCTACATCTATCCCCAGAGGAAGAGAGATACAATGAATGACCTTTGAAAGCAAATATTTGCTTCACAGTGATATAAACACTCCAATGCAATAAATAGAGGAAAATGAAAATGCTGCAATTTACTGTGGTGAAGGCAACACGGCAATAAAATGTTCTTTTTTAAGCACTCTCCCTGTTACTAAAGGACACATCTATTCTTCCCATGAATGTGTGCAGCCAGAGAATGACTGCATTGGCGTAAAAAGTGAGCTGGTCAATACCACACTTTATACCAGCACATTGGCCATGCCTTCCACCACCTTCACCAGCCTTCCCTACAGGGCTTTTGGTGGCCAGATTATAGGAAATGCACTGGCATTAACCCCAAAGCTGAGTCTACACCAGGAAGTGCCTGCTAACACCAGCAGGAAATGAAATCACACAGGAAGTGAGAACCTGCTGCAAAAGGATGCTTAGAAACTAAAACCAGTGTGTGTTGGTAACACCAGCATGTTCCCCCTGAAATTGTGTTGAGGATGGGGTGGTCAAAGGCAGATCCCAACAGAAAGCCAGGAAAGGCATGAGTGTGCTGCCCACAATCTGGTGAGAAATGATTTAAGGGAGTTGGAAGCATAATTTCATAGATCATGGCTCTCAGCAATGGCTCTCATAAGCCCTCATTTTTCTGACTTCTGCCATCTCCATCTTCTTTCACCCAGAGCTTACCACAATTAATACTGTCTATAACTAAACATGCCCTGCTTTTGCTCTTGTTGTATTTTAATTGATCTGAAAGGACTTGGAGAAGAAATCAGATAATTTTGTAATGAAAATTCCTAGTTAAAGATTTTACAATATGGCATAAAATGTAACAATGAAAAATTACTCTGAATTGTTATTTAAATTTAAATTCTAAATAGTTTTGAAATAAAATCTCGAGGAAAGTCTGTTTTTTATGTCAATTCTGCAGCACATACTGTTGCCTGACTGTAATTTATTCACAAGATTTTCAGCTAAGTTCTCATTTCCAAAGAAACACCTTTGTAACGTTTTTATTACTGATTAAGCCAAGAAGCTGCCTCTGTGTTTCCATGGGGTATGTTATTGTCAACCTGGCACAAACACCTCATCTCTCTGCTGCTCCTGTCCCACAGCGTGTTGCTACAAACCTTTAGGCCCAGGCTGACAGAGTACAGTGATAACCAATTTCACCCTGAATTTTTACTTGATACTCAGTAAAGAATAATGCCTACTGCTGAGGGCCTGCCAGGGACTGACTTTGGAAAAGACAGGCACCAAGATCTTGCAAATCCGAATTCAGGAGAAGCGGATAATTCCTAGTTTGTTACTGTCTTCCTGTATGGCCTTAGGCAACTTATTTTCCTCTCAGGGCTCGCTAGCATTGCCTGAAGACAGGTCTCTGGAGCTGCAGGAGATGCTGTAGGGGTTTGGTTTCCTGCTGCTGCCTCTGTCTGTCAGCATCGTGCAGGTGTCTTGGTTACCCTCTGATGGGACTGCTTGTCCGTGTTTAACAACTGAATCTGTCTCCCATCTACACAACATGGATAAAATCCTTGTTTTCCTTCCTGTCTTGCCCTTTTTTTCCTTGCTTAAATTGCAGGTGTTTCAGGGCATGGACCGGCACCTGGTTTGGGGATACATGTGGTGCAGGACTTTGGCATGAATGCTGGGGAGCATGATGTCATATTCTCACGCTGCCTCTCTGTGTCACAACCCATATCCAGCTGGAAAAAGAACTCTACAGTCAGAGGCCAAAATGAAGATGTTGACATATAATTAGACAAAATTATGACTACTGAATGTGTTGGAAAAAACAGTTGGAAAACAGCTTTCCTATGAGCTCATGTTACTATAATGCTACTTCTCGTAGACATGGGAACATCTAAAAGCATGGAGCAGCCATTTTGTAACAATTTCACCTCAAAGGAATAAAGATTTGACCTTCTATCCATTTTGCTGCTAACAGAAAATAAACCTTGCAATGTGTTATCTCTTTGCAGTTGTTTTTACACCTGTGCACCCACACATTTTTCCTTTTTTGTTTTACCTTCCAACAGCAACAGAGAAACACTGAAGGCAAAAATGTTTTGTTCATTTGGGAAAGCAATGAGCCAGAGTGGTGGAGGGTGAAGAAAGAAACCTTCTTACCGGGAGTGGACACCACATGTGCCAGCAGTGCAGAGGGCACTGAGCAGAGACCTGGACTGAACATGCTGCTGTGAGTCTAATTTCCTGTTATTACAGCTACCTGCCTCATACAGCCCCACCTGTAATTTAGCGAGCTATGTCTTATGATTCCCTAAGTTTACTGTGTTCCTACTAGTTCTGTGTCCAGACCCCCACTTCTCCAGTATCCAGAAAATATTTCACTTCTAGCACAAATTAATTCACAGCTGGAAAACAGCAGCCTGTTCCTGTGCTGGTGTCTTATGGCTTAAATAGTTTCTCTCCTTCCCTGCTCTCTCTCTCTGAGGTTTCAGCATTTCTTATGACATCAAAGATGAGACTCTGGTGGTCCTTTCCTGGTAGATGGACTGTTTGCCACCCTGACCAACCTAGCAGCTGTTGGTTATGCCAGCTGCATTTCAATTAGTTTTCTCCTGAAAAGGGTAGCTGACATTTCACAGGATATTTTAAATGAGGATGTGGGCTTTGCTCAAAGGGCTTAGTGCTTCCCTGTCCTTCCAAGAGATATCTGCTTCAAAATATCCTACAACCTCACTTGCCATTTACATAGCTGGATCTTGGTGGCTCAGGACAAGAAATCCAGGTATTAGTAGAGAGGATTAAATAAAATGTCTTGACTTGTGGCAAAGCTATTTGCATTCTGTGCCCAGAATCTGGGAGAAAAACTCAAGGCATCTGCTTAGCTGGGCAATGAGATTTCTGACTGTGTCATGATTTTCAGTAAAACTCACACCCTGAATTCATTCAGGTCTTCAAAACATTCATTCACCACCACGGCAGCAATGACCAGCAGTCAGCTTCTCTTCTCTTTGCTTACATCCAACAGGGGTTTCTTTACAATGCTGCTAAGCCACTAAATCTGATTAATGGCCAATTTTAGAAGGCAGTGGTGAAAGTCACGCCCCATTTCAAGTTGGAGGAAGTTTCCCCACTGCAATTAGTGGAGCTACCAGCCAGCAATGTGCTGGGAAATGCTGGCAGTGTGTGGATGGGGGGGTGTGTGTAAGTGTGCAAATATCAAACAGGAGTGCTTGGCATCTGAAATGCTTTTCTGCTAAATTTTCCTGGGGCTCTACCTTGTCCCCTTCTGTTTCTTTTAGATGAATAGATGGATAGATACATGGAACAGAAATATAAAATGGAATTATCACAAGACATTTATTGAGGGGTTCAGGAGTAAGGAATAAGAAAATTGCACAGCAGATTTTCTTGGGAAGCATAAAGGGCATTCCCACCAGGCTGCACGAGACCTGTTGCATTTGCTGCTCCTGTATTTGTAGAAAGGAACTCTTTTCTCTACTCACTCTTCTCAAGAGTGCCCATAGTCCAGTCCCTGCCTCCGTTTGCACGTCCAAGCCTCTTGCACATTTCCTGGTTTAAGATGATCATCACCTTTGCTGAGCATCACAAACCAAAATGATCATTTGGGGTGAGGGCAGGAGTCAAACCTGGGCAGTGACAGGGAAACCAGTGTGGGGCAAAGGCAGGCACAGATGTGCTGGGAAGCCAAGTGGGACCTGCATCCACCCTTGGCTCATAGCACCCAGGGTGTCCAGCAGTGTTGCTCCTTTTCTGCACTGTTAAAGACTGGCTCATGGAGCACTTCTCTGCCTTTGCAAAGCCAGCACAAAGTGCCACCGTGTCAGAAGAGTTACACAGACTTGTATTACACACAGATCAAATCAATGGCAGAAAATGCAAACCAGTAGAGATCAACCTCAAATTTCTTATAATGATCCAAGAAAGCAGACTGACAACTGAAGAAAGACATTTTTAGGCTAAATGGATGATGAAAAGGAAACCCACAAATTGGAGAAAGATTTTTTTTAGGCTAAATGGATGATAAAAAGGAAACTCACAAACTAGAGAAAGATATTTTTTTTCTTTAGGCTAAATGGATGATGAAAAGGAAACCCACAAACTGGAGAAAGTATTTTTAGGCTAAATGGATGATAGAAAGGAAACCCACGAGTATTACAGTAAGAAAAGGGAGCACATTTGCATTGGCCTGTCACAAAGTAGAGCTAATTTCTGCTGCATTTTGTGGAAGTCTGCAAGTCAGGGGGAAATTTGGTGGTAACTTTATTTAATTCGAAAGTGATTTTTTAAAATTAGTTGAAGGGAGCAATGAATAACTCCACCATTAAAACAGATGGAAAATTCTTCATTTGTATGTTAAAAATTGGTGCTATCCCATCTTTACTAGTCCTGATGCTTTTAGGACTGGATGAGACAAGCTGTGGGTCTAACTAGCACTTTCACAAGCTTAGTATGGAAAAGGATTTTGTGGTGAAAGAGCAGTAACTCAATATTTTAGTGTAAAAGATTGGCAGTGACATAGTTAACCTCATCAGCATCAATGTTGTCATAGTTTTGATTTCAAAGTGATAGACAGGAATAAAGTCTTCCACTGATGGTGTTTGTTACGGGCTGACAGCAGACTCGGCTGACATTTCATTTCTTTCTGCATGGTTGTGTTTGCAAGATTTCTCTGCTGCACAGGACTCACACCTACCCCTGCCCCGAGCTGTATTATACCAGTAAGGACCTTATCTTCAACAGATATGAAAGAAAGACAATTAATGCAGCTATTGCGGGGAGTAAAACTCTATTCCCTGTGATCACGAGGGTATTAGGAATGTAAATAGACAACTTTTCCCCTATTGACACATATTTGTGGTAAACAAAGCAATTCATTATTTTTATAATAGTCATCCTTTCTGCCTGATGGTACAAGCATGGCCATGTTTCAAGCAAGGGGCTGATATATTTTTAGCAGAAATCTTCTTTAACTAAGTCCTCGGAGTCAAATCAGCAGCTGACAAAATATAAGCATTATGAAACTGGGCTGATGGTGTTATTTGTAGATTTGAATTTTAACTTGAACAGTGATTTTTTTTCAGCTATGAGGGACAGCAAAAAAAAGATATTTATGAAATTATCTCATGGTCTTTGAGAGTCTTGGTTACCACTGATTATTTATGGGTTTGTTTGGGGTTTTTTTTCCCCACAAATTAAAGAGCCTTAGAAACAATTCCATTATCCATGTATCCACAATCCATCTATCAACCTGTCTGTCCAGCATGCTGTTCATTATATCATATAGCACTTGAAGCAGGTAGCAAGAAGGAAGGGAACTTGCCAACTTGGGTTTTTTTACCTTGTGCATGTAGCCATTTGTGGTGAGGGCCCTGCCATGTCGTGCAACACCATAAGTAAAATAGAAAAGGCACAAGAGATTATAAGCCTGAGTCAAAGCCACATCACCTCGAGGAACTGCTATCCAAAATGTGCCTGACAGGAGTCCAAGAGTCTGTCTGCACCTCCCCACTACTGCCAATAGGTTTTCTCTAGGGCAAAGGAGCTTTAAAAATGGACAAGCAAAAGAAAGGCTGACCTTTCTGAGGGTGCTCTGAGTTACCCCCGGGTGTATCTTGTCTTCTGCCAACCATCAGCCACTCTGTTGGCTCAGGACCCACTTTCTGCCACACCAGGGCAGCCCAGCCCCACCCCTGGCTTTGCTCTCCTTATTTGTGCTGTAGTCTCCACTGGGAACTTCAACTGTGGAAGCAGGATTAAAAGCTGAAGAAAGTTCATGAACTTTGAAAAGCTTACTTCCTTTCAGGAAAAAAATAAATAGCTGTAGCCATGTTATAAAAAGAAAGGACCCTACTCCGTTTTTAACTACCCTCACTCTCTGTTTATATGTAGGTGATACACAGATAGGTGTGTGAGCATGTAAAATGCAGCTGGCACAATATAAGGACACAGAGTATCTTTTTTTAAATGCAGTTTATATAACCAAAAGGGCAGGGAACCCAATTTTAAATCACTAAACCTTTTACAGAGCTAAATTTTATTATTTCAGGTCTCTTTTATAGAGTCACAATAATAAAAAATCCTGCTGCTTCTAAACAGTTCATCTCCCTGAACTGAAGCTGGATGCACAACCAGTCCAGACCCACAGCCAAAAGCCTGCAGTGCTGCAAATTCAGGCAAGGGAGAGGATTTGGCTGCTCCCTTCACTGGGTGCAACTGAGAGATTAAATGGGAAGATCCTTGTGTCATGGCCACTGTTCATACTGGTGAATACTTATCTCAAAACCAGTAAATTGGGAAGGACTGTTTAAGATGTATACTTATAATTCACTTACAGTTGTACAAGTCAAATACTGAAAACATCTGACATTTCTAGGCCAAGTAACAAATTACTTTAGCCACAGGAATGCATAATAGCACCCCACGGATATGCAAAACTTATTCACTCATTTTCAAAGGCCACTGCTGCTTTCTGATTCACACCTACAACTAATTCCTGGTTGCTACTCATTTTCCAGGAATCAGTAATACAGGTTCAAAGAGGCCAAGGGCAAACATGCACACAGGCTTTTGCTGGTGCAGGGTATGAGAATTTCTCATTATTTATTACAGGCTCACAAGGCTGATTTAGCAACCTCTCTTTCTTCTGAAGTCCATTTCAGCCTTCATGGGCTGATGAAAAAAACCCCAGCATGCTCCTCCAGTGAAGATTACCCAGACTTGCAGGGGAGGATTTAGCTGTACTAATACAAGAGCACAACTTCTATTCTTTTTTTTTTCCTGCTTTCTTTTTTTGTTGACCAATCAATCCAACAACAGGCTGGGTAGTGTCTCAAGGGCATCGCTTTCAACCACGTGATCAGCAGATTAACAGAGAGGCTGCAAAATCCTTTCCGCTCAAACTGTTTTAACAGAGGATCAAAATCGTTCTCTCTGCGTGGGGATTTTTATTTAGCTAGTTCTTTATATTCAGTTTGCACACGTTTGTGAAGGAATTAAGGCCTGCAAGGGCACAAAAGATGCTCTGGTTTGCTTTCTAACCTTTTCCTTTCAATTTGTGTTTGTAAGTAGAAAGTTTTCCAGTTCCTTGTGGGAATGTTGCCTGTCCCCTGGGTCTCACAGTGACATCGTTATCAGTTGACTTTCATCAACCCCCACATGATGGTCCTGAAAGGACAGAACTTAAAACATTTTGCAAAACCTTCTCTTCCCTGCTGTTCTTGTTCTCATTAAGGGAGACGGATATATTGAAATAGGCTGTGATACAGTCTGCAGGAGAGAGGTTTGGGAAAGGCAGGAGCTGGGTGAGTCCTATGGGGTCACACAAGATTTAGAGAGCCCTGCTGAACAATAAAACAAGAGATTAAATTTGATCATGTAAATAAAATAAACAACAATTAACTGTTTGTTGGCTGTAGCAGTCTTGCTCCTGTGAACCTGATGTGCAAACTGTTTGCAGCATAGAGGTACATGGGGGTTCCTCCTGAAATCCTTTATATTTAATGCTCAGGTCCCTGAGCTGTGGAAGCACAACTATTACTGATGTCAAGAGAGTGCATTCAGAGTTGTAGCATGGGAGTGTTTTTACTGGAGAAAACAGGACTCAAAAAACCCCAAAACAGAACAGAAAATCAGACTCCCTTATATCCAAGACACAAAAGCACACCTGGAGCTACAGAGACTGAGAATCATATGTGAAGGTGTACACAGGAACGGCCAAGAGGCTTCTCTGGCTCTGGAATGTGTTGAAACTAAACCAACCCACTGGTTCAGCTGCTGGATGACGAACCACAGCAGTGAGCTGGGACAAGAGCAATTCACATACTAGCAACAGAAACAGCAAGAATAAACCCAGCAAAAAAAATGAATAGCTGACATTTGAGAGCAATCACAGTCAGGTCACCAACAAGTCGCAGAATTCAGCAAATAGAGGATTTTCCTAGAACTGTGCCTGAATATTCCCCCAGTCTCACTGTCAACATCCTACATCTCTAGACTGCAAGCTGGGGGCAGAGTGTGTGCTACACAGCTGAGGGCAGGGGGATTTTGCCTCGCTGACTGGCAATGAAAACTCCCATTCTTTTTTTCATTTAAATCCCTAAACCTTGTTATGCCATTTCTGGGAGGCACATGGGGTGACTTTGGGTCTTTAAGACCTGAGGCTTTATAAAAAACCATGTCAAAATGAAGGAATAAATCATTCCTTGCAGTGGATGAATAGTGACAGCCAATCTGATTCTTCTAAACATTAGAACGGTACTTGGTTTACATCACAAAAACAGGATTTGCCTTCCAACCTCTGTACCTTCGTAAGACACATTCTGTGTTCATTCACTTGAGCATAAGTCCCGAGAATTTCTGGGTTTCAGCTGAGACAGTCTGCTTTTCCAGCCCTCTCTCTGAGACCCCAGCTTGTCCCAAGGACAAGGCGCTCTCAGCAGCGCTGCCTCCAGAGCATTGCAGGGATGACTCACCCACACTGGGAGCAGGAGGCATCACTGCTTACACAGCTCAACATGACAAGGACCACAGGGCAGAGCCCAGGGTGACACAGAGCTGGAGGTGTACAACTCACAGTGCTGAGCAGACCTGGCCCTGCACAGCCTATGACACAAGGGAATTGTCTGAATAAGAGGGACAGCAGCAGACCTGGACACCTCCCAAAAGGTGTGTTCAGCAGTGGTAGGTGGCTTCTGAAGATGTCCCCAGTGAAGATTTATGAGCTGGAATGCTGCAAGGCTTGTGAGATCAGGCATTATAAAATGAGGAAACTCTACCCAAGAAGGTATTTTTACACTTCTAAGAGGCCGAGCAGTCAGTGTTGAAGGCTCTGTGTCTCAAGCAGATGGTGCACCCAAGGGTTTTGCTGGAGTTGTTCAGGAAACAATAGATGTTTCTCTCCTCTGAGACCCACCAGTACAGAGCCATCTTGTCAGGTTTGGGTAAATATGTTTCAATACCAGCCAAAATCCCTTTATTTTTTCAGCTGGTTTTAGTTTGGAGTTCTCCTTTCTCTTCTATCCCTCCTGCAAATGTTTGAGGATTTTTAGAAATGGGAACATTTTGAAGACACAAACAATACTTGCTAATGAAGTAATTTGTTAGTAAAATTAGTTCCAATCAAGAATATTGACGTGCTTTACTATATATTTATAAATACTATTTCTGTAAGTAAAGACAGAAGGATGGGGCATGAACTTCATTTGACTGTAATCCAATTTAAATCTAAAGCAATCATTGTTTGCCTGAGTATTTTATGTAATTTAAATTCCCAAAGAACTAGTGAGTCTTCATTCTTGACCTAGGAATAATGTGGGAACAATTTTGTGTCTGATACAGAGTTTGTTTTCTGTAAGCAGCATTGCCCAGTTCAGATATTTCAGACTGAACTGCTTTCACGGTGCTGACACTTATTTTTCAATAAGTGAATAAAAAGAGGGAGATGACTCCTTCCTTCATAAAACCCTGATGGGTTATACAGCAGAAAATCCATGTAGTGTAGGAGATCTTGTAGTGCAGCTGCTGCCTTCACACTTCACCCAAGGGTAAATTGAAGGCCACAGATTTAAATGAAGTTTCCCTCTTAAGCTTTGAAAATACATCTAAAGAGCACATCTCGAGGACATAGAGCCTGAACCCATCTGGTAGATTAAAAGCCTCTTGTTCAAGCAAATGAAAAAAATTCCCATTGTTGAGGAAAAAGGGGAATATTTATGTCACTTAAATCAGTTAATGGCTTAAGAGAGCTTTGTAACTGTACTGCAGTCCCTGTAAGCTCAGAGTCCTGTGACTGACAGCCAAACTTGTCCAAAATTCCCCAGGCTTAGCCTGGATACAACATGTGATGGGCAAAGACAGGGAGCACATCTGTAGCCACAGCCCCCCGGTTCTCTGCTCTCCTCCCTCATGGGTGAAATACCAATGTGCTGGTGAAAGAGCTGCACTTCCAGGTGACCTTGAGCCGAAAAGAACAGGGGCAAGACTTTTATTTAAGGAGTCCATGGGAGGGGCATGGTCTATTTTTAAAGAAAAATAATCCATTTTGTGGGTTTATTACACTTTGGGCCTGGGTGGCTGCCAGAGAAAAAGCAGCTTTCAGAGGGATAGTTGCAAGCCCACCATGAGCCCTCATGTTTTCTGTAGCACCTGCCTGTCCTTTTTGGGTTCTTCTGCTCCACAGCAGCCCAACAGCAGCGGGATGCCTTTTCCCCTGTCCCACCTCTCACAGCTGGACCCATAAATGTTCCTTTTTCGGTGTTTTGCCTCATTGCACCATCCCCTGGTTCGTGCAAAGCAGAAGGGCACTGCAGTCTCTGCAGCGAGTGCCTCTGCTGCGATCGCTGCTTCCAAGGTGGCAGCGAAGATGCTGAGAAGGAGGTTTCCTGGGTGTTAAATTCAGGCAGGAGAGTTCTGCAGTATCCATTTTAATATTTGATGCACTGAAGCCCCGTGCCTCGGGGATTTGCTGTCAGCTGCTGTAGCATTTGCAGTCTGCTGCAGGATCCAGTGCCAGAGCCTTGCGGAACCAGACCTGAGCACAGGTCCTGGGAATAGAGAGTAAGGAGAGGGGTCGGGTTTGGCAGCCTCAGGCAGAGGGAGCAGTGCAGTTGTTAGTGAGGGTTTGTGCTCTACCCTGCATTTGTTCAAACCAAGGTGAAGGGAGGCAGAACGAGCTGACAAATTATTTATTTCCTTGCCTTTCCCTACATTCCCCGTTCCTCCCATGAGGCTGCTTCAAATCCAGGTTGAGGAACACAGAATAGCAGAGTCACGAAAAGGACTAATTAATTCCTTAGGTTTCATTAGACATTGAGGGTAATCACTGTCTGAAACTTCAGACAGGCTCTGGATGAACATACCATCATCAATGCCCAGTAGACAGCTGGCAGCAGTCTCTGAAACCAATTTAGCTCCAATTTGAATTTCAGGAACCCCAAAATACAGACCATGATTTAAAACTCTGTCCTAGCATGTGGAAATAACTGTAGCTGAAACTGGCAAATGTGGAAAATTAATTTTAGATTAATTCTGTACTTAAGAAAAAAACACCAGCTTGTGAGGAAGGGCTCTGAATGCCTTTTTCTTTACTACTGCAAAACAGTGAAATGCCTTGGTCTGCATGAGCTAAACTAGTGCTGGGTTCATCAAGGGAGGGATTTAAAATCTGTGTCTTCTGAGGACTTGGCCTAAGAGCCTGGAACAGGTCACTCTCTTTAATGAAACACTATAAAAATCCTTCTCCCTGTCAGGCTAAGGTAAAAAAAAAAAAAACCAAACAAACTCCTGTACAATTTTTCTCGGAGGAGTTAATCTCTCTTCTACTGAAGCAATGAAAACCTCCTTATGAACCCAGTGGTAGCAAACTTTAGCTCACAAGGCTAATTTCATAGTAGCTTGTATTGACTCCCTGGTCTAACTACAGATATTTATTCATAATGGAAAATCAATATTTATTCATATTTAACAATTGTTCTTTGAAAGCAGAGCTTTCCTCTGCTTGTCAATATCAAGCAATATCCCCCTTTCTCTGGTATTCAAACATGGCACTTGCTATGCTGCATCCCAAAATGAGTCCACTCAGCCCAGTCACCTGTCTCCATAATAATCTGTGCCATCTTCCTCTGAGGAATGTGTAAAATTCCCTGAGATGTAAAACAATAGACCAACCCATCAGTCCACAGTTCGAAGCTGATTAATGTCAGGAGTGATCATCCACTGGGAAATTTCTCCCAGTTGCTTTATGTGTCTGAGGCAGGCTTTTCACTACATAGGATTCCTAGTTCTTTGGCAAGTTTTCCTGCTCCAAAACTCCTCTGACTTAAAACAAGAACAAGAATTAAAAACTCTACCCCAAAGCTTAATGAGGCTATTGCATTTCCAGGACATCTCAATAGGCCTTAAGCTAAGCACTAATACAAGCTCACAAATAATACAGGCACCAGAATGCTACGTTTTATGGCATAGATTTGGAAAATGGAATAGAACCCACATATCTTCACCTCGTTGTGTCTCAGGGCAACAATAAAATTCATATGAAAGCTCATTCCTAGAACTAATAAACATGTTGAACTGCAGCACTGGGAGCATTAGGTCAGGAGCAAATTAATGCCATTAATGCAGTGAAGCTTGACTAGGTGAGGCATGTGCCACGTTTGGGCTGCTGAGAAGGTTCTTTCCTTCCACTGCTGACTAACACTTGCCCTTGGTTAGCAGAGGTGGCAATGGCAAGATGTGAAGGTGTCAGAACAGCCTCCTGAAGTTGGTAACGGAGCCTTTACAGGTCCCTGGCCAAGAAGTTACCAAAATCAAAAATCCAAAACCAGTCCTGTGTTTCTTATCCCCATTTAAGAGGAGAAGTGATGACTTGCTAAGTACACTCTCCCCTTCCTGCTGCCTTTGAAGGAGAGTTTTGACCACTGGGATTTACTACCTCAGCTGCTCTGGACAGCAAGATCATGGCCACGGAGGAGCAGAGTGAGTCACATACTAAAGGTCTGTGGGCAAATGAACAACTGCTCTCAGAGACCCAGGAATGAGAGCGGATACCTGTCCTCTGCCCCTCAGTGGTTACCCACTTCCAGGGGAAGGGCAGTTTCTAAACTTGATCAGTTCAAAGACAATCACAGAATATGAGCCTTTCAGGTGTCCCCAAAATCACCTCCCAGCAGATGCCTTGGCAATCTTCCCTGGCTGATAGGTAGCCTCAGCCCCTTGGTGGCCCCTAAGCCCCATCCAGAGCCACTAAGGAATAGCAGTGACAATTAGCTTGTTTTCTTCTAAGACACTACAAGGCCCACAAGGAGAAGAGGAACAGAGTGTGGGGAAAGCCATGGAAAGGAGATCTGTGTTAAGCTTTTCCAGCTGTTCTGGTGAGCAATTTTGAGGAGCCTAAGACTTGAGAGGTGCCCAGAAGGTACCATGAGGGACCAGTTGCATGTGTATGCTGTGATACAAGTGAAGTACAGAATTCAGTAGGACACCAATATTAAAATATGATTTCTCCAGGCATTTGTTGTTTTAAAAGAGATCCTTCTTTCTCAGTCATGGAACAGCACCTCCTATTCTGAGAGATATAAATTTCAAAGCCATATATTTTATTTTTAATGCCATTTCTAGAAGAGACAGGAACCTGTATTAGAGGCTGCCAATCACCATAAAAGAAAAAAAAAAGACATCTGATGCATCATCTCCAGAAATGGCTGAGCCATAAGAGGCTCAAATCAGTCTAAAAATGAGATGTAAACATTTCCCACTTCCACTACATTTCTGTCGCCAAAGTTATGAGGCTAGAAAGGTTTTTTAACATCTCCAAAGCAAAAACAAAAAAACTTTGTCCCCTTCTCTCTCCAGTTCTGATTATATGTCAGTATTTCTTGGCTCTGAAGTCTATAATCAGTCTAAGTGCGTTAGGGGGGTTTGGACTAAACAATAGAACAAATGTCATTCATCAGTAGAGACTCTTTGGCAGGAGCTGAACTAAACTCATGCCAGGCACAGAGACTGACACAAGTAAGCAAAGAAACAATAAAAAGTTTCCCATTTCATTAGAAATGTGCAATATACTGATTTTATAAACTACCCAAATATTGATCGAAAAGCTTACTAAGAAGATTAAGACTCTCAATTTCTTACATAAATGGAAGCTTTGCAGAATATGGAAAAAAAGAAAGTGCAAGTATTTCTTTCTAAAAATTACTCTTACCCTTTTCAAAGCTTTGACAAAAATTATTCCTTTTCTTTCCTCTAGCAAATCAAGGGTTTGTTTTCCTTGCCTGAGGATCTGACTACCTTGTCACATATTCTGTGCACACACTTAGTTAGCCAGCTACTAAATCAGATGCAATAGGTTATGTTACTTCTGGAGGGAATTATTGTTCTCTCAGGCATTGGAATAGGCAGGAAATGAATACATTGCATCTCTAAAATACTGAATTTCTCACACTATTTTGCATTCTCAGCTTTCAGATTTTACCATATATTTGAAATATCCTCATGTGAGAAATACAAAGTAGTTTAAGAAGCAATGGAGATTGATACAAAATGAGGCAGTTGAATTCTGAAGCAAATTCATTTCGATAGCATTGATTAAACAATATTTCTATATTCTTTGCTAGTCTGATTTATTAAACAAACAATTAATCTCTCAGTAGCCCATATTTCACAACTATACCAGGATATCATTCAACAGGGCACAAGAATAGCATAGATGAATAAACTTTACTGGTAGTTTATTAAAAAATCCAATGAATCACATGCAAAACTGGCACTATTGGCTTTTACAGTGACCACAAATATTTGCAACTCTTTTCTTCAATTTATCTTTTTAATTGAGTACTGAAGAACCTCATCCTTTAACAACTTACATCCTCAGTTCATTGTTTACCTCCATTCATTTAATTCATCATGTGGCTTTACAATGTGTCTCCCATAAAAATGGCACTTGTCCTTTGCTTTTTTATGAGTTCTAGGCAGAAAACTTCAAGAAAAGTCAGAGGTATTTGCATTAATGGCCAACTAAACTGTCATCTGACCTAGAAATGGAACTTCTTGAATCACAAGCACAAGTGAGCGGCTTAATTTCCTGTGACATCTGCAGCTACATCTGGACATCTCCCTTTGGTCCATCTGTATTTGGCAGTCCTGCAGTGTGTATCATTTGCTCAAAGAATGCCAGATTGCTGCTGACCCCCACAAGTCCACATGCATTCATCTTCTCTTCCTTTGAAGAGAGACAGGTCCTGGCAGTTCTGTTCAAAATTTTTAAATAGTCACGTTTCTATCTCAGTCCACAACAATCCACCCCTGGATTGAGGTGGATAACTTTTTGATCCCCTACATCTTGTTGGCTATGGCCTACCTCAGAGTGACCATGAGTTTGTGAAAATTAGACTGTCACCCAGTAGACAAAACCTTTTTACACCTCATTGCTTCAAAGCCAGTTTTGAGGCTCTTCCCCCTATTCCAACATATGGAAGCACAGAAGGGGATTTTCTAAAATTTCTAAAATTCAGGTCAAATGTTCTTGTTCCAGCATTCCCAGGAACCTGCCTAGGATTTTTCATGTATAATGCTGTATTAGCCTTCCTGCAGTGGCTGTTGGTTACTCATGGCAGGCCTGAACAGCCTGTCATCTTCCTTTAGGATGACTTTTAACAATGCTAAAGCCTCTGTGAGGAACATTGTAATCCAGACAAGCTAAATCGCTGTCCCAGATATTCTTATTTGCTCTATGTGATTCTCTGCAGGCTCCATCTCTTGTGACTGTTGCTGTGACAGTTGCTATTTCTGCAGAGGTGAACATGATAACTCAGCTGAGGAAATGTGACCAACATATACCCAGCTGCAATTCTGCATTTTTAATAGCCTCAAACGAGTATTATTTCACATGCTTCTGTTGAGATTCCTGTCAAAAATCTTGTGGACAAAATTACTGGGAAAAAAAGCTTGCCAAAACATCACTTTTTGAAATATGTAGTTAAGATTATTCGTAGAGAGCAAATTCTGGATTTGGAACACAAGCTTTTCACTCTTCCCGCATCTCCCCACACCTGCAGCCCTTGCACACTCAGTAAGGGAGCAAGAAGCTCTGAGTACAAAATGGAAGGAATGCAGGGCAGGTCAAGCTTTGAACATGTGCAATTTTCTGAGAAAAGATTCATCAAATCATTTCAGATGAAGTCAAGGAAAACCAAGTTTGCAGTAAGCATTCTCAGAACACAGAGAAATTATGGGGATTTCACTGTATAATTGGTTTGCTACAAATTGTTCTCTTGCTTCTTCAACTGTGTCATACCTTGAGAGGATCTCAGCCACGTGATGACTGAGGTGCTGATGAGCCACTTTTCTCAGCCTTGCTGCTGTTTTGGACTTAAAGAACTGATTCAATGGAGGTGAGTCAGTTCTGCTCTGCCGTGCTGGAGAGAGGACCTGACCAAGTCCTCCTTGAGACAGATGGTGATTCATAGCAAAATTCCTATTATGCTCAACTGATTCAGGGTTTTATAGAATATGCTTCTGCCTTGTATATGCCTGTAGAATATGCTCCTGCCTTATCTAAACCACAGTATGTTTGCATATATGTAATTTTCTGCATAGTTTCTCGGTCAGTGAATTAAATCACTAATAACTCTGAGATTCAGGGAGGGCTTCTCCTCTTGGTTCTTTGTGTCTCTGTTTTCTTAGGGCATGTGAAGAATGGCATTCAATGATTCCTGAGCCTCTGTTCTGCACTGTTTGCTCCATTTGCACACTGCACTTCCCTTGGAAAGGAGGAGCAGCTCCACAGCTTGTCCTCTGTGTAATGCAGCTATGCATTATTGAAGTGTTTGTAGTCAAGACATTTGCTTTTGGAATTGGCTCCTTTGTTACTGTGTCCAGAGAGCTAAAAAGTGCTTAATTATGGCCAAACAGACGTTCCTTTTCCACTGAAATGTTTTGAGAAATACCTATATTAAAGAATTGCTTTCTTAGTGTAAGAACTGCCAGTTTTTCATTAACAACACTCTTAAACCTGGAGTTTTCCTGACAAAGCTCACCACTGCTCTGGAAGTCAATTCAGATAGTGGTGTCCCAGCTCAAAAGCTCAACAGTGGTGGGTTAACCCTGGCTGGACACCAGGTATCCACCAAAGCTGATCTATCGTTCCCCTTCTCAGCTGGGCAGGGGAGAGAAAATATAATGAAAGGCTTGTGGGTCAAGATAAGGACAAGGAGATCATGCAGCAATTGCTGTCATGGGCAAAACAGACCCAACTTGGGGAAAGTTATTTAATTTATTACCAATCAAATCAAAGTAGGATAATGAGAAATAAACCCAAATCTTAAAATATCTTACCCCTACCCCTTCTTCCTTTCTGGGCTCAACTGTACTCCTGATTCTCTACCTCCTCCTCACAGTGGTGCAGGGGGACAGGGAATGAGGGCTGTGGTCAGTTTATCACGTGTTGACTGTGGCTCTCCTTCCTTCTCAGGGGGAGAATGCTCACATTCCTCCCCTGCTCCAGTCTGGGGTCCTACCCATGGGACTCAGTTCTCCATTAAATTCTCCAACTGGGTCCTTCCCATGGGCTGCAGTTGTTCAGGAACTGCTCCAGCATGAGTCCCTTCCCTGGGACCCATGGGGTCAGTCCTTCAGGAACAGGCTGCTCCAGTGTGGGTCCCTTCCACAGGGTGCAGTCCTTCAGGAACAGGCTGTTCCAACATGGGTCCCCCACAGGATCCCAGGTCCTGACAGCAAACCTGCTCCAATGTGGGCTCCTCTCTCCATGAGTCCACAGGTTCTGCCAGGAGCTTGCTCCAGCATAGGCTTCCTATGGAATCACAGCCTCCTTTGGGCATCCCCCTGCTCCAGCATGGGGTGCTGCACAGGCTGCACATGGATCTCTGCATGGGCTGCAGGCGGACATCGTGCTTCACCACGGTCTGCACCAAAGGCTGTGGGGGAATCTCTGGTCCAGCATCTGAAGCATCTCCTCCCCCTCCTTCTTCACTGGCCTAGGTATCTGCAAAGCTGTTCTCACATATTCTCACTCCTCTCTCCAGCTGCAATTGCTGTTGTGCGGGGTTTTTTTCCTTTCTTAAATCTGCTATCACAGAGCTGCTGACATCATCTCTCACGAGTTCAGCCTTGGCCAGCAGTGGGTCCATCTTGGAGCTGGCTGGCACTGACTCCACTGAACCCAGGGGAAGCTTCTGGCAGCTTCTCACAGAAGCCACCCCTTTATCCCTTGCTATGCAAACCCAGTACATACCCATATTTCTCTGCTCTGCTGAGCTCCCCTGCCCTGGGGACTGTGTGCCAGCTCAGGACACCAAGCTCTATGATGTTTAATTGTAGCTTGTCCTGCTGGACAGCTTATCCCAAGCAAAGCAGTAAACTAGGAGACATGATCTTCAAAAAGACTTTGTTCCTTTCTCTCCCTCGCTCCAGCCCATAAAACCATTCATCTGAGCAACTGCTTACAAGCACGAGCACAGCATTCACAAATCCCACCTCGCAGTGGGATCTCATCACTTGTGATGATGCCCTTTTTATAGTTTACCACTTTCATTCACTCTCATGTCTTCAGCTGTGAGGCAGCAATTTAACCCCCATCTGGCACTATTAATTTGCACTGATAACTTCATGTCTTTTCTGAAATGGGCTTCTATTTCTAACACACCTCAAAAGAGTGCTTTTTTTAAGCTTTCTAGCAAAAAAAGAAAGAAGTCTGGGCTTTGCCTTGTGGTATCACAAACACTGGTTTGATGTTATTTTCAATGTAAGTGCTGCAGAGCAGGTGCATGTCTCAAATACTGCAGTGAGTGGATAGCAGCTGCTCAGCTCTTTGTCTCTGAGACACTACAGGGGGACAGTTCTCACAAATACTGCCATCCTGCTGTCTGTGTGTGTCTATAAGACTGAGATTAGGAGTTAGGGTGCACCTCTGCACCCTCCCTTCATTGCAAAATGTAAAGATTGAACGGAAGGTTGTGGCTGCTACAGAGACACATACTTGACACCAGGAGCAGGAATGTTTTATAACCTAACACTTCAGAGCACTTTTAAAATGCCTCTATCTAAGTAATTCTCAGTGGTGTAATGGTAGAGAAAAAACAGCAAGAAATAGAATTAATCAAAAAGTCCATCCTGTCCATTCTCTTATTTTAGTCTGTTGGCTTTTGTCTGTTTTGTGTGTGTTTCATTTCCTTAGTTATTTTATTCTAATTTTTATCCTCTTGTCACCTGGTACAGTGATCATTTTTTGGTTAAGGTACACATGATCTAAGCCCAGGATTTGGTCTAGAGTGTTTCACAACACTGGAAAGCCTGGTTAAATTTTGAGAGATCTCTGACTTCTCTACTACAGGAAGTTGATTGTTTTGAGAAATAGATTCTGGCTGCAGGCATGAATGGAGGAGCTATTTGTCTGGAGAACAGCTGAGAGTACAACACATTTTTTGGAAACGTTACCACAAAAACAGACTAGACCACAAGAAGAAGGTAAAGGAATTGAAATCTGTAAACAGCTCTGGAGTCTCACATTCTGTGCTTGAACTTCTGATCTCTGGGATACTGGAGTGTGTCCTGGCCATTG
Source organism: Calyptomena viridis (assembly GCA_013390005.1). Classification (NCBI taxonomy): domain Eukaryota; kingdom Metazoa; phylum Chordata; class Aves; order Passeriformes; family Eurylaimidae; genus Calyptomena; species Calyptomena viridis. Next base: position 102,428 of record WEIV01019868.1, read on the forward strand.
GACCTGTGTCTTATCTCTTCACCTGCCAGGCTGGGGAATCTTGTGAAAGTTTTGTGAGTAATCTTCTATGGGCAAGTAAAGGCTTTCTAGGGGCAAGGAAAGAACAGAAATATGACTGGGAAAGAATGGATCTCTTAAGAATATGAGCTCTAGAGAGGAAAGCAAGTGTTACTTCATAAAGGAATAGGAATAACCATGGGAAAATCACAGTATGGCCACAGCAGAGCTGCTAATCAATCTCAATAGCAGTTTAATAACTTTGCAGATAAACGGTTGCATCCACAATAAAGAATTTATTGGATTTCACTGTTCAATTAAAAACCATATATTGTCACATTCTTCACTGTGAGCAATTTTTGAAATCAAAACTGGCTAATTGTACTGCTGGAGAAGCAGTTAATATAGAGAAGCCCTGTGGCCTGTGGGATGTTCTGTTTTGTAGAGGGTTCAGTGCACTGTTGGGTAACCCCTTCTGGCCTCTAACTCAATGAACCAGTGAAAGGAGAGGGAAGCTCTGGGGTCCTTTTCAGCTGAGGGTGCTTATTGAGCCAGGAGCTGGAGTAAGCTCTTCATCTCCAGCTGCACTGTCTGCCTGTCTTCCAATGCTTTCCTTTTGTCCCTCTGTGGTCTGGGTGGCCCATTCCCTGTAATGCCTTCTCTATCCATTTTGGGATACCAAGCTCCCTGTCCTGAATGGGGCTGAAAGGAATTTTTCTTCACATCTCCCTCTCTTGAGAGAGTGGTTTCCCTCAGAGCATTTGGGGACTACGATGAGAGCAGAGAGCTGAGGCTGGATAAGCTGAGGTAGGACTGGGAAGAGACCCCAAACTCCAACAGCCTAAAAGGCAGCACGGTTATTGAGGCCTCCAGAGGATGAGGGATGCTGCTTGGCTCTTTGATCACATGCTTCCATCTATCAGCCAGCTTAATACCGTAACCTGAAGTGCCCTGGGCACTAATCTGGAAATTGGGGTACTACAGTAGCTAACATCCTTTTTGTGACATCAGCAGCTCTCTTGCATTCCTATTTGTCAGCCTGTTAGAAGTGCACACCTGTTCTTGTTTACCAGGCTTACAAAATGATCTTCAGAGCCTAAAAGTTGCTTCAGGAGCTGCTATTTGGTACTATTTAGAACAATTAATTAAAAAAAACATAACTAGACAACACAATGATTCAAAAATGCCTTGCTAATATTGAAAATCTAAAGCCTGCAGATGGCCCTACTGTTGTGTTACAAAGGCAGTCTAGAGCATTTTCAATTATACTCAGTGCATTCCTGGTGCCTGGAGGGTTTTTTCCACTGTCTCTTGATGTGCTCATCTCTAAAATGAACTAAACCGACAGGCCTCTGCCACAGCAAAGAACCATCCAGGCCTTTTTTTTCCTCCTCTCTTTTCTTTTGTTAAGTAAGAGAACCTCTTAGGAAAATCAGACTTCAAGAAATTCATCACGTCTAGTCTCCTGTGACCATCAACAGCTACGTCATATAATCCCCTTCATGCATTCACCAAGTGCCATCTTAAAGCCCTTTGCTGCTGTTGGCTTTCCAGCAGCTCCTGTCATTGGTATAACAAAACCTATGTATTTTCAGGAATTGTAAATACTGTATCCCAAGAATGTGTTTTTAATGGCAAAAAACCTGTAGGAAATCCTTCAAAAGGCAACCAATACATGTCTCCATACAGCTGAGCAAATAACACAAACACTTCTCTGGGGAGAATGGCTGTTAGAAGTCGGCAGTGAATTCCAATTTAATTGGGTTTGCATCCCCGAGTTTGTTTCTTGAGGGCTTTTCACATCCTTGAGTGTCACTCAGGTGAATACTCCCCAGAAAAGCAAATGTTTGGCTGGAATACTCAAACATTCACAAAACGTACCCGGGTTGTATATTCAGCTGTCATGTCACGGGTTTGGAACTGGTGCTGTTGAAGGGACAGGGCTCAGTCCCACTCTCCCCTGCAGTCTAGTGCAGCTCTGGGGAAACACACAGCTCTGGCAGAACCCTGGTCTTGTGTTATGCACCATCGAATGTGTGAATGTTTCATTGCTTTCTTCTCCTGCTGTCATGGATGTAGTACTAATAAACTGCTATGCTCTAATATACATAAAAATATCTTTCCAAAGGTAAGGGATACTTGTCTTACATCTGAAGCCGAGGAATCCAAACTAGAAGTTGTTTTAATCTCAGTTTTTTCTTCTGTGGATGGAAATAATTGAGGCACTTGACAAAGGTTAAATTTATTTAATGTGTGATACTTACAGATTAATCCAAATATTCTGGGCACAGCCTCAATGTTTTAATCACTAACCCACAATATCTGAAGTTCAGATGTTACTGAACTTCTTTAGTCCAATGAATTGCAAGAAACTTCTTAACATTTTCTGCAAGAACAAATTATTCCTAAGAGATGTCTGTGCCTCATGAACAGGGAGCAGAAATTTCTCTCCTACTAATGTCAGTCACTGATGGGATCAGTGCTGCTCTGCACAGGCACCCCTGGGCTCAGGGAGGTGTGTGTCCATGTGTGCATGGATGGAGCAAAGGCAGGAGCAGCACTGGCCTGAATGAAACAGCAATTCCCTGGTGCCTGCAGAAATGCAAGCTTGGCTAAATCCCTTTGAGGTGAATGGTGAGATGCCTAAGGATGTGGACGTGGATGAGGACCAGACTGAACCAAAAAATACTAGTGCAGGGAGGAGAAAGAAAACTTTAATTTGCATTTAAAGCACGGTGAGGCTAATTTTAGTATCTTTTATTTTAAAAGATGTTTAAATATGCATGGAAGACTTCTGTTCCTGTTTAAAAAAAGAATCAGTGAATGGTAACACTATTTTGACAGATCAGCTCCATTGAAGCATACTTTTGTTTCGTGAAATTTTTTAGAGTAGCTGGAGGAAATATATTTACCTCTGTAAGGCAGATCAAGGAACTGGCATCTGCACAGTTCCACTGGGAGCTATAATTTCCAGGAGAGGTAAAAGGAACCAAAGGAAAGGTTGGCATATCTTCCAAATAGCGGATTTATACAAAAGGAAAAATAAAATTACTACTTCTGTACGACTGTATTGCAATTCAGAAAGAGAATTCCTCTCCTTTGGGTGGAGAGTAAATATAGCAAATACACCATGACAAACACCAGAGCTGTAAAGTGATCAGAGCCTTTAGTTTTCAATACACTCCACTTCAGTCTTCCAGTCTGTTTGACAGGCTAGTGACTGTGAAAGCCTTTGGAGCTTTGCTGCCTGGGATTTTCAGAGAGGGGATGCTACTGAGAAAATGGGGGGGATGGAAGTGACCAATGTAAAATACAAACGTGCCCTACCAAGCACTCTGCAGTGCCTTGTATGTGCACCTCACTGATAATTGGTAGGTTTTGAGTAAGAAATAGCAAATCTTGCATTTATTTCAAAAATCACCTACACAAGACATGCTTTTGTAATGTCTAGGATATAAATTTTAGTTGTTAGCACTGACACAAGCTATGATAACTACCATTCTGCTCATGGGTTCTACCACTAAATAACTTTGTCATATCAAAAGCACAAGGAAAACTATAATAATAGTAAAAACATACAAGAACACTTCCCCTCTTTCTGTTTTAGGAATGTATACAGTGAGACTTGGCTCTGCCTTTGTTCTTTTATACTCCTCCTCTACCAATAGTATGTCTCAGTAGTCAAACATTAAGAATATTGTTTTAAAAAACTTATTGGAAGAAGCATAATTTTCCTGTGTATTTATTGGAATTCTGGAAAAGTTCACATTACTTCCCAGTTCGAAAGAAAAATGAAAGTCCACTGCTAGGAATTTCTGACTTTTTCTGCACACAAGTGTGTCTTTAGGAAAAACTCAGCTGTGTCCTGAGCTTTACACCACATCCGAGTTCTGCTGGTGTTATGTACCAGCAGAGTGCAGCAGAACCCAGTCGGAATTAGAGGCATAACGTGCAGGATTCCTCCTCCGCTGCTTCATCCCTGCTCACTGTCACCATTTCTGAGCAGACTGACTGCAGGAACCTCGGCTGTGAGGAGCTGTGACAATGGAACCGGGCTGGTGAAGAATAGGGATGGGGAGGAATGGCATTTGAAGTCACTTCTATTTTTAGAAGAGCTGCTCCTTTAGCACATATACCCATTTCTGGTTTGAAACGTGAAGGAGGAAGCCCAGGTTGGGAGCTTAACTCCGCAGCTAATCACACCAATTGACAATGGGGCCCAATAATAAGTTAAATCCCATTTAAAAAGTGAAAGAAGAGCATTGTTAGCTCAAAAAAAAAAAAATCTATTCAATAGCCAGACAGAGCACAGATTAGTCAACAGTAACTTTCAGCTTTCAAAGGCCAGGAACAGCCATGATTAATTACTTAGCATTTCCTTCTTCTCCTCCATGTGCTTGTAGTAGAATTCAACTTTTTCCAGTGAGTAAGATAAGATACCATACCCCTCATTAAGCATAAAAGAAAAAAAAAAAAAGAGAGAAAGAAAAGGGAAAGATTACAATGCAATGTTAATGTTTGTATTCCCTTTAGAACTACCGTGTGCCAGTATATTTCAGAGGGGACATGTACACAGCACTTGTTTCCCTTTGGAAAACCTAAGCTGCTAAATGATCTGTTGCAAATCCCACAAAATGATGTGCAGGGAAGTATTTTGTTTGATATCAACTGACTTTGGATTAGACTCTTTAGAATAATCAATATCAGAAGTTGACGCTCATCACCCTTCACATGAGGATTCTAATACCTGAGTTTGTGTCTTTCATCCTGATGGTCTTCTGCAGGAATCAAAAGAGGATTGTAGGTGAGCACAAAGATGAGGGAAGTGATGAGGAAGTAACAAGTGAACAGAATGAAAGACGTGAAGGCAAAGCTAAATTTTGTTCTAAAATAACAGGACAAGAAGTTCAAACACTTCCTCTAGGCCATTCAGTTCCACTTCTGAGCCTCAATGTCAGCCACAGAGCCATCACAAAACAGGAAGAAAAATTTTGAGCCTATGAAGTTGACTAGAAAAGTCAACTAGAAAACTAGAAAGGTCCTAGAAAATTTAGTGGGATGTGGGACAGCATACTGAAAACTGTGATCTGATGAGAGGCAGATTTTGCTGGTGGGAGCGTGTGTATCTAAGCATTTGTGGAGGGAGTAACTAAGGGGTGACAGACAAGAACTAGGACTATCACTTGTGTGTTTTGGAGAACTGCTGGTTGCAATATGATGCAGCAAGCTAAATCTGCAAGGTCAGTAGGCAAGAAAGCCAGAGTTTATTGAAGCTAAGGACAAAGATATCGTTGAAGGCTCAAAAATAATGAGCCAAAAAGAAATACACTATTCTTTGACAACTTAAGGCCTTGACAAATTACATCCAGCACTCTCAGGAGTAGATATATGGGCCCTGGTGCTGCTCCAAAGTCCAGCTTCCTAGAGGTAATCATGATCTGCCCAAGATCTGCATCCTACTGCAGCTCTCAAGCAATGCATTATTCTTCTCTCTGTAGGACGCTCTAAAGGGCTTGAACAGATCTGTTGTTCCAGACTGCCTGGCACTGGCCCAGCCCAAAGGTGACTGCATTGGTAGCAGGGCATGAAACTGGATGCACTCTGCCCAATGAAAGCCACAAAGTCAGTCTGCATTTGTTGTGGTTGTACCCAGCTTAGAACCCTAGAAATCTCTGAAATGATTGTGTGTGTGTACAAATACGGGCAGATGAAAGTACCATCCTTGTGTTATCGCAGAGATTTGAGAAAAAATAACAAGAAAAAAAGTAGCTGTGTGACAACAAGCCAAGGTAAAGGTAAAACAGTTTCTTCTCTTCATTCTTGAGAGAGGAAATCATAACAAAATGAGCCCTACACTGTCCCATATACTTTCCATATTTTCCTGAGGGCTGCTACAAATGGAGCAGCTGTAGCCTTGTGACACATAGACATAAAAATCGCTGAAGTTGTTCACACTGACAGAAAAGTACTTTTTTGCGTTACCTCGCTCAGTTAAAGCAGTGTGAGCATTAGGTACAGACCATGCTTCATTTGCCTTAGCACTTTATTCTTGCTATTTGTTGCCATTCCTAAAGCATAGGAAGACAAACGAAAAGCTTTCCCTTGACTTGAAAAGCAGCTCCCACCGCCAATGCAATAAATCTGCAAATTAGAGCTGCGTGTCATTAGATGTATTTTGAAGCTTCAGTACTGGCTGGATTCTGCTATTCTTTCTTTCACTGCCCCCGTGAGTTCAATGGACACAGAGCCTGGTCTTGAGTGCTCTTGGAAATACCACTCTAATTTTCTAGTTAGCTGTAGAAAGAAAGTTAAGCTGCATTTATTTGGGGGGTTGCCATTTAGCTGCATTTTGTTTCATAACATGCTGAGTTTCTGCAACTCCTGACTTCAGAGGTAGCCTCAAGCTTTTGCTTTTGCAGATCAGGCCTGCCTGCACCTTTGATTGGTCACCTCTGTTATCTTTTTGGCACTTACCCTAGGAATCAAACTCTTCAATGGTCACCTCCTGGCTGACCCCTTCTGCGTTACACAGTAGCAATGGAAAACCACTGTCGCTTTTCCCTAGACTGATGTCTCTGCTCATGGTGCAGGGACATGCAGGGAGATGGGGGCCTAGGAGAGTTGCTTCCCATAGCTATATCCCTCGGAATACTCATCTCCCAGATAGCTCCATCCCTTCCATTGCCACTCACAGCAGTGGCTGCCCCACACCATCCTCGTGCTGGTTGAAGGGGGAGTTGCTCCATGCCCAGAGCTAAGACGAGGTGGGGGTGTGGGACCGGCATGTCCTTGCAGACGCTGCGACCAGAGCAGGCAGAAAACGGGGGTGGGTTATGGGGCTGCTCTGCCACCCCGGGCTGCGCCGCAGACCAGCCTCCCCCTTCCTCCCCCCCGCTTTTCAGCTGGGAACGAAACCAGCAGCAATTATTCAAGCCAAGCACGTAAATCTGGCAGATCCCGCGGCCCCGGTTTGACGCAGCTACGCAGCGCAGTGTCTGGACACGCAGCCCAATCCCCCTTTTCCCCCTTGTTTATTCGCCCCGCAGAAAAAGCAGAGAAGTTACCAACTTCGCCAGCAACGCGCCGCACCGAGGGGTTTGGGGAGGCTGGTGTG
>WEIV01019868.1:113910-178197 GCA_013390005.1 Calyptomena viridis
GGGACGGCGAGGGGAGGGAAGGGAAGGCGCGGGGGAGAAGGAGAGAGAACTGCGGGTGATTCCTCCTCCCCTGCTCTGTAGTTCCCCACAGAAAAACGTGACTATGGATCGTGCTTTGTGAGTCTCGCCCTCTCCTACGAAAATATGTCCTTCAGTCTCATTTGGAAGGAAGCAGTCAAAAGTTTGCTAAATATACGACAAAGGAATTCTCGGGGAAGAGGGGCTTCCTGCTGCATTGGAGTATCTAATGAGCTGTGCACACGGAAACCGCAGGGAAGGAGAGAACCTTTCAGGTTTAAGGGCTGTAAACACAAACTAATAGCGTAACACTGTGCAAACACCCCACCTCCAGGTGAGGGATCTGGAACAGCAGCCTGACTGGGAAGCAGGTTTAGTGTCATAAATGGTAGTCTGGGAAAACAAACCTTTTCTGGCCAGCTCACGTAGGGGTTAATCGTGCCCAGCACTTGGGTTAGGTGTGCACTGCAGATGGCCAGAGGAATCCCAGAGTGAGCCTTGGTCTGAAATCCAGGCTGTCCATGGGCATGCATTGTGTAATTTCCAAAAACACACAGAAAGTTGAAAAGGAATTTTCAGTCAGACAGCTTGTCTGATAGGTGGTTTTGAAATCAAGTATGATTTTCAAGAGAGCAATACTAGTACTTATTAATAATTCATATTCATGGTAGATAAGGAAAGGAAAAGAGAAATTATAAACTGTTGTTTTGACTAAGCCACCAGCACTGCAAAATGCTGGCTGGGTTTGGATTCAACCCAATAACGCCTTTGAGAAAAATTTCAGTCCATTGGATACCAGCAGGGATGAATTTGGCTCCTTGGATCAAAAGCCAGAGATGAAAATGCAGTGAAGGCAAAATAAAATGCAGCATAACTTGGGGAAAGAGGGATAAGGGATGGAAAACGGAAGAGAAAGCAGGGAGGGAGTGGGAGGAGGATAAAAGGTAGGTTTCAAGTGAGAAAACTGTGTTCAATTTAAGATTCATTTTCAAGCTCTGCTGCAGCAGAAAGCCTGTATTTTAATAAAACAACATAGGGCAGAATCATTAAATGGATCACAAACATCCTCCAATAAGCTTAGTAGGAACAACTACCTTTCCTACAGTTATTCTGAAAATGAGCAAGGACAGGAATATATCTTGTGTTATTCAGGAACAGGGATGCCTCTATCCTGGGAGATGCAGATGGGGGCAGCCTTTTGCATTGCAGCACCAGGATCTCTGTCGCACTCAGTGCTACTAAGCAATTTTAGCCGATTCTTTAGCATCTTTTGAGGATGATTTTAAAAAAAGAAGAAAGAAAGAAAGAAAGAAAAAGCACATGGGGAGTATTTTGACTCTATCTGATAGTGTTTGAACACTCATTTCACACTGTGTACAGCAGCTCTGTGAGAAGCAAAGCCTATAAATGAAGAAGGAGGAGAGAGAAAACCAGAATTTGGTCTTGGAGTGATTCAGCTCCTTCCTAATTATTCAGGCAAATATTCAGCAGGCTGAACAACTGGTACTTGTGGGGACAGCCCATGAATAATGAGATGGGGAACATACTTTCCTGGATGAGAGGTATTATGTGGGTTCCCCTGTTACTGGCCAGGAGCTGGCGAAGGCCAGAGCAGGCAGAGCCTGCAGCAGTTCAGAGGGGAAAAGAATAGCCCTTGTTTTGTCCATGACTTGAGGTCTGCAGGCAGTGGGACCTTCCTGGCTGTCATGGCATCACCTTCAGCCTCCAGCACACACCCCTGTGTGCTGCAGAGCTGGGCTGTGAGGCAGCTAAGTGAGCGAAAAATAACAATGCTGACAGTGCCACCAGGTCCTCGATGTTAATTCCTGGTCTCTCCTGGAGTTGTTGTGACACAGAAACTGCCTCAATTCCTTCCAGCTTCCTCAGACATTTCCATTTGTATTTTTTTTCAGCAGAGAGAGAAATACCTTGTTTATCCCAGACCTGCTCATCTATGTCTCAAGTATGTGGCTGGGAAACAAACTGCACAAGGCATAAAGCAAAAAAGAGAGGGAAAATTTACCTATTTGGCAATGAACATTTCACAGCCTTCCTGATTTCTGCGTTTTCCCAGGCTTTGATGCCAAAGTATGCCCTAGTCTGCTATGGGCCATGCAGTAAGAACAGTTTGAAGTTTGAGCCCTTTATGCTGAACTCCTAATTATTTTCTGTCCTTCACTGCTCTTTATGTAACTACTGAATTGTGACCATCAGTGGTACTTGCATCCATGTGCCCCAGACTGCTGCTGATTAAATTTGAGGGAATGACTGGGCCTAATTTCTCTCTGCATTTCCGGGATCTCTAGACATGTTGTTAAGCTGTGGGCTTTTTTAAGGATCTGTCTATGATCAGGTGCTCCAATTCAAGCCAAACCAAGATTCCTGTGAGTTTTAGGTTCAAAATTAGAGAGATTTAAAATATAGTTTTAACATAAACCCTCGTAGATGAGTCCCCACCAATTTCCTGATTACTCTCTTAGATGTGCAGAGTCAGATCCCCAAAGGTGTTTTGGTACCTGATTCCCAACTAGTTGCTTAAAGAGCAACCAGGATTCAAATATTCAATGAGTCTGGGTCTCCACTGTTGACCACACCTCCCCCTGCCTTGGCTGGGTCCTTCCCACTGCACTCTGGTTTGACTGTGTCATTTCCAGCAAGACCAGACTTTAACATCTATTATCTGATGTGCAGAGGAAAAGTAGTCACAACATGATCACACCTCTAGGGATTGTATTGTGGCATGGAGGTGGGACTGGTCTGAGGTCTCCAGAAACCCTGCCAAACTGGAGTTTTGTGCCAAGCTCGGTTGTCATGAGAAGAAGACTCTGCCCAAGTCTCACTAGGCAAAGAAAAAGTCACAAAGGTACCTGACACAGAGGAAGGAGTCTCCAGTTTCTTTTGCCTAACTTTTCCATGAGCTCAAGGACACAGCAGCACACACCAAGATATTAGCACACAATGTTATATATTTGCAGCACCCTATATGATTTTGGCCACATAATCTGTTTGACCAATAAACTTCGAGTGCAGTTTAAAGTGCTGGTTTAATCCACACTTAGAACAAAGTTATGTTTTGGGGGAATATTGCTTATTTAAGAAAACACAGGCGATTTAAAACTGTGAGTGGACTTTTGGAACAGGGAAGTGCAACTCTCTTTGTTTGCAGACTTTGAAATCAGTGGAGGTGTGATGAGTTCAACAAGCTGGTTTGTGATTTTTAATAATCCAGCTGGAGATGAGGGTATGGCTAGTCCTTCCCTTATGGTTATAATTGCCAACCACACAATAAATGTATTTATTTCAGTATTTATTTAACCATTTTGGAATGATGTGAGTGGTTCATAAATACTAACTTCATTCCACTTGTGCCTGATTTTACTGAGGTAAATGGGATTTAAGAAGGGAAATAGAAACCTCACTAATCTTTAAGCAAAAGACAAAAATGTAAAGCAAACCAGAACATCCCTTCTCCTCTCAGATACTGTTTTCTGTCTAGAAGATAGACAGCCTTTATGGTCCCCTACAGAATTGTTGGTTCAGGGCCACCAGCTGTCACAGCAAATGGTGGAAGCCACAGCGGATGAAAATCTCCTGAAGATGCTTCCCCAAACCAGAATGAAGGCTGAACTGCCATGTCAGATGATGCCATCAGGTCCAGTGATTTCCTCTGACTTTAACACGTGTGATGCCACTTCTTGGGTCTTTTACAAGAAGAAAGATTGGCCATTTCCTTGGCATATTGATGTGTCTCCCACCTTCACCTGTGGGGGAGCCTCAGCTACTGCAAACTGGCTGAGCTCTTTGATCTTCATTTTAGCACCTGGCCCTGATTTGCTCCATCCCCACCAGGATGCTGCCCCACCCCTCCCTTACACAGGTAAAAGGGCTTATGAGAGAGGTGCTCTCTTTTGTTGTGAGACTTATTTTGTGTGAGTTTGTCCTGGAGAAATGAGTTTGTAGCAAATAAGATCTGTAAGCTCTGAGCTTGTTCCTTTTGCTTGCTATTTCCTCTCCATAGAGTGTGTGGGAAGGTGTTGACTGTTAGTAGGTCTAGTTCCTGCTCTTCCTTTAAACTGGGTCAACACAATTTACCCTTCTACCTTCTGTAAGGGTTTGGGGTTTTTTTCCTTTTCTCTCCCCTTTGATATTATCCTTCTGTAGCTCTCCCTCTCCTCCCCTTCTTTCCCTTCCCCCTGTTTCCTCCTTACACTAACAGGAGGAAAGTGGGTCACTTCATAATTGCTCTTCTCTATTTCAGAGAAACCCAGAGGCACAAGATGGAACAAACAGGTAAGTGTCACCAATTCAGGGGAGTTTTAAAGATGTTTTCCTTTTGGCTGTCTCTTGGGGTTGCTTCACCTCCTCCTTTCCCTTTGCTTCCAAACCCCTGATGTAACAACTAGTGTTGCTGTCTGGTTATGTTCAAGTTGAGACAAAGGGGCTTGGGAAGCTGAAAGTAAGGATGTTGGCCTTTTTCCTCTCCTTTTTATATTGTTTTGGTTCAATGGAATGCTGAAGTCTTGTGAAGGGGATTGATTGTACTTAAGTATGGAAAGGAGGGAGTGATTCAGTGTTGATGCAATAGTTTGCAATAACCTTGGACAGCCACAGAAATGATTTAGAGAAAGAAGGAAAGGCTGCTGCACTTATTTTTATCTGTGAGCTGCTTGCCACATAATCAAGGACCTTAGATCATCCTCAATGAGACAAAACAAGAGAGAGATGCGCAGTCCAGTCCAGCATACAAGTTTTAATTTGATTTTTTAAATGTAAGTGCAGTATCAGGGATTCTTTTGCCCCTGAGGCCTCACTGTGTCAGGGCTATCCCAGCTGTTATCTGCTGCTTTCAGTGAGAAACTTGATGTTAAGCTGAGTCCGTCTCTCAGGAGTGAGTGAGTCTGGTTCCAGGTGTAGTGTTGGAGGACTTCCAGGGTTAGGAGACTCAGATGTTGAGGGTGAGGGCTTTGACATATGGGTATAATATTTTTCCCTTTTTTTTTCTGAGATCCAAGGTTTACAGCTCCTAGGACTGTACTCTCACAATTAGCTGCTACTTCAAATTAATTATCTTTATTATGTGTCAGACAGGTAGATTTACTGTTCCTTATGGAGCCCACAAGTGTTACCACCCATCAGAACAAGACTATTGTATGTATTCAGTTTTGACTTTGGGATTACAACTTTCACTCCAATTTTTACTGTGCTGTGGAAGAAAAAGTTCTTTCTCCTTGGCAAATGCTCTTGTTATTTGTTGTGCAGAGTGATGGAAGAGACCAAGCTCTAGAAGGAAGTCAGGGACCTGTGTTTTGCTCCTAGCCTGGATATTGAACAGCTGTATTGTTCTGGAAAAAGTCGCTTTGACCTTGAAAATTAGTGCTTTGGGCTCAAACAGAAAAGCATAAGCCTCCCTGAGAGAACTGCCTGGCACAGTCCTTGATGGTGTTTCACAGAATGTGCTGCATCGGTGCAGCTGTTTCTCCTCCCCTATTGAAACTGGGGCTGAATCTGTTTCAGCCTCTCTTCCTGTTGCTTTTGCCTCCCTTATCAAGGTTGTATGTATTTTCATCTTCACCTATTGCTTACTGTACCTCTGCCCAGGGAGGCTTGGTGCTGCCTCTGCAATTTACCTCTCCAAGGAGAGCCTGGAAAGCCAACAGGATAACTGCCTGGAGAGCTTTCTGTTCATTAGGCAAAGGGAAGACATCAAGCTTGCTGATCCTTTTGAAGTCTTCTTTCTGTCACTAAGGGCTCTTGGGAAAGCCTAATGTGTCTGTTTAATCTCTGCCCAAAAAGGGACTAAATCAGACAGGGAACCCACTCAAGGGGAAATGGCAAGTGCTCCTCTGGGCCATGATGTCAACTTTCTGTCACATGGATGTGCATCTGGAATAATTCAGGTGACTCGGAGGAGACCAGATTTATTCTATACAACAGAAGGCCTGAGTTTAAAGATAGACCAGCCAGATATGTAGCTTAAGGTGTTAACCATTTTGTTCCTCAGCTTCCATATACATTGCAGTAGGTTTAAAATTACTCCTGGCAGTATTCCTCAACCTTGTTTGAGGCAAAAAAGGAGTCTTATGTATTCTTGGTCTAACAGGGAGACTATCTATGGATTTATGGGTGAATGTCTTAATATATCTCTTAAATGGCAGTGAAAACTGCCCTGGAAACTTCCCGAGAGTTATTTCAATTTCCCTTCCTAGTGCTCTGCAAATAATTGATTTTTTTTTTTTTAAGTGGAGAAACTTACTGAAAATTGCAAGTGAGGGAAGCTAATCTACCAAGAAAACTCAACTTGTGAATGAGGAATACTTTTTTCCCTTTCCTCTCCTGAAAAACTAATAAATGTACAAAATATTTTGAGGAACCAGAGATCATCTTTCCTGGAAGGAAAACTCTGCTTCTGTCAACCGAATTCTTGCCCCTGGTGTTTTTAAGGTACTTTAAGGAGTGTTCTTTGACCTGCCTGTTTCCAAAACATGCACAATTAGACTCCTCTTGAGTAATTAGTGAGTCATCTTCTCACATGAGCTATATGTGTAATATGAAGCTGAATCTGAGATCTGTAGATTCAGGAGTAATCTGACTTTTCATGTAAGTACCAAACACTTGAGTGGGGTAACACCTGACAACCTGCACTGCTGGGAAGCCCAGTCCTGGCATGGAGGGGGGTGTTCCAGGTCATGCTTGGGTATGTTGGCATGCTCAGGAGAAGCTTTCATGTTGCCTGATCCAGGTGTGCTCTTACAGCCTCAAAAAATGGGACTGGGAAAGCAGAGACCTGATCTAAAATCCAAAGTTTCCTGTGGACTTCAGTGTAGGTCTGCAGACAGCTTTGGACTGAGGGATGATGTAGATAGCTGTTGGATCACTTAAAAATACTTCCACAGAGATTTTCTTATGCAGGAGAAATCCTCATTACTTGAAGACTGTCTGAGCAGCCACCCACAAGTCAGATTCAAGCTCTCACACTTGCCAAAAAAAGAGACCCTTTATTGAGAGGAGTCTCTTGAGCCTGCACAGACCACAAATGAACACCACTAGGTGAGCATGAAACCTACTCTGGGATCCATGTTAAGCCCATTACAGCCCTTATCAGGCTCAGCTGCCTCTCCAGATCCCATCTACAGCAGCAGTGCTACTGTTTTTGCTGTTGGCCTTGAAACAGGCCTGTGACATTTTTGTCTCTTGACTGGTGTCCAAAAATGCTTTTGAAAGATGTCCAGAGATTTGGGCCTTCCTGTGATCTCTCAGCACCTTTGCAAGGTGAGGGGATGGAGTTAAAAAGTGACTAGAGAAACAATCTATTTTAATTGTTTGTCTTATTCCTTTAGTGTTGTTACTACAGCTATAACAATGGTTCCTCAGTAATGTTCCTTGTGACCAGGGTGATCCAGATAATAGGGAGATTAAAATAGGCCTTTGCCTCTGGCATTTTTGCTGTTTTGGGCTTAAGGGATGCTGGGGACTGCTCTGCTGGGACCTTGGCTGTTAGTTTGACTCTGAAACTCAGCAGAGGAGATTGGGGCTCCTCATGTGCTTTTCTGCAGACAACGTGAATCTTGGTGGAAGGAAAGGCACGAGGTAACTGGAGCTCATGTCCCCTCTGTGGTTGCCTACTTAGCAAAGGCCATGACCCTTTGTTGCTGGTCTCTGAGAACTGAGAGGGGTGGTGTGGGCCTTGGACCACCTCCAAGGCACAGAGAGCTGCAGAGGAGCTTCTGTCCCACACCTGACCTGACCATGCCCTAGATTTATTGTTTGCTGTTTGACTTTTCCTGCATCTGGAAGATGGACGTTAAGCCTTTGTAGTATGTCTGTTAACCAGTTATTTTTTCCACTCCTAAAGGCCAGAAGTGAAGGGTTTAATGTCTAGGCTGACTTGTGGGTGCTTGCAGACAAGTCCCAGGGGTTTATCAGGCTGAGGTTTGGTGTGCAGGGGAGCATTTGAGAAAAGGCAGGAAGAGGTGAAGGAGTGAGGATGGAGTAGAGCCCTGCACAAGCAGTTGGAGCTGTGAGGTCTGTGTGATTATAAAAGGACAGCTCATCAAAGGCAAATTGTTCTGGTCTTTGCCATGGCACAGTGTTTGGGCAGGGGGGTTGTGTGTGTCACCTGCTCAGGGACTTCACCCTGGAGTGCTAATGCTGCCTCACCTGATGTGCTTCAGTGTGTCTTTACCCCAAATTCTGAGAGTGCTTTGTCAGGGGATTCCAAGTAGATGCCCAACATGTTTGTGGGAGCGAGTTATTCCTGAGAGGCTTTCAACCCCACAGTACACATGAAAACAAGATTAAAATGTTTTAGATTAAGGTTTACATCTGACTCTTGTGTGTAATAAATAGTTCAAGAGGAATAAGAGAAGCTTCTGCCTGTTCCTGAAGCAGGTGAGCAGTGTCTGAAGTTATATGTAGGAGTCTAGACCTGAAAACACTTTGTTGCAGGTTGTCTTTTGCTCCTGTTATGCAGCTGCATCCCAAGCTACCTGCATTGAATGTATTCTTCAAGCATCAGGATGTTCTTCCTGCCTCCTCAGCCATTCCCCAGGGTGGTCCAGAGCCTCTGGCTGGCAGCACTGTGAGAGTTGCTGCTCATGTTCCCTGTGGGCAGGACCCTTGGAAGACAATGAGCCGAAGGCCTGCAGGGAAGGCAAGGCAGGGATGAGTCAAGCTCTTCACCCAGAGAGTGGTGAAGCACTGGAACAGCGTCTCCAGAGCAGTGGTCACAGCACCAAGCTTGTCTGAGTTTGTGAAGCATTTGGGCAATGCTCTTAAGCACATGGTAGCCTTCTTGGGGATGTCCTGTTCAGGGCCAGGAGTTGGAGGGTCCCTCCCAACTCAGAATATTCTGTGGCTCTGTGATTTTATTTGGTTTCTGAGTGTCCCCTTGCTCCTGTGAGTCACCTGGCACGTGGCCCTGATTCCCTGCTGTGTGCATTGCTGTCTGTCTGGGCACTGGAGTCTCTCTGCAGAACGTACCCTTCAGCTGATCTGGGATCTGCACAAAAGCCCAGCAGGTTGGCAGAATCGATCATGTTAAGGCAGAAATAGCTTTGTTCTGGAGCCAAGGTCCTTTAAAGGCAGGAGTCATTCATTTGGGTGATTTTTAGCAGCACCAGGCCCATAAGTAATCTCGGCTATTTGAATTCATTGGGAGTCAAGCCCAAGATACATACTACTCAAAGAAATTAAAAAATAATCCCTTTGGAGCACATTTTGCTTTCTAGCTTCCAGCTATTTAAGAGCTGTGCTTCCAGCACTTGCACCTCCAGCCACAGTGGATAGAAAGTGGACCAAAGACTGTGACACTACAGAGCTTGCCAGAGCAGGAGCTGACCCACTGGCATCTGAGGAGCTGGGTAATATCCTGCCTCATAAACCTGGTAGGCTCCTCGCAGCAATTTTCCATTTTTTCCCTGCTCTCCACACATGTGCTTCCAGTACAAGCCAGGATGTGGCCCTGCATGAATAGGGCAGCACTGCTGTGCCCTCTTGTGTTGGCATGGGGGCTGTCCAAAAAGTCCAGCTGTTACTACTTTATTGCATAGATCATCATTCATTACACAGCTTTATTATTCATTACACAGCTTTATTCATATTGGAACCTGGAGAAATTTCTTGGTGTGATAAAGATACTGGAATTTGACTCTTTCAATTGATCTGCTTGGTGACATTGATTGGTTTTGTTGGGGGGAGGATCAAGGCTCTGTACAACTTGTTTTTCTCTTCCCCCATAAACAGGTAATATAGCACAGACTGAAGGGAGAAGCAGCCTGTGTGTATAAATATCTGGCATGTCATTTTGTGGAAAAGGAGATGTCTCTGGTTTACCTGTATGAAAAATTATGCCTGGCACTGTTTTTTTCCCTGCATATTGGGACTGCTGCCATCCTATGCACCAGTCCCACTGCTTATTTGGCAATAAGTGAGTGAGGCCCTGCCTGATAGTGGGTATGAATCCACAGCAGGGAAGAATTCTCCCACACACTGCCAGAGAACAGATTTATTGCCACACATCCACACAAGGTGCTGAATTCACCTAAGTATCTTCTAATGATCCATTTTAATTGCTCATCCCAGCCAGCTAATAATAAATCAGCCTTAAATTTGCAGTGAGGATTTGAGGGGATAGAGATTGAATGAGATTTTATTGATATTATTGCAAAAGGTCTTTTCTGTCTTTTCTGGGTAAACTAATTCTATCCTTTTGGTTGTATTAAAGATCTTTCAAAACCAATCTGCCAGCATCCCCCTCTGCACACTGAGCAATCACTGTGGAGGCTGCTGCATCCCCAGCCAGCAAAGCTCTGTGTGCTGGCTGGAGCCCTCAGCTGCACCTGCCTGCACTGGAAATCAGAATGCAGGGAAGAACTTGTGCTGGAAGCCTCTTCTTTTTCTTTTTTAATGTTCTATAGTGCTAAACCATTGTTTTGCAGTGCTTATGGGACAGCTTCTGAAGAGTAACAAAAGTTTTCCCTCTTTCAATGCAGGAACAGTTGGCAGGCCATAATCTGAGTCTTAGAGTTACAGCTCAGCTATTGCATTTTATAACTTCATTTTTTAAAACATTATAGAAATCCTATCTTTCTTTCCTGGTATATAGTCTTTTCAGAGAGTGATAGCACTGGGACTCTTGGAAGGGGTGGATGCATCCTAATTTGAATATAGCACTGCTATTATAACTTAATATGACAGTAGGGCCTAAATCAAGACTAATCCTATCTTCTCTTGTGCTATATACAAACATTATGATGAAGATGCTCATGCTGTGATGAGTTTGTGGTCTAAAATAGGCAAGACTGGCAAAAGGTGGTAGAAAGTAGCCATTTTTAGTTTCTGCTTTTCTGCTTTCAGTAGACTCCTACTGTATGCTGAGAACTCCAAGACTGTACAAGGTAATATTTATGATTAATCCAAGAGACCTGGGAGGTATTTAAATTTAAACTGATATGCTTCAGATCATAATTCAGCCTGTCTCTGAGGAAGAAATTATTTCCTGATCTTGACTTTTTTTTTCCTAGACAGTCTCGTAACTGCCTAATTGAGGAGATGATGGGAAGATAAGGCAGTTCATGTCTCTGCATTCTCCTCATTACAGATCCTACTTGGCATGTGAGGCAGGGCTGCTATGTATGCTGTTGTGTACACACTGTATGGAGTGTTGTGTGATGGGCACACTTGGCCATACAAACACAAACCAGAAACCAGGCAGTGCCCTGGGCAAACATGCTCACTCCATATCCTACAAGCTCCTGTCATTGCATTGCAAACTGGATGTGCTACACAAAATGCAACAGCACATCAAAATAGGACTTCAAACAGCAAAAATTCCTCATCTTAGAAGCAATTTTGTGGTGAACAGTAGTTCAGGTCATGTGGTAAACACAGGAGGATTCCTTTGGCCAGTGTTCAGAAACATTGTGGAAACTCCCCTTGAACTGCAAATGTTGGATTTAAGGAAGCCACTCAGTGTCAGGATCTGAACCTTTGGAGTGCAAGTGCCAATTTGCAAACTTGATGCCTGTTCCAAGAGTCGTTATCAATTTTGCTGTTAACTTAGGTGCTACAAAAGGCTTCTTTTATGGATCGTTGAGTTTTGGCTCTGTGTAGATAAGTATGTGCAAATGGAGTATCAATAAGTTAATATAGATGAGGGAAAGGAAGGGAAGACAATATCCAAACTAGGCAAGATTTTATGTAGGAAAAGCCCATACTAACAAAGGCATTCATTCACAGTTCTCAAAACTCTCTGTAGGAACCTGATTTGGCAGGACAAACCGTGGCTCACTAATGTAATACTTTTTCCTAGTCTTAGAATATTTTTCATTATTAGGTCTGGCATTTTTCACGTGAGCCTGTTTAGGTGCCATAGTCAAACAATGTCAATAAACTCCTGGATTCTCAGTGTTTATTGAGACCAACAAAGTACAAAATCTTTCTGATGGCTCCCTTCCTGTGGTGGCACAACAGGTCAAGTTAGGGTTCAAAACTGCCTTCATTCTCTGTGGAAACTATAAGGAAATGGGAGGAATGAAGTAATGATATTCCTGTTCTGGTGCAATAATTTTTGCAGGTAAAACTCTACCTATGAATTACCTTTTGTCATCTGAGAAATGAGGATTAGGTTTCTCTCTTGAGATCTAAAGTCTTTGCTTTTATCATTCTGCACATCTTGACTGGAAGATTAAATACCTGGTCCATTGTATGCAAGTGAAATCCAGAGCTCTGGTTGGGAGGATCCACCAGTGTGCCGCGAAGTTTGCAATTTTGTGTTCCCAGGACTACTGGCTATGATTCAGTGGACATAGCAATTACTTTGTCTTTAATTTTTAAAAAGTTTGAGCTAGGATCTCTGCTTGTTCAGTTTCAATTTTGTGCAGTGAAAGGGGAGAGTTCCCAAGACATTAGGCAATGTGAAGCAAGGTGTTAGACAGCAAAATGTGAAGTTTAGGATGGCAAGAGTTAGTCATGTCTGTGACAGTATGCTCTAGTTTTTCTGAGGATGAAGCTGGATATTTGCCTCTGGTTATTTTTGTACAGAAAAATAGTGGGGTCTGGGGGAGGACAGGTGAAGCAGAAGCACAAGTTTTGTCTGCCAAGCCTTCATTAGGAGTCAAGAAAAAGTGTATCCTGATATTGTGGAATCATCAGATCTAAAGGAAGAACAGCAATGGTGTGTACATGGAGGGAAAGAGTTTGGGGAAGTGGGGAGTACTTGGGTGTTATCCCTCGAAGGTGGAGGCAGAGATCAGTTAGGACAAATAGCTGTTAGCTTGGCTTGACAACACAGTGATATGTTAAAAAGCAGGTAAAAATCACTGCTTTGTTCTCTAGAGGAAGGCACTAACCCATGAGGAGATTTCTTTTTTGCCATCTGGACTAGCTACTTGTTTTGATGGCAACCTGGGATTGAGCCTTCATCTTCCATCAGTTTAATGAACTTTTGAGACAGAAGCCAGTGAGAAGAACAGTCTGAGCTGCCCCATCAGGCAGCACAGGGACTGTCCTGCTTGGGCAGAGGTTGTAATATACTCCATGAAAAAGAATTTATATGATAATGGTCTTATCTCAGCCTTAGTGGGAGGCTAGAGGGAATCACAAGGATTTATTTGTGGTAAGTTGTTAAAGCTGCTCTTTCACTGTGAGACACAGTATGGTTAAAAGGCAAAATATTGCATAGCCTGATACTTGTGGGTGCTGCTGTTGTCTTTCCATGTAACTTTCATCCAGGCTTTGATACATGGTGTTTGATGGGGATTATAGAATATTTCCTACAGTGCTTCAGGCAAAAGTGTGAGAGCCTACAGTGATGGTTACAAAAGCAGAGGTTACGTGGTGGCAGGTTTCTTGTTTTCGGGTGGTCTATTTTGCTCTTCCAAGAATCAAAACCAACTAGGAATATTATATTGAAAATATATTAAAGCCTGTTTCAGGGGACATGCTGACTTCTTCATAAGATACAAGGGTGATCTACTAAGGAGTGATATAAGCAGTAGCTAATAAGGTAAAATTCCTAAGTGGAAGCAACTAAAAATCATAACTCCCCCAATAATCCTCTCATCACTTCCAAGACATAATTTATCTGATGGAAAAGTTCTATCGTTTGCCATTTCTGAGCACATGGTCCAAGACTGGCCAGTTGACTTGTGTTGAGGGAAGGGATTGACTTTAGTGTAACTTGTGCTGTAGCAGCATGGCCTAACCAGCATCAAAACTTGGAAGAAATAGGACTGTGTGTACAATGAGGCCCTGCTGTCCTTGTCATCTGGTTCAGGGGGAAAAAGTACTTTTCGGAAGCCTGGTGAAAATAAATACTAAAGAGGAGGACTGAGATGAAGAAAAATGTGTCCTGGTGTTTCATCTAGGGATACTTGAAATATCACAAGA
Source organism: Calyptomena viridis (assembly GCA_013390005.1). Taxonomy (NCBI): domain Eukaryota; kingdom Metazoa; phylum Chordata; class Aves; order Passeriformes; family Eurylaimidae; genus Calyptomena; species Calyptomena viridis. Next base: position 127,816 of record WEIV01019868.1, read on the forward strand.
ATCTGAAATCAGTTGGGGAAATGAGTCTGAAATGACAGGGCTGTGCAGGAGTTCTGAGAAATGGAGGAAGACACAGAGTTAAAAATGAAACAAAGCAAGGGAAGATGCTGCAGTAATTTAGCCCACTCTGTATTGCTTTTGTGTAGGTGTGGGGGAGATGGCAGGCAGCAGCTGGCTGCCTCAAAGCCTGTTTTTATTAAGTTTTGCAGGTGTTCCGAGGAAAAGTCGACAATTTCAGAAAGCTAAACCAGTCAATATTAGGTGTAACACCTTTAAGATCTCTTCTGATGTGAGATTGGAAGCGCGGACCGCGGCGCTGGGGCCGTGCCGGGCCGGCCGCGCCCCCACGGGAGTGGCACGGGGCCGCACCCGGCTTTGCCCCACACTGTAAACAGAAAGTTTTTACCCGTGTAATATAAACCATGACATGCTGGAAATGGTTTAAATCAGCTTTGGGGAAAACCCACTGGCAGCTACTAACTGGTGTTGGGGCAGGATTCCTGTTTAGTTTGCTTTCTGGGAAAAGCCATCATGACAGCACGTATTTCTGTGAGTTCTATTTTTGGCTGGTTTCGCTTATGTTTGTCTCTGAAGTGCTCTGTGCACCTAACGGGTGTCTGTCTGCTGCCTGTGGTTCAGAGCAGATCACATGGATCACTTCACTTGCAGAGTCCTTGGAAGCAGCATGGTTTGAACAAGCCTGTTGCTTTGTTCTCTCTGAGGAAGAGGAGCCCTTTAATCCTCAGATGTTTCAAAGCAGATTATTGATGAAGAATGGTATCTAGACAGACTGGGAGAAATATGCTCAGGAAGGGCATAATCTCTGTCTTGAGGAACGGCTGTGATGTTGGTTCCGTTGTCATCATTCTCTGACAAGGTCTTGTCCTTGTTCTCCTCAATCCACACTTTAGTATTAGGCCTCTTCCAGAGGCAGCCAAGGCTGTGAACAAATATTTGTGGTGTAAATGCCTTTCCTCTCAATTATCTCCAGATAATTTCATCAATTACTGAATGGACACAATGACCTTGGATAATTTGGAGTGTTGTCACAGATGAAAGATCCCAATCCTGTTACCAACTTCCTCCAACTGTTTCCTTTGCAGAACACCCTTATATTACGACTGTATAGAACATTAGTGTCCTACTGAACAAGAAGAATGAAGATGCTGTCATAGTTTCTCTGCTGCATAGATGGTATTGGGTGGCATTGGAATTGGGTCATACTGTGCCCTCTGGGGAAATGCACTTGGTGGGTTGGCTCCTCATGTGTAACAGAAGAGATGCTGAAAGCCCCTGTACCAGGGCTGTATATTTGCTTACACTCAGTTTAGCTGAACTGGCCCAGTTTCCTTTGGCTGAACCAGAGCTTAACCTTCAGGCTAGGTCATCAGGCAGACCAAAACCAGTCTTGACAACCAGCAGAGTGATAGTATCAGTGCTTGACATCTGCCCTTTTCAGAGGACAAGACTTATTAAGCTGGAGCTTTATCTGGACCTGAGCAACCAGTGTCCCTGCCCATAGTGGGCCAGTGAGGCTGAGCTTTCTAACTAGCCTGGAGATTTAAACCTTCAGTGGCCTTTACTGCTCACCTGGGCACAAATAAATCATGTGTGCCATGTGAGCACACGAGGCGACAACTGCGCTTATCTAACTTGCCTTTTTAACTAACTCTAACATCTCTCTTGCCTTTTCAATAGTTGTATTTTCCCTGTAAAAAGGGATGGGAAGGGGATATAGCAGGTTTTTTTCCTTATTTTGCACCCTTACTCATCTCCTCCCATGTGTTGGAGCAGCTGTCCTGTAGGGTGGTGAGAAAGTATGCAGGTAAATATTGTCTCTCTTTGTAGTGATTCAGCAAAGAGATGCTTCATTACTTCTCACCTGCATTGCATCCCTTCTCTCAAATGAATTAGTTCCTGAGGAGTATCCTTAGAGAAATCTTTACGTATGTGAATGAAACAGCCCTTTAAAATAGGTATGGGATTCCTGATAAATGATCCCTAGAGTCCTATAACCATTTTGGTGTCTTCATTAGTGCCTAAACAACAGAGTATGTTGTGTGGAGGAAGGAAATGAGGTGGGAGGCAACTGATGAGAGGACTTGTATACCCTGCTAACAAAACTTGTCTGAACCCAGGACATCTGCATTTCACTTCAACTGCCTCGTTATGAGTAACCATTTTAAGAAGGAAATAAAATATTTAAAGCTGTAGTAACCAGAGCCCTGTGGAAAGACAAGATAAATATCACCAGAGCTGGTGCTGCTCTGGCTGGGAAACCCACACAGCATTGGAATCAGCACATCCCTGCCATGTGGCAGCTTTGATCTGCTGCAGCCCTGGCTTGGCACATGTGCAAATGTTCCTTTGCTCCAGTGCTGCGTTCAGCACTGAATCCTGTCTTTCTAGTGCTGCTGGGGTGGGAGGAAGAAGCTCACCTTAGACACTGGATACAGGGAGATGCCCCATAGGATTGCTACTTGTCCTGAGGTATTTTCTGGTTCTTTCCAAAGGGTGGCACTTTCCCAGGAAGGAACTAATCCTCTGAGACATCAAGTCCACCAAGGCACTGACATGTGAATGTGTTTTGAGGCCAGCAGTGCAGCACAGTTCAGTACAGCCTGAGACCTCTCCTTCCCCTTCCCCAGCTGCTTTTTCCTGCAGTATTCCCTTCTGCTGGTAACTGTGAATCTCTACTGCTTGACATAACCCAAGTCTATCATCCAAGGGTGCAATAGTTAAATAACAGTCTGAGCTTCTGCAAAACAACTGTGGTAGTCCCTCAGGCCACTGATGCTGCTTATTCCTCCCCCAGATCCCAGAGGAGCAGATGCAATGACTACATAAAGGATTCTGAGGATGGCAGTACAAACAGGCTTCAGTTTGGTTAGAAACTGCCTGGCCCTGCATGAAATGCCAGTGTAGGGGATATGTCTGCCCTAGCATTTCCTGGTTTGCAAAATTCATCTGTCTTGTGAAAGAACTGGACATGATGAGCAGAGGGGGGATGTATTTCTGACTGAAAATCAACTCCAATAGGGATCCTATTTTAACCTAGGACTCTGACTCTTCCCCATGGCAGTGGTTCTTGCTCACCAGGACTTCTCCATCAACCAGTTCTCTACCTTTTTCAGGAAACCATCCTTTGCCTCGTGCTTGTGATGGAAGTTGTACTCTTTGCTCTCTGGAAATGGTTTCCTCTGGATGGAGTGTTGGCTTCCCTATTTCCCGAAGCATAGTCTTTGCCTGCTGCTTGATTTCCTTCCTGAATGCCTGTTTCCAAGGGAAAAAGCTGCTGCTGCTTACAATGGGTGCATTTTGGAGGTTTAAGGAGCAGAAACACACTTCTGTGAACACCAGCAGAACACAGGCTGTATGTTGAGGTAATCAGCACCCTTGATCTTCTCTGAGAGCCAGCAGTTAGCTTATTTGCACTCAGTAGTAGCAAAAATACAAAGAAAACAAATATGAAAGATTATTTAATGAACTCTGGAAATGAATAATGAATACATCATTTTTAAGTGGTTCTTGAGTCTGCTACAGAGTGCATTCCTGAGACATGAAAGCATGAATCTTGGCTAATATGAAGGAGAGCAGTCATTAGTTTTCTGAATGAACAGATCACAGGATGAATGGGAGAGCTAATTGTTTCTTGCAACAAACTTTTTAGACATTTGTGTGCCTAGAAAGGAAACAGGGTGCTGAACCTTACTTTTTAAACAGTGTGAAAGATGGACTTGACTTCCCATTGCTTTGAGTTGGTGTGATGCCATTGGCTTCAATTGAGAATTTGTAGCCATCACATATCACCTCCTTGGATATTTGTTGGAACTTCAAGGAGAAATGAAAGACTAAGTGAGGTTTTTCAGCAAGATTAGTTGTCTGGAACACTCCACAGTGATAGCAAAGTAGAATATATGAGTGATTTAAACTGATTTGTTACATGTCTTGTATTGAACATGTTATCTTTGCCGTGATGTCCTAGTTTAGTCTCTATCTAAAAACTGAGAAAGCTTTTGGGGCCTTCATCTATCTGGGAGACTGGCTCATGGTTCTAATGAGTTATACAGCACTTCTTAGCCCCAGAAGATGCTTACAGGTTGATCTTCAGTTATCGCTTACAACTCAAAAGATTTTTAGGATAGCTCTCCATTTAGGGTTTAGTGTCCCTTGCAGTCCTGGGTGGATAGACTCACGATAGTGAAAACGCTTTGTGGGTAGATGACTCAAGAAGTGTTTCCTTTTTTAGTGTGTCTTTAAATAACTTTCTTTGAATGAAAGAATCTGAAAGATTCTATAAAAACGGGAATGTGTATTTAAGTATAGTGTGAGTGTGAAAATGTATGGGGAAAAGAGCCAATTTAAAAATTAACAATCCAGGAAAATTAAGTTCTGACTTCATACAGCAAAGGTGCGAAGTTTTCAAGCTACTGACAAGGAGAAAATGTGCAGGCAGCAGCTCAGCTCTATCAAGGGAGCTATTTATTGTAAAGGTGTCTTTCATCTGTGACTTGCAGACTTGTGTGGGGACTGAAGAGCAGGCGATGGCTGAGGGAGGTGTAGGAGCCACGCTGAGGATCAGAGAGTGCTGCCCACGTTAGGGCAGAAGGGGCTAAGCAGAATATCGTGATGGTTCTATGCCTTAATGTCATGATGTAATAGCTGTGTCTCTGGAGCTTTGGCAGGTGTTTTCCTACAGGAAAAAATTCCTTACTGAGCTTGTGTTTCATTTCCACTCAATGAAGCAGGCATTTGTTAGATGGCGTGGAAGTAGGTACCTCCTGTAGGGCTCCCTGCCAAGCTTCCCAGGAACCAGATGTTAGTGGCAAGTGAGCTTAAAATAAGCTCGTTACTGAAACTTGTGCAATGTGGAGAAAGTTTAACTTTCACTTTTTTCCACACTTGACAGCCTGTTACAAACCAGTAAGCTCTTTGGTGTAACACGTGGTGGTGGTTGTGTGTGACACAGATACACTTCATAACTTTCCTGTTGCGTCATAGTTTGCAGCTTGTTTCAAGGTCAGATCTGTTCTTAAATCCTCCTGATTGCTATTTCTGATTGCTTCTTTTTCCCCAGCCTGAAAATTAAGTGTTAAATTTGTATTGTTACATGTAAAGACAGGGAAATTTAATTTTTAAAACATGTCAGACATCTATTTGAAATTGGGAGCTGGGTCCCTAAATATCTTTCAAAATCTGGAACTGTGCAACAGATGGAGAATCAGCATTTAAAGAGTAATTTCACAAAGGAAGCAGAGCATCTTGGTGAAATTATTTCCTTTAGCAAATAGTTGCACAGCATGAAGAAAGCAAGCAGAGACAGCATCTTGCACAGGGAAATCATTCTTATTCTCCCTCTCCTCATGCCTCTTTGCTAGTCCTCCTTTTTTTCTGTATGGATGCATCCAGGCCACATCAAGGCACGGTGTGTACCCAACTGGTATTGGCTGGTCTCTTGTTGGCACCACGTGGCAGGTCAGAGTGAACACTTTGGTTTGTCCCATGAAAGGCTGAACATTTCCTATGTCCTTAAGTGATTTTAATGTAGCTATAAATGCCACAAATACCCTGAACAAGAATTACTGGCCTGCAGAATTAGTCCAAGACAATGTCAGAGACTTTCAGAAGCAGGCAGATAATATGGTATGTCAGGCTTATGTAACTGGATGTTGAGCCATGCTCTGTATATATGTACCTCAGGTTATGTGCAAATATAGGGGCTGCAGCTGGGACAGTATCCCAGGAAATGGATGGGAAAATCTCATCAGCTACCAGTGTCAGAGTATCAAAGGCTGGCAATGTACCTGGTAGGGAAAATCCAATCCCTGGCCATCTTTGAAGGCAACAGTGCCACTGCAGAGTCTGTGTTATCAGGAATTAGTGACAGTCTAGAACACATCTCCAAAGTCTCCTTATCTTGGGTGCTGGGGGCATATGCAGTGTGCAATTAAGTTTTGCAGTGTCTGGGAGGGAAAGGCAACTTTCTAGACAGGTGGAGCTCATCAGTTTTCAAAAAACCAGCTTCTGCTTAGAGATCAAACAACTGCCATATGGTGTTGTTTTTTCCTATAGCACAAACATATTTAGCTCTGCCAGGGGAAGTCTGAGGAACTGATTCTTGGTGGCCATGTCAGATATGGCTAAAATTGGAGTAAAACACTGCCAAAGCATGGAGCAGCTTTGGATAAAGGAGGCTGATGGCAAGTGCAGGAGGGAGTGATGCAGGGGGTCACTTAGGAAAGGAGCTACTGCTTCATTTAACCCCCCGGGTTTTCTTTATGAAAGCCTGGCAGCTGCAAAGATATGGGTGTAAAAAAAATTAAATTAAAAATTCTAGAACTCTTTATATAAGTAGACTCCTCCACCAAGCTCTGAATCAACATGATTTCAGTTAAAAAAACCCAAATAATTGCATGCTACTGCTCTGATTCTCAGCTATAAGACCAAATCTCATTAGGAGCTGCAATAACAGCACATCTAAAAGCAAAATTTGGCTCAGAATGCTTTCACTTTCACAACACCCACTTTTCATTTGAGTGTTCAAAGTCCCTGTGAAACATTTCTGAAAATTAGCTATTAGCTCCACACTGTAGTAATTTTTCTACTGAGAACCATTGCATAGTACATCTACACTGTAATAAACTTCTTGGAGTACCTTAAGTTTGTCTTGTTATTGTCTATCAAGTGTTGTTAATGCTAATCTTGTTCCAGTGCTGACTCAGTTGATGAGCATAATTTTGTGATGTAGGCAGCCCTAATTCGTGATGATGTGGAGTTTCACAGAATATCTAGAGCCTTCCTCAAAAGCCATTTTGCAAGTGACTAAGACAGTCATGAAAGATCTTTGAGCTTAAGGTTGTGCTATAAATGCAAAGCAGCATTTATTGTTAGAGCATTACAAATGCACTTTTAATTTTGGCTTTATCAATACCTCATTAATAAAGTGATCCATGCAGGAACCATTTGTTACTCTGTGCTTCTATGCAACTTACCATGTCACATTAACAAGAAAAAAAGGCAAAGATGTTAGCATTCAAAACAGCCTGAAAAAAAAAAATTTTCCTTGTTCTCCCTTCCCCCTTCCAGGCTTTCTGCTCCAGTAGCTTGTATTGTAGTCAGACTATGCTTCAAGTGACTTGAGAGCATCTGTAATGCTGCATCCCCGGCACTGTAAGCAAATAAACTATTTTTGTGCAGCAGTCTGTAGGCTGCACTTCAAGAAACATCTCCTCTGCTTACAGACACTCAGGAAGGCTCAGTGAGGACTGAGCAAAGCGGGGACTGGCAAAATGAGAAAACTGGCCTCATCTTCCTTGATGCACTAAATCCAAAGCAACTGGAAGAGGGGCCTACTGGCAATGGGTTTTCCCTCTCTAGCCGTTGGCACTTTGGGAGTGGGTGGTTCTGCTGTACTGAGCCACTGTTGTCCACGGTTCATATTTGGTGTGTGACCCACAAAGGGAGTGCAAGAGGAGTAGGGAAAGGCAGTGGCCTTGCAGGATGGCTGGTGGCCATGGCAGACACATGCCAACACAACCTTCTGGAGTACATGAAATGGAATGTCAGGGGATGGCACCTTTGAAAACAACTTGATGATAGAGAATATCAAACTCCGCTTGGTTTTATGTGAGTCCTGTTCCAAATGTGATCATTTTACAAGTTAGGAGAAAATTCTGCCTTAACATGTTCTGAAATATAAGTTGTTTCCTTTCTTTGCCCCTTGAATCGTTTCTGGTGATGAACGTGGTATGTGGAGACTCTCATACCTGCTGAGGTGACTGGCACCAAGGTTAACTGCAGAGAGGAAGTTGGGCACCTGCAAGATGTACCTGATGGCAGGGTGAGATTTCATGTTCAACAGGATTTGTTTGTCCTTACATCTGTCCCTCCAAGGCCAAATCCCCTCCTCCTTTGGAAAATCATGAGTCCTACTGCCCTGAAGTCACCTCTGGCATCCAAGAAAGCTGCTTTTTCCTTTGCCTTCATCTCTAAGCAGTTTCCTGTAACTCTCTTGGGATTTGAAGCTGGGTATGCTGAAGTCTTATGTTCTTTCCCTCCCCCTCCAGTATTTCATGGGAGTCGTAGTTTTTTCTGCCTTTTGCTAAAGAACAAATTGCTTTCCCCTGCACCATTGGAGCTGCAGTTTGCTGTGCTCTTTGTACAAGATGCTTTCAGAGACTGGAGGATTGGATCAGACTTCTTGATGATTCTCCCCATACACCACTTTCAAGGCTCACCTGCTTTTTAGCAAATAGGACTTGACACTGACTCACTTCAATGCTGATGGATGCTTTTCCCTTACTTCTTGGGCTTTTTGGATGGGCTGTTGGCAAGCACTCCTGACTGCAGCTGCTAAAGCCTTAATCTCTGTATGGAGATGCAGAAGTTGTCTTTAGTGAGTCCCTAAGGTTTCTTGCTGCAGTGCCAAAAGCTTTGGTTCATCACAGGAACAGGGGAAGGTCTGCAGGAGGCCAGTTCACTGGGCTGGTGTTAGAGCTGGCTTTGCTGGGACCTGTGGGGGATCAATACCTGCAGCACCTTGCAGCAAAATGTGTGAGTTGTACTCAGAGGTCTGGTGTCCCAGTTAGCTCCAGTTAACATGTGAGAATGGCAGTACTGTTATCCAGGTTAAACCTACCCTGCACCCTATAAAAAATCCTGCAAGGCTCCCTCAGATGAGGGAAAGCTAAACAGTTTAGGCCAAGATATTTTTATTATTTGTGTTACACTGCAGGTTCTTTAGACTGGTTTGAACTGCAGCCTGTGGTGGAGAGCCACTCTTCCTTCCAGAGTGGTCTGGCCTGGGGTGGAATTAACCTCTTTGTTCAGTGCAGAGGAAAAAAATGTTCAAAGCATGCTAGCATTGACCTACATTTGATCCTTGCAATGTGCAAGTTCTGCTTCCTGCACTTTTTCTTGTGGTGACCTTTTGTTCCTAGGAGGTAAGAACACTTTGAGGCATTGCTGTATGTTTTGTACAGCAAAACAGGAAAGCTTACAACAGGAAAGGATCATTTGAAGATCATTATTTCTGTCACAGGAAATCCCAAAGTTGAATTAAAAAAAGGAAACTTGTTCTTGTGAAGTCTTCAAATATCATAAGATTAAATCTCTCTTTAGAGTCTGACATTACGGCTGGGATGATTGCCACTGATCTCTCATATGTGCCATGTGCTTCAGAATAGGATGTTTTGCCAAAGTCTCTCTCACCACCAACCAAATCTCAGTGAGTGGGGAAGAGAAACATGGTCTGCTTCAGTGCTGGCAGGGTGAGGGAAGGGCCAGGGTGCTGGTGTTTGAAATGTCAAATCATGTGGCTGAGAAAAGTACGGGCATTTTCCTCCTGTATTTTGATCACTACATGTGAGAGAGCAGAGAGAAGAAATTGGTTATTCAGAGGACAAGAGAAGGTTCAGAGGAGCATATGGTAGTCCAAGGCAGAGCTGTGCCAATGCTTTTTTTTCCTACTCCCTTCTGTCTCTTTTCTGGAGGATGAAGGCACGGGTGAGGAAGGACATGAGGAAAGCTGCTTGGGATCAAATAAGACTTTTAACCTTGAGCAAAATATCTGCATTTACCAAATTTGGAACTGAGTCTAAAAGAAATTGAGAGAGCCACTCAAAAGCCCTAAGTGATGGGTGGCTCCCCTGCACCTTCCCCACCCTTTCCTTAGCTGCCACTATCCTCAAGCTGCTTTAAGCCTGTAGTTGATGGAAATAAGGGTCTGAAAAGACCCTTCTTTAAAGGGAGCATAGACAGTTGCCTGAGGCCATGGGCCTCTCCAGCATCACTGCAGCACTGGTGTCAGGTTTACATTTTAGAGATGCACAGTACCTCTTTCATGGCTCATACAGCACAAGTTACTGGCAGATTCAGGCAATACTGGGGCTTTTCAAGGATGTGATCCACCAGACAGTGACTAGGCCTCTTGGTGCTCATCTTCTGTGAGTCACCATGGGAGAAGGGCATTGTGTGTTGTGTAATTACATGTCAAAGCACATGTTTTGTTTCTGTTTACATTCTCAATGAATAAGGGGCTGGAGAAGGTGCAGGTGAAGACAGACAGAATGGCTCTTCCTAGTAGCCTGCCTGCTGCAAAATCAACCACCTCTGGTGGCACAGGGTACGTGCACTAGCTGGTGCATCCTGGTGTTTGCAGACACAATTGGTCACAGCTGACACACTGCAGAGGAAGGTGAAAATGTTATGTGCACACCCCAAGATGTCTGCAGGCAGCAACATTGTCAGAGGGTTCCATCTTTAGCAGGACTCGACCGCAAAACTGAACTGACCTATTTTACCTTGCTGGCTCCCAACACAGGTGAAATGCTGCCCAGTCACAAATTATTTCCACAAAGGCACTCGATGTCTTTTGACTGGGTTTTGTCAGCCAGCACCTTTTCTCTTCTGTGCAGCCTACCCAGGTGAACTCATCTGAGCAGCAGTAAACACCTGGGGGCAGAGAGCAGCCTGACCTTATCCATGGATTTGCCCCTTTCATTTGAAGGATGCCAAGGTTACAGAGTCAAAGGCAGGAGATGGCAAACAGTGTTTGCTGGAGGAGAACATCAGCTCCTGCCACGCTGCCCCTCCTGCACAGCAAAGTGAAGCAGGGAGCTGTGACCAAGACTAGAGTGCAGCTGGGCAATTCAAGGCTTTGTTATAATGTTAAAAGGGCTTAGTTCAGTTTACCTGTGCAGCCCTGCTTCCGAGAGCTTAACTGTTTATCTGTTAAGACAAGATGAACTAGAAATCCATCTGTCCATTGTGTGGCATTGCATTGAACACCTGTGGTTGGGCTGAGGCCTTTTGATTAGCTTTACTTGCTTTATGGACTAGCAGAGCAGTGAACTGTTGAATACCTCATGAGCCAGGCACATGAGGGCTGTGAGTCTTTAATACTGAGTTTTGTGGCTAACAGGGCTGTTTTTGCCAGCCTGTTTCCACTCCAGGGTCTAATGTGATCCTGCAGGTTAAAGGGACTTGCATATCTGATCCCTGTGTTCCTGTCTGTTCCGGGACTACTCCTTCTCCTCCTTCCTTTCTTTTCTTCTCTTGCTGCCTGTCCCATCCCAGGCTTTCAATCCTGCTGGTCCCACAAAGATGGCCCTGGAAAGGCTCCCTTCACTAATGTGCTGGCCCCATTTAGTTTTCTTTTCTTTCCATATCTCATGCTGGGCAAGATCCAGCTTTGCTTGGATGCTGCACAGCACCCTTCCTGGATCACAAGCAGTCAGCACAATTTATTTGCCGTGGAATATAATCAGTCAGCAGATTTTTCTCCTCTGTGGAAAGACCGAATCCAATGCAGACAGTGCTGCCACTGAACTTTGCATTATAAACTCTCCCAAGCAGGGATTTGCACTTGTAAAACATCTTCCTTTGTCCCTCTCTAGTGGCCATCACATGAGCAGAGATTTATGGACTTCCACCACCAAAACAGTTTGTAGGATAGTTGGGCTTGCTGTCAAGTGTTGTGATTGCCCCTTGATGAGAATCATCCAATGTGGAATATCAAGTGATGGCTCCAAAGGATTAGTGAGTCAGAGCCTCCGTTGATATCAGCCTCTGCAATCCTTCAGAAGGCAACACAGCTCCACCACTTCACACCACACATGGTGTGTGCCAGCCTTTATATGGCATCTCCAGCTCTAATAGGAACATACGCTTTGCTAAATTAAGAAGGAATATTTCTGTGCTTTAGTACAAGCATACTAACAATTCTGGTTTATTTTAAGGATCTGTCTTAAAGCATTAAAAGGGGCATAAAATAATAATATATGTGATTTACCACTGTGGAGACTGTCAAGTGTTGTCATGCTACTGGCATGGTATTTAATACACGAGCTGCCAAGAGGCATCGCTAATAGAATTTGCATTAATATACACAGCTTCTTTAAAAATTAATTAGCCAAAGTAGAGCATCGTGTGCTGAGACTCTCAAGCAGGAGAGAAACGTTGAAGCAGTACTGAAATAAGCAGTCTCAAAGCTGCTTGGAAAGCTGAGGGTGGCTGGAAATATTGCCCCAGCCATTCTCTCCTGCCCATTGCTTCACGATGGGGATGCAGACACAAACTGACAGCTGGAAGCATTGCCGTGGAAAATTCTGAAGGAAATCGGGGATTTGAGCTGGGCCTGGAAGCTGTTGTGCTGCTGCTGAAGGCTGTTGTGTTGTTTGCAGCTGCAAACTGGAGAAGCTGCAAAGAAATACAAGGAACCTGTTAAGTCACGAGAAGGAAATGTGATCTTTTCTAATGTTTTCCCAGAGAGTGGGATGTGCCAGCACTTCACAACTCATGCAGCATGTGTAAGTGTGGGTCATGTGTTTGTGTGCGAGCACAGACCACAGACACCTGTGCTGAGAGTTTGCACGGGTCAGAATGTCCAACAGCAGCAGCTGAGGCATCACACAGCTCACCAAGGAAATGTCTGATAACCCTCATCCCAAAGCAGTCCCATTATTTTCATATTCTTCCATCAGCCTGCAAATGCAGTGGCAGATTGGGATGCTGTTTACTTGACTGACTTAATAAATTAGCAGCAGCCATACACCTTCAGTCTCCAGCACTTTCAGTTTTTTCATGTGCTGGAAATGGCTGGAGATGGATTTTGCTGCTTTACAGAGAGGAGAAACACTTGTTATTGGGCACATGTATTGATGATACCTTTAGTTAAAAGCTGAACGAAGTTAATAGGTATTTGTGTCAACACTTGGGCAGGTTGAGAGGCCTTCTCTTCTGTACTTTAGCCCTGCTGGGTGATAAATTTGAGCTGTTGTATGCCCACAATCTGACCTTGTTGCCTGTGGGCACCCTTTATATCACTGAATGAAGGGAAAACAAGCCCAGGAGTGTGATATCCTGCCTGAGCTGGGCAGCTGTTCTTTCTCTGCAATGAATTTCTCTCATTGCTGAGCTCTTCCCAGCTTTACAACTTGCCTGCCAAGAACTTCCCCCAGGTGTAGATATTTTCCTCCCTTACTACCTGTAAGTGAATTCTCCGTCTTCAACTATCCAACTATCATACATAAAATTATGAATAATTCCCAGCCTTCTCATGTACTGTCACCTTGAAGATATTTATAAGCTGTGATCCTGTCCCCTCTGAGTCAAGGCAGTGCCATTGTTTCTAGTGCAGTCACATGTCTCATTGTCCAATTTCAGGGTTCATTACTCAGCAGTGGAAGCTCTGTCTGGGCTGGAATTTGGAAAGTGGAGTTTTGGATTGGGAGCAGTTTAAAAAAATTATCGAATAGAGCTATTAACTGTTATGGAAGAGCAAGGGAGATAGACAGCTTTAGCTGCAGTCTGGCTGCTTTTGGGAAGCTCTTGTAAGTTAAATGAGTTTCAATCAGTGCAACATTTCTGCTTTTGCTGCAGCTTCAATCCCCTCAGCATCTCCATCTGCATGATGTGCATGTGCTTCCTGGGAAAGGTTCAGACACAGCAGTAGTCTTGGTGGTCAGCCAGAACTGGGCTAAAATACTGTAGGCTAAAATATAACTGAAGATCATAAGCGCTGCCCCTTGTAGGACAGATTCTTCAGTTTCTCTGAATCCAGCCCTGGTCAGTACTTGCAGGCTCTTTGGTTGTCCACAGATGGAGAGGAATGCCAGGCAGACTTCAAGAGCTGTTTTTTTGATTTAAAGGAAGTTGTTACAGTGAGATCTGACATATTTAATACGTACATTTTTTTTCTGATTCATCATTTTGGATCTGTGTTTATTCATACAGTGGTCTGGGTTACCATCCCTCTCCAGTCCCCAGGAAATCATGTTATCAGTGATAAATGCTCAGACTGCTGCTGGCATCTGAGGATTCACTGCACAGAGCGAGCTCAGGGGACATGAGTACCCCCTTGGGAGGGCTGAGGGGGTGGTTGGCAATGAGAAAGCACCTACGCTCAGTTCTGCAGCAAGATGAGACACAAATCAAATGCTTTCACACCAAGTAGGGAAACTCGAAGGGCTCCTTTGCTGACCACATGTGCTGAGTAGCAGAAGGGGAAGGCAGAGCCCAGGGTGGGAGTGTGTGCATATGTCAAGGGATCCATTGCTTTCTATCCAGTGAGGGATGAGGTGGTAGCTGGGATGTGATTAGAAGCCATAAAAAAAATTAGGGATATTGGAGATGGGTTGAGCTGGACTCCAGCTCTCAAAGACAGCCTGAAATCTCTGGAGTGGGTCTGAGGAGTGAAATGGGTCAAGAAGCTCTAAATTTAGGAAGGTTTTGCTTTTACATCAGAAGGAAAAGAGACTTTTCCTTTCTTTCTTTGCCTAAAGTGGTGGTAATGCCCCTCTGGTGACTGTCCTGAGGACCCCCTTTGCTGTGCTACTTCACCACCACTCCCTGCAGCCAGCATCATCCAGGGCAAGGCAGGGGGAGATGGAGAAGGGATTGCTCTCTGCTTCAGGTATGGGAACTGAGGCTACAACTAGAGCTTGGGGCTTGCTGCTGCTCTCAGTTTTTGGTGAGGGAACTCTCTCGGGTCAGACAGTTCTGTGCATCTTCCAGAAAGTGCAGGTTACAGTGCTGGCAACAGTTCCTACCTAGGGAAGGATTAACCTGTTGAGATCTGCAGATGGAGGATTTGAGAGGACTGCACTGAAACAGGCAACTGAAAATATTCTGCTATATTGTAAGAGGATGAAAGAGAGGGCTGAGACACTGAGGAGGGCAGGATACTTTCTGTGTGGGGGATGTTCGAGTCTCAGGACAGGGCTGCACATCCTCAGCTGCTTGTTGTGAATCACTGGAGATGGAGTCACTGTTGTGGAAAGGCTGCTGCATGTGAAGCAAGGCTCAGTGCTAACGTTAAGGATATTTGTCTTGTTGGTGCCTTACAGTCTTTGATTTCCCCAGAAACAAAGTGAATACCTTATGGAATTTCTTTCTTGCTTTCCTCCTGAAATTTGATTATTTGAAGAGATTGAGGAATTTCATGGCTTTGGAAAAGCTTCCTAGGGAAAGCAGCTTGGAGAGCCGGACACGTCAGCTTCTCTCTGCCTTGGGCTGCACCCAGGGACTGCACCGGGAGCACCCTGGGAAATACCGAGCTGATGCTGCGGCAAGTGCCTGCAGCTCCGTGCTAGTCCACTGGGGTTTAAACCATCAAAGGGCCTGAAGCAACAGCAAACATGGTAGCAAAGGACTGAGGATGTAGCTAGTGAGAGGAAAATCCTTGTCTTCCCCACAGTTACCAGTAGCATCAGTTCTCAGATTATTCCTGCTGCCAGGTCCAGTGTTCAGTCAAGCCGTGGAACAGGCCTGGTTTCCTGGCAGCAAGGGAAGCCTGAATCCAAACTAAACCTCACTCTGTTATCTGGAAAAAGTGCTGATGTTTCCAGAGAAATCCCTGTGCTGGGGTGCTTCAGGGTTATTGCAGTGTGAGAGATTTGGCAGCAGGAAGGAGATGGGGTCTATGGCGTACCCTTGAATTATAGCCTGGTCCTTGGTTATATTAAGAACAAAATGGTGTTACTTTATTTACTTTCTATTAATGGCACAATAGAGTTTGAGTATTTTTATCTTTCTCTTTTGTTTTTCCCCCCAGCTTTTAGTAATGCTCTGCTGCTTCTCAGCCAAGAGGCTGGGGGGCTGTGTGACCCTGGCTGGCCCAGGCTCTCCTGTCTTCAGGATATGGCTTTGCAGCTGGAACTTAATTCCATGTGCTAGCCAAAACACCAGTAACAGTTCCCTTTGAGTCAGTGTCTCTGTGGGAGCGTTCTCCAATATAACTTTGGTACTGCAAATATTAGAGATATTTACCTTCTGTTTCAGGGGAGTGAGGGCTTTGGTATTCCAGCATGATATTTAATTCCTTAGCTTGGCTTAGCCTTTATTGGCTCTGGATTGTTGGATGGGGGGAAGGGGAGCTATGGTGGATTTCTGCTTGTTTTCTCCAAGGTCCATGAGGTATCACCTGCAAAAGCAGATGGCTTTGGAGGAGTCCCTCTCCAAGGAGCACTGCTGACATTGGATATGGCAGAAGTCACACAGTGCAGAAATATTAGCTGCAACATCACATTGCAGATGTTACCCTCAAATCACCATCAGTTTCCTCCCTCCAGAAAGGCCTCTCTGATTTATGCTTGTAGCATGGGAAAGAGACACTGTAATACATGGATTTCATAAGCAGAGAACTTGTCAAATGCAAACACAGCCATCGAGGCATCCATTGATCCAGAGGCTCTTGGGGCTGCTTTCAGGGTGATGGCCCACAGCTCTCCTGGGCCAGCATAATGCTTGGAGGTGGGCACAGACAGCCAGGGATTGTCCCAGCTGAGGGCAGAGCCAGACAAAAGGCACCTCTAAATTTATCATGGTCTTTTAAAGATGGTCATTAAAGTGTTTCTATTGTCAGTAGTAACACATTTTCAGAGCTGACCAAAAAATATATGGATCTCTGAAAATTAAATTAATTTTTTTATCAAAACTCAGGTATCTCTGTCATCTCTCCCTTCCCAATTTACCACTGGAAATGTGGAATACTTTGAGCACAAACTAAAAATACCCCCCGATTTTTACTTTTGGTTGAAATTTGCTTGTTTGAAGGGTTAGTTTTCACTACCATTTAGAAGCAGTTGCCCGAAGCAAAGCACGAAGTTTAGGCTTGGCCTGCCCACACCACCTACTGTCATGCTGATCTATCAGTTCTGACCAGCCGGTGCCCCCTTCCTGGCCACGGGAGGGGAGTGCCTTTAACAAAATAGACTTTGAGTATTTTTACTCAAATTGCAGCGTGTGATGGAGACGTGCATGGATGCCACTATCCTCATCCTGACCTGCCCCCTGAAAACTTCTCCTGAAACACATGGCTGTCGGGAGCAGAGCTCCCGGGCAAGGCTGAGGTGCTGTACAGACACATTGGGGTGATTTACCCACTCGTGCAGGGAGCCGGTGGCAGTGCCGGCAGTGAGTCAGGTCTCCTGATCCTTAAATTTAGACTTGTCAGCCCTCATCTCTCCCCGCAGCTTTGTGAAGTGTAACCGGATCCAAGGTAGTTACAAAACAATGTCAAAGGAGTTAAAATGATTACCATAAAAATACATCTGTTTCCCGCAGCAATGCCTTGGAACGCCACAGAGCTCTTGGAAACAGAAGGGTGGCACCTGGCTGCCAGAGTGTGCCTTGTGTGGACTTGGAGAAGTCTGCTGAAATGGTAGGATTTTCTTTTCTTTTCAAATCATTATTGTAGGCAGTTAGAATTGATTTTTTCCTATTTCCCATGTGATGCAGATCTCGATCTGGCTTCTAAATCCCTCTAATCTGATTAAGGTTTTAAGAATTTCAACTATTGAAAAATATGAGTTTTTTCATATAAATATTTGACGTTTATCATCCCTACTGCAGCGAATAAAATTAGGTGCCTAAGTCTTATCTTGAGAAATTCAAATAGCTCAGCCTGTGGGGATCATTCAGCCCTACCAAAGGCTTTAACATATGTTTGTATGTAAATATAGTTTACGTCTATATATTAAGCTTACATACGTATATGTAGATTATATACATAGCAGTTTGCAGCCAATCTCGAGATGGGATTTTCTTGATACCCTTTTATGATATGAAGTTGGGCAAACAGGGCCTGATGTAACCCGGGCAGCTTTGAGGTGTCTGTTATCTTTGTCATCCTTTGGATCACACCTTCCCTAGAAGGAGGTGAAGCTTGGGCATATGGATGGTGATTGGAAAGATGCATCTTCATCTGTGGTAATGTTTATAGCACATGCTGGAAAGGGTGTTAGTGCAGAAGACTAGAGATCCAGGACTCTGATAAATGCACATGGCATCTGTCTTTCCATTGGAAGGGAGTGTTGCAATTTCCAGTAAAGTTACTGTGCTTTTGTCCTTGCCAGATACTTGCATGAAGTTTGCTAAACTCTGGGTTATGTCCAATCTAGCTGCCCACCTGCACTGTGCTGGCCATGGCTCACTTGGGCTCCCAGAGCTGTGGGGACAGAGTGGGGACAGATGTTGGCAATGCCAACGAGTGAGAGCAGGTGGGGCCAAATCTGGCCGGCTTTGAGCTCCATGATGGAGCTGGTCTGGTCTTGGAGAGCCACCACCCCTGTCAAGGCAGGAGTATTGAGCTTTCCTAGAAGCAGGAGAGCCCTGGACTTTTCACTCTGCACTGATTTTTTCACTACCCTTGATGGTACAGTCCTGGGATTTGGCCCTGGAGTGTTGTGATTCCTCACATCTGCAGAGCATGGCCAAACTCAGAGCAGCAGAGAGGAGGTGGCTTTGTTGCTCTTCGTGCTTTTCCTTCCCTGCCTCCCAACGCTTTGTGGAGTTGTAAAGGTCAGAGCTGTTCAACTCACCAAGGGGAATGTGGTAGGTAGTGTTTGACTTTCCAGGAATACAGCGTGGATTGTTAAACCTGCTTTGTTCTGTGCACCAACAACCCCTGCAAAATGTGTAGGCTGGTGTTGACACAACCTCCAGGTACATCCTGCTGGTCTCATCTGGAGGTGTGAACCCAAGAGACTCCTGTTACAATGTACAAAAGTGGGCAATACCAGTTAATCACACATCTGTATTATTTAAAGAGTTGGAGTTACTGGTGTGCTTTCAGCTGGCCCACAGTGGCATTTGCATTTTGGCAGCACAAATGCAGATTGTAATCCTGCCAACAGACAGGTCTCTGTGTGTCCTCTGGTGTGTTCAGAAGTATGAGTTTCCTCGAGGTATTCCTGGTTGCAGCTGTGAGATAATCAGTGGTGGCTTTTTGAAAGTCACAAGGTTCTGGCTGACCTGACTCTTCCCATGGAAAAATATTAGGATATATGATCTCGGTATGTGGTGGCAGCAATGGAGGAGCTATTGACAGAAATAGAGAATACTTCTGAGGACTCTTGGTAGCTGGCAACTGAAAACTTGTCTGCTGGAGCTCCCTTTTGGGTAACTGAAGGAGACTGGCTGTGAGCAATGGGAATTCAAAACCCTACCCAAGCACTGTGCTGAGTGCTTCCTCCAGTGTGGGAACACCAACTGGCTGCCTGGTTTAGTGAAAGGAGGGCCAAAAAAAAGAAGACAACTGTAGGGATTAACAGGCAGATGCAAGAGGGAGAAGCATACGGTGCTGGAAGTGATGTAGCAGAAACACTCCTTAGAGTGGAGGAGAAAAACAGAACGGTGCCTGTCCTGGGAAGGGGAAGCCAAGATGAGGTACAGCCTGGAAAGAGGAGTGGGTGGATGCAGAAAAGAGGTGAAACAAGGCAGGCCCAATGGTTTTCAGTTGTTGTAATGAGGAAGGAGGGCATGAGGGATAAAGCAATGCCAGAGGAACGATAACTGCAGGTAGCAGAAACTGAGAAAGACCTTTCTCTACCAAAAATTAAAGCAGGAGAGAGGCCACTGTGCTTCTGCCATCCAGCTATGCTAGAGCAGTCAGAAAGAGATCCTCTTGGATATAATTTAACAGCTTTTTGGTTGACCTGAAATTGCATCTTGAAATGCCGGGTCTGAGTGTGGGGGGTTGTTTTGTTGAGACACTCTCACTTCTTGTACTGTCTTCACATCTGTGATATTTGTGAGTAAAAATAATTTAGTACAAATATAGTTTGTGTCTGTCTTTAAGAAATCAAAGTTGTTGTGATGCCTGGGGCTGTGACAGAGAGCGTTAGAGAAGTGCAGGCAGAAAGCTGCTGCTGTAGAGAGGCAAAGAAATCTGGAGTTAAATAAATAAACCAGCTCCAGCATCACCGTTCCACCCAGCCCCTCTCCACTGGGCTTGTGGTTAATCAGCATGTGCTCCCAACAGCCCCTTCTGATACATTAATTAGCACAGCACCCTAACGAGGAACGCAGAGAATCGTGTTTCAGAGGCGATAAGACTTTCTGCTTGATTCAAGACAGGCTGGCTCTCAGTGAGTGAGGGATGGAAGTGGATGGTGGCAAGCTGGAGAAGCTCTGATCTCCGTGGAGAGGTGGGAGGCTGTAAAGGCACTCCCTGTGTGCCGGCAGAGTGGAGAGAGCCAAAATGTGGAGCCATCCCCCAGCAGTGCAGCAGCAGTGAGTTCTCAGGAGAATTCCTGCAGCAGCCTACTGCTTTTAAAAGCTGGTCAATAAACATTAGGTAAGATGGATGTTTCTCTGAACTTCAGTTACACTGGGCACTAGCCAGAGACACAAAATGTTTTGTGCTGGTTTATTAAAGAGGAGCTTTAATCACCTATTAAGAACTGACCGTTCTTTCCCAGTACATGAAAATCCAAATCTGTCGGTGCTGTTCAGTGATGATTATTTGCATTCTGAAGAGGAAAGGGCTGAGATGCTCCAGTGTGCACAAACTCCCCTCACAGCGAGGGCATTTTCATGTCTCCTGTCTGCAGACACTATCTGTCCAGTGTTGCTTTGTGAATGGGATTTGAAGTAAAACAAATGTGCTTGAATGGAAACCCAGCTTTTCTGTCTGCAAGTGGAGCACTGAGCTCCTGTTTGGGATTTGATTTGGGTTTAAAAGTAACTGTAGGATAGGATGGGTTTGGCTCTGGTGAGATTAGTAAATCCTGCAGCACTGCCTCAGAGACTAACCAGCTCAATTTGGATATAGGGAACCAGAGTGCTGACCCTGAACTTGTCTCACAAACAGGCAGCTCAGCTACTTAAAGGGAGACGTGGTTGTGTGACTATGGCCAAATGACAAGTGCATAAACAAAGCAGAAATGCTGCTGAGCAGTTTGATGTTGATCTGAGCTTCCTGAGACCTTCCTCTTCGGTGACTCAGGCTCTTGTCCTTCATGTGCTCAGAAACATGCATGCACAAAAGATGTTCAAGCAGTCTGCCCCTGGCATAGTGGATTGCTTTTTGTTTCAATTATTTGTTATTAAGCCCACTGAGCCAAATGGTATAGATTTTACTGAAGGGGAAAATTGCTTGTTTCTATCCAAATAATGCAACCTAACCAAGTCTCAGAGGCAGAAGGTGTATTAACCCGCCTGCTATTGACCCACCTCCTCACCTAAACTTAAGTGCCATAACTTGGACAAAACA
Source organism: Calyptomena viridis (assembly GCA_013390005.1). Lineage (NCBI taxonomy): Eukaryota > Metazoa > Chordata > Aves > Passeriformes > Eurylaimidae > Calyptomena > Calyptomena viridis. The sequence continues at coordinate 148,811 of WEIV01019868.1, forward strand.
CCTTTCTTTGCCCTGCAGATGATTAAAATAACTCATTAAGGATTAAAAGATGCATCAGCTCAGAGAAACCTTCCACTGCACAATCCATTGGCCCTTCCCTGGGGACTACAGAGTGGAGCAACACAGGCAGCAGAGCTCACAAGGGTTGTTGAACTGGCCACAAAAAAAAAAGAGGCTTTGGCTGATGAGCAATGACCTGCTTCAGGGGCTCCCACCACCTGTCACTTTTCACAGAGCTCATCAGAGAAGGGTATTTCATTCTCTCAAGTGTCACGGGATTTAAATGTGAAACTGGTGGTTGTGTTTTTCACTTGTTGGAAGCACCAATTCCAAGGGAGTAGTACAAAAAGAAGGTTCTATTCAAGATCTAATTTGGGCTTTAAATCCTCTGGTGATCATGGCTGATGCTCCTCTTTCTGTGCAGGCCTGAGTGCCAGGATCCTCCTCCAGAAACACAACATCCAGCAGGTACTGGAGGGCCGGTGTTAGTTAACCGGTAATAGCAGCAGGAGCCACGGAGTCTGCAAAGCAAAATCAATGGAGCAGGATCTAAAAGCTCTACTAAATAACTCCTCAATAATCATAAATCTTGTTACCAACAGCTCTCGCACTGCTTTACAGTGGAAATGATGCCGTCACTTTGCGGAGGTGGAAATTCAAGCATCGAGGAATGAAGCAACCGTTCCTAGAGATGCAGGAGAGAAAAAAGGGTCTGGATTTCTGGGTCGGTGTGTTATCTACACGGCTGCATTGCTTCCCTCCCCTGACCAGGCGAATCAGCAGGGGAATAGCCTGCTGGCAATTTTCAGCTCTCTGGTGGGTGATTTAGGGAAGCATTTCCCTCTGGGACCTGATGAGCAGCGCTGGGCTATGGAAATTTGCCAGGAGGATGCTGAGAGGCACCGAAGGAACAGGCTCGATGCAGGTCTGCCTCTTCAGGCAGGACTCTGCCTAATGGGGTTTTCTCTCCTCTGAACTGATCTCTGTGCATGTAGGAGAAGCAGAGCATCTATGCCAGGTTTAAAGATGTTTTACAGCAGGGCTGGGAACAGCAGAGCTTGGGAGAAAATGATGCCTGTTATAACACACAGCAGCCTGACTCTGTCCCTGCTTGCTTGTCTCAGTGTTTATCTCAATAAAAAGGCAGCTTTTGTCTTAACTTACCTGGAAAGCACGTCAGGCAGGGATTAGAGAATATCCTCCCCTCTGCTCTTCCCCCAGAGCCGCACACAGGGTCTGGCTGAGACTGTGCCAGAGGCAGCTTCTTCCCTGGGTTGCTGATGGGAAATAGGTGCCTGATCTAAATGTGGGGTTGTAATCATCAGTGGATGGGTCAGGGCTAAGTTTCCTGGAATGACTCTTGGTGCGGAGAGAAATTCCGGTGGAAAATCCTAATTGCAGGAAGTAGTTTCAAGCCAAGCTTTTTGCTTAATTAATATTGAAGTCAGTAAATTGATTAAACCAGTATTTGCCTGATGTGAGGTAGTAAGGATGAATTAACTCCTACATCATTGTGGTCTTATTAGACAAAAAATCCTTCCCCAAGTGACATGGCTTCGGAGTTTGTGTTAGGGACAAAGAAGAGGAAACCACAGACTGTGACTATGCGTTTTAATGAGGATAAGGGTGAGATTTTGCAGCAAAAAAAAAAAAAAAAGAGGCTTTGGCTCGCGGCGGGGCTTTTGCATCACCAGAGGGCAGCAGAGATTGGAAGAAAACATTGCTATGAAAATCCTGCAGCAGTGGCCAGAAATGGGGAGGAAAATATTCCTCTATGTGTGAAGGACCTGCCGGTGGTAGGTGGGGCAGAGATGGGCCCCGGGTCCTTCGTCGGCCGAGAAGTGCCAAGGCCTGAGCCCTCCACTGCTGCTGCACTTTGAGGAATGCAGATTTCTGGCCTGTGCCTTGCACCAGGGCCTGTCAGCTGGCTGGCAGAAGGAAAATGTAGCAGATAAATATTTGCAAAGAAGGTGAAAAGCAGTTCAGATTGAGATAGATTCAGATCTGTGCCCCAAGTCCTGCTCTGGGCTGTGAAGAAAATAGAGTGTGCAAAATGCTTGGTCCCTCTTGCTCAGCCGAGGCAAAAGCCTCATGGAGGGATCTTTCCCCTGACTGACTTTTATTCACGTCATGTTGGTGAATCGCCCCTTTCCCTCCTCCTGCCATCCCCAGCACTGTGACCCCAGGCCCCAGGAGCAGACCTTTATTTCCCTGTGCCAGCAGACTTGTCGTTCTGACTCCAGCACCACCAGTAGGTTTTCTCTGCATCCCTTGCTCACTTCAAGCCTTTCCCTTTCTGTGATTAAAGCCTGTGGGTTATAAACCAGTGCAAGGTCTTGTGCCAAACCCCGGCCCTGTGCTCTCCTGCCCATTCCGGTATCAACATCAGCAAACACCTCACTGAGATGGTGCTGGGAAGCTTTACTCTGCCTCTTTGGGTTGTTCCTGGGCAAGTTTGCAGGTCAGGGCCAAATTTCCACAGAAGGGTTAAATCTGTAGCAACAGTGAGTGCCAAAGCACATCCCCGTGATCCCAGTTCTCAGCCCGCTGTGGAGAAAGAGGCTTTCTGGGGGCATCACCCAGCAAAACAGTTAAATTTTACCAGAAATCAAAGGCTGAGCAGATATTGCCCCAGTCCTGCTTCGCTGGCTGCCTAATACCACAAACACAGGATTTTCTCAAGTAACTCAGCTTCACAGGTAGGGAGAGCTATGTGCTGTTCCATGGCTCCCCAAAACAGGAATATTAAGGTTTCAATTATTTTTTTTGCATTGCAATTATTATGATTAACTTAAATAATTATAACTTATTATTAGAAGCTCCAGCAGAAGAAGGAACCAACATTTGCTTTTCTTTGAAGGGAATCTTGCTGAAACAAAGCTGCCTGCTGAGGACTTGCAGGTAGATATTTGGCACATATTTGAAGGATTAAACTACCCAAAATATCCACCAGGCTGCTGATTGCTTTGGCACCATGTCTTGCCAGTTCAGATGTGACTTTGAGTTGTGCCTTTCACTCGTGCTATAATTTTTTTTCTTAGTTTATTGCTTCCAGGCAAGTTTCTGAGTGCTGTCAGGACCCTGGGCAGAAAACCCAGTGAAATAATATTGATGTCTCAGCTGCTGTAGCAAAAGCCTTTTGGAATTATAAGGCTCATCTTACTGCAGAAGGAAGACGGGAGGGTGTTTTTCCTCACTGTGCCATGATGGTGTTCACCAAGCTGCCATCCTTCCTCCTTTCCCCACACTTTTAGGAAGCCTTTGTAGCATTCCTGATTAGACAAGAGTTTGTGGGAAAGGAACAGGCAGCCCACCAATGCACAAAAGAAAGGCAGGTGTTAGATATGGTGCTAAANATATTTGGCACATATTTGAAGGATTAAACTACCCAAAATATCTACCAGGCTGCTGATTGTTTTGGCACCATGTCTTGCTAGTTCAGATGTGACTTTCAATTGTGCCTTTCACTTGTGCTATAATTTTTTTTGCTTAGTTTATTGCTTCCAGGCAAATTTCTGAGTGCTGTCAGGACCCTGGGCAGAAAACCCAGTGAAATAATATTGATGTCTCAGCTGCTGTAGCAAAAGCCTTTTGGAATTATAAGGCTCATCTTACTGCAGAAGGAAGACGGGGGGGTGTTTTTCCTCACTGTGCCATGATGGTGTTCACCAAGCTGCCATCCTTCCTCTTCCTTTCCCCACGCTTTTAGGAAGCCTTTGTAGCATTCCTGATTAGACAAGAGTTTGTGGGAAAGGAACAGGCAGCCCACCAATGCACAAAAGAAAGGCAGGTGTTAGATATGGTGCTAAAGCTTGTTGGAATGGTGCAAATTTTTTTTTTCTAGTGTCTCTTTAATGAAAAATTCATAAGCAGCCCCTAGATACAGACCTCCCTACAAGAAGCAGGCTCAGCACCATCTTTACCACAATTTCTTGCTGCAGTTGCTTTTGAGACCGAAAATGTCAGTGGATAAACTGAAGAGAGGGCTGTGGAGGGTCTCTGAGGCACATTTTGTACATATGACCAAGCCAGGCCCCAAGGCACAGACTGTGAGATAAATTACCTGCTCTGATAGATTGGGAGGCACGTGGTGTTGGATGGTGCTTACTGACATCTCAGAAAACTCTTTGGAACTTTCAGGTAGTGTTTTAAATCTGGGAGTCCAGCAAGGACGTTGCTTTGCCTCTCTTCTGGAATACGTGTAATGGCAAACCAAGGCCCCCCAGTCTGCACCAGAACCAAAACACAAGGAGCTTCATCACAGTGGCATTACACACAAACCCACCCTTCTGCTGAGGGCTCAGTCATCCCTTGGAGTGATCCGACCTCTCCCGGGCTCCTGGGACTGCTGCAAGCACTCCCTGTAAACAGGGAGTAGTTAACATTCAGCCTTGCAGCTGAGGCACTCGTGGTGATGGGTCAGACATGTCACAGCAATTGTTTGCCTTCCCTGACTGGAGAAGCATACAAATAGAGTCAAGTAAACAGGACTACCCAAAGCCTATGGATTTGCTGTTATTAAGTGAAAATTATTTTTGGTAATTCTCAAGAGTCTGTTAGAACGGAGATATTAAGGATGGAGTTCCTTTTCCTTTTTTTTTATTTACAATCCTATCAGGAGCTTGAAGGAAAATGGTCAGCTTTAAAGTTTTGATCACAAACCCCATCAAAATTTTCTTTACAAGGACCACATTTCAACATTTTTCACTGTTTCCTCAGCAGATCTTGCTGTGACTGCTCAAGGTTTGCTTTAAAATTGGTTTCTGTAAGGAAAGCAACATGCATCTCTGAAATTCATTTTCACTGAATATTTTTTATATTCAGGAAAAGCTCCCTCCCACACTGAAAGCACACTGCACAAGGTGAGGAGTCTGGCCTCAGCAAATTCACTTATAAAAAGATGCAAATCAGCATTTGAAATGTGGATGGTGCCTGTCAGTACACAGAGGCTTGACTGTCAGAAGGTGGATACTCCTTGTTTACTGATAAATTAAAATCTGTTCACCCAGGAAAGCTTTCAGAGTCACATGGTGATGACAAGAATCCACTGAATGAGCAGGCTGGGAAGGGATGCTCCCAGCTCTTGGAAATTCACAGCTATTTTAAGCCAGCTGGGAGATGGGTGGGGGCCCTGCACCTTTACCAGTGTGCCCCTCTCAGCTGGGCCAGGAGAAAACGGTGTGGGAAGAACAGGGACAAGCAGCTCTAACAAGCTGAGGGAGTAGTGGTGCCAGGAGGAATCAGGATGGGAAGGGGGGCTAAAAGGCACAAGGGGATGAAAGTCATGATGAAATGATTCTTTAGCTATTTCTTTTAAGTAATGGTTATATTTGATTTCTTCTTTCTCTCTATAGTAGATGCCAGGTCACTCTGGCCCATCAGATAATAACTGCTGACAGGCATCCAGAATTAATAGGCAATTTGAAGCTACTTCTGGCTCATGTGAATGTTTCTGTTGGTTCCTCTGTTGTACAGCTCAACAGCAGTTCCCTGTGATGTGCCAGGCTTCTTTTGTCATCCTTAGTCACCAGATAGGAGTGCAATTGCAAGCCCTGTGCTACAGGTGCTACAACCCATTGTGTTGGGTTGTACAGGCACTGCTGGTGGTAGCAGAGGATTTACTCACCCTATCCTTTCTGTAAGATGACACTCAGCAAATACTGGTTTTTTGGGTTTTTTTGTTTTTTAATTCTTCCAGGATGTCTCCTAAGGCTTATAATGTCCACATACCATGACAGCCTTGCCACATTGAAGTTCTTTTGGATGAAGCCCTTACCTGAGGATGAAGAAATCCTCCTTCTTCCGGCCTTTTAAAGCAAATACAATTCCTCTTGCTGAAACTCTTCCCTGTTATTGCAAATGAAATGTTCCTTGGAGCTATGGCAAGGGATTTGTAGCAGTAGTAAAGCTAAATTAAATTTCCTGGGGTTCAGTATCAAACAATTGATGAACTGGGCTATTCAGGAGCCATTCAAAGGTCTTAAATTTTAACTGTATTTATTACCTCCACTGCACTTACAGCAACCCAAGAATTCCACTTTGTATTGTCTGTTTGCCATTAGCATACAAGCACAGATTGCTGAGATTAGAACAATAGTTGTGTTGCAATTTGCCTTCCAGAAAAAAAAAAAAAGGTAAATACATTTAAAATAGGGATGAAAAAGCACGTTCTTATATTTCAGTCATAAATATGTATTTAACGAAATATATGGTAAATTGGGAAAAAAAAATACACTGGATATAGGAAGCCCGTAAGGTAATTTAGCAGAGGGGTAAGGGGAAGTTTTGTGGTATGTATGTTATTTTGTACCTTTTATCTAAGCTGTTGTCATATGAAAGTAATGATTTGATGTACTGTTTGTTTAGCATGAAGTAACTGATCATGTCTGCCTCCTTGAACAGTGATAGTAGAGGCAAGATGGGGGAACTCCAGAGTGGCTTGGAGAAGTCGTGGGAGCAGGGGAACTGCACAAAGGGGACTCAGTGTGCATGTTTGCATTTTGGGTAGACATGTGAGGGCTGCTGGGGTGAGAGCATGGATGAAATGGGGAATTAGGTGTGTGTGAATCCAGCAGGGGCTCTAATAGCTTAGTGGTCAGAGGGTGTTTCTTTAAAAAACTAAGCAAAGTCAGTACAAGACAGGCCTGAAGCAGTTGATCCTTCATTGACATCTTGTCCATCAAATATCTCTTGGTGCAGTTACAATCCTGCCCTGTGGTATCTGATGACTTTGAGTCTCTTATTCAGTGCTGGGACTTCCTACATAATGAGAAGCCTTTGAAACACACTCCAGAGCTAAAGAGGAGAGTTTTGAGCCCATAAATGTGTGCCAAGAGTATCTACAACAGCAATTTCCAGCCCTGAGTAATTTAATGTGTTTTGCAAGTGAACTTAGAATAGCATGTGCAGGGAATGAGGAGTTGAGCACGTGAAGCACTCTGGGGTAGCAAGAGCAGCCAACCTGAGGTACTTGTGTTTGCTGAAACTACTTGAAGGCTTCATAAGTGTCTTGAACTTTAAAGGCAAATCACAGAGGGTAACTAGGATTAGATTACAGCCTGATTGTGAACAAAAAGTAGCATACAACTCCTCTGGCCTTCAGTTGTGTACGTGTGCAGAGTTGATCTTTCCTTTTTTTCCATGCTGCTATCCATCTGCTTAACTTTTCTGCACTGGTTTCTCCCTTTTATTTTTCACTTGTGCTACTCATCTCAAGAGGCTGAGTCACAGTCATAATCTGTTTGAACTCCTACCTGCAAATTTCCTTGTTCTTTGTACACTTTCTGACACACAACTGATTCAACTTCCCGGAAGGATTTCTCACTCCGGAGAGAGGGGCTTTGCTCTCTATTACCAAGGTCTCTCCCTCTCTCTCTCTCTGACTACCAGTCAGTACCCTTTAAAACTATGCACCAAATGATCACTGAGCTTTTCCATAACCAGTCCATTAGCACAGCCTTTCCTGTCTCACAGCTTGCTTCCAGCTCTTTGCTTGATACCCTTTCCTTCTGCTGGCATCACTTTTAAATTCTGGAGTGTTATCCCTGGACTATCCTTGTGACATCTGCTTTCGCATCCCTAAAATCTTCTTTTGCTGGTATTGTTGCTTCATGCAAGACTCTTCTACTTCACTTGTGATGTATGAGGGGAGAGTCCCTAAACTCATCCTCATTGCTACCCTTGAGGACAATCTTGAAAGGTGCTTCTTGACTCCAGCCAAGCCCCTCCATTTGCTCAGATTCTGCCTCTGGGCCACTGGCACCTGAAGAAGTTTTCTAGTCATGCAGAAATGAGCAATGGACTTTTGGATTGCTAAGGTCAGCTCTTTTCCCTTTCCTTTTGTGTGGAACATGTAAAGACTGGGAGAGTCTGCAGCCTATTCTGGCTGGGGTGAGAAAGCTCAAGGATGATGCTCATAAGGATTTCTTGTGGAAACAGAAATGGTCCCCTCTCAGTACTCACTCTGCCAAACAACCTTTTCAGAGGTTGCTCACCAACAAACCTACTTCTACAACATGATTAAAACTGATGCAGAAGACAGCCCCTATTGCTGGCCAGGTTAGCCTGTTCCCTTTGCATTCCAGTTCTCTTCCATTTGCTCACAGTTGCCCTGGTGAACATGGCCAGCAGAAAACAGACTGTACCTTAATGCAGCAGGAGTTCCCAAATTCATGGTACTTCCAGAGAGGAGAGCTGAGGAACTGGTTCTAACAGCACAGAACTCTCCCAGCTAATCTCCATGTCAGAACTTCCAGAACGCGTGTCTTTTTCTGCACCTGATGGATCATGCACCTGGCACGAGCCAATCAGAGACAAATCACAATCATGGCTGCCCAGCCCAGAGAGGCCTCAGGGAGCAGGAGCAGGAACAGGCCTGGTGGGCACAAGCACTGGGGAGCCTCAGGGTCCTGCCTGTTCTCTGCCCTGGCAGAGGAGCTGCCCTGGCAGCACCAGTTCAAACTGAACATGAGGAAGAACTTTTTCACTGTGAGGGAGACCACACACTGGAACAGATTGTCCAGAGAGGTTGTGGAATATCTCCCTCACTGGAGATATTGAAGAGCTGTTTGGACACAATCCTGTGCCATGTGCTCTGTGATGACCCTAGCACGGGGACCCCCGTGGACACCCCACTCCTCTCTGCCACCCCATTAATCCCCACCTGCTATAGAGATGGCTCAGTGCCTGGTCCTCTTCTTGGCACACACAGGATGCAATTCCTCCTTGCTGTCCTCCTGGCACCAGCCCTGCCACCGTTCGCAGTGCCAGGGTACAGCAGTGTCACCATTGTCATGGCTCTGTCATGGCAGGAGCAGAGGCAGCTTGTCCTGCTCTCTGCCCCGGCAGCCCCGGCCTTGTCCCCGCCCTGTCCCAGCTGTGCCCGCACCTCCCACACACACAAGGTCCAAGTCAGGCTCCTTGTCACAACAGTGTATTAAAGCACGTGTGAGGGTTGAGGCGGGTACCGTGAACCAGCAATGGGGTCTTGTTGGAGGGGGAGGGACCCGGGTGCTGCCGCATTTCCCCAGCTTGGATGGGCTGGCTGCTGTCCCCTCGTGGCGGTATCTCTGTGTTCCAGGTCTTCTGGTTCTGTTGCGAGCTGACATGTGCTCCTTCTGCCCCAGGCTCTGTTCCAGCGGAGGTGGGTGCAGCGGCCTGGCAGGAGGGAAGGAGGGAGCCCAACCCGGGGGTCACTCGAGGCAGTGGCAGAGGCACCTTAGCCAGGGGACGGCCCTTGATCAGGGGCAGAGCTGCCTGGGGCTGAGCTTCCCGAGGCAGCCTGTCCAAGTGAAGGAGCCACGGCAGCTCCTGGCTCCCGGCAGAGTAGGCTGAGGGCTGTGGCAATGCTGCAGGGCCAGAGCTGGGGGAACAGCAGCTGCTCCGCTGTCCCAGAGGAGGCAGCTTTCTCTGTGACATTCTGGGGACCTGGGTGGCTTTGCCCTCTGGGAGCACGGGGAGCAGGGGGGCATTGGGCGCAGTTGTCGGGGACTTATCCTGGGATCGGAGACTTGCTGGCCAGGGCTTCTTCAGGGAACAGCCTTCGACCATCAGATTCAGCCCCATGGTCATACACGGGGGCACGGCTGCCTGCAGAGAGACACAGCAGGGAGTGGGGGCTCGAGGTGCCTGGGGGGTGCCTGACCCCAGCCCCTCAGCCTACCCCCTTGTAGATGAGCTCAAAGGCACCAATGGAACAGCGGGGGTTGTCCTTGCGGTCGAGCACGAGGCGCAGCGTGTCCCGCTGCACGTTGGCACAGAGCTGTCGGGTCACGGTCGAGGAGGGGCTCATGGTGGGGCAGGAGTTGATCTCCAGCAGCCAGGGCCGGTAGTCCTCCCCGATGAGAAAGTCGGCCCCATAGAGCTCAAAGCTGCCCTTGCGGAAGCCCATGTGGTCCTGGGTGCATCGCAGGGAGTTCAGTATCGCCGCTTTCATGCCGGGCACCATCACCTGGTGCCAAGCATCTGCCCGCCCCAGCCGTGCCAGGTGTGCCTGGAACTGCTTGCTGGACCAGATCCCCTCGGGGGGCACGCGGGGATCCTGGTGAGGTAATGTCCTGTACTTCTTCTGGACAGAGACGTTGCAGAGGTGCCTGGAACTGGGGCAGGGAGAGTGGGGTGGGTCAGTGGGGTGCCAGGGTGCTGGGGTGTGGAGAGCCACGGTGGGGGACACTCACTGCTCCAGGTGGCGCAGAGAGAAGGGCTGGGAGCAGAAGCGCAGGTAGCAGTCTCGGTAGAACCAGACAGTCAGTGGATTCCCATCAGTCACCATAAACCACTGCCGGATGTCGAATTTGGTGCCAAAGATGGTCAGCAGCCGCTCCATGTACTTCTGCACCACCCACTCGCACACCCGCCCCAAGGGGGTCGTGCAGCCCTGTGCCAGCTGCAGCACCTCCTCCAGCCGCGTCGCACAGACAATGCCTGGGGAGCACAGTGATGGTGAAACCCGTCCTCGGTGGGGAGCCTGTGTGCATCCCCTGCTTCCCCCAGCCTTACCTCTGCCTCGGGATTTGGCGCCGGGCTTGAGGATCCAGATGTTGAGGTTGCCCTCCATGCTGAGCTGTGGCAGCTGCTCCGCCAGGCGCTGTAGCAGACTCTGGCACCGCTCCCTCTGTGCCCCGCTCAGCGTCAGCCTGGCCCCCTCACTGTGAGGGGGACACAGGGGCTCAGCACCAGCCCCACGGTGATGCTCTCTGCCCCCATCCCACCCAGCACTCACTGTGCCACGCGGTAGTAACCCTGCAGGAAGTGGTCCCAGTCAATGCATGTCCTGCAGGGCGATGGGGTCTTCCTGTCGATGTCCTGGTGCCCCAGGACATCCAAGTGCTGCTCGCACACCTCCAGGGCCTCCTCCACCAGCTGGGGGGAGAGGGGGATCTCTGGCCCTTCTGTGGATGGCATGGGGTGAGACGTGGCTCCTGTGTCAGCCTTGGGGCCAAAGTACAGAGCCTCTCTATGGGATGGGTGGCTTTGGGTACATGGGGATGGGGGCAGGAGCAGATCCCCCATAAGGTGGGCTAAAACATGGGCTAAAACCATAAGGAGGGTGTGGGGGATCCCAATCAGCTCAGCCCCAGACACATCCCTAGCCCTGAACTCCCTGTTATTCCCTCGGCCCAGCTCCATGCACTCACCTGGCCCCGTGTTGGATTTTGGGGGCTGCTCTGTCCCCACCAGCTTGTCCCCAGCCTTCTCTAGGGCCAGTTTGAGCAGGCTGCGAGCTGCTGTCAGGCGGAAATCCTCTGCAAGAGGGAGACATCATCCCCAACCTGTCCTGCAAAGAACGTGGGAAACCGGGAGCACAAAGGGGAACAGGAGGGCAACAGCCCCAAGCTTACCGATGAAGGCTTCCTGCTCCTCCATGATCCCCAGGCGGTAGCACCGTGGGAAGAAGGTGTTTGGGTCGGCTTGCTCGAACCAGGGCAGGTTTTGCAGGTTTAGGCACAGCCCCTCCTGTTTAGAGAAGGTTTTTAATCCTTGCTGGACGCCCCCACCCCTTGTGTCACCCCTCTCCAAGGCCTCCAGGCTCCCACCTTGGTGCTGAGGGCATGTACCGAGGGGTATCGGTTCACCACCTTGATCTTGCGCAGCAGCTCCCGGTCAATGGTGCCAAGGTGGATGGTCCAGAGGAAGTTTGGCACCTGGTCCCGCACCAAGAAGGACTGCAGGAGGCAGTGGACTGGGGTGAGACAGGGAACCCTCACCCTGCCCTTGCCTGTGACCTGTGCCTGGAGGTCCCAGGGGAAGGGTGTGGGGGCTGTGGCAGAGCTCAGCCCCAGCCCTCTCAGCTAACCATGAAGTCATGGATGCCATCAGGGTCCTCATTGTCTTCATCTTCCTCTTCCTCCTCCTGCTCCTCCTCCTCGTGGTGTGGCCATGGGTAGTGCAGGGGCTCTGTGGTCCCCAGGGAAGGCTGTGCCCCACCACATGGGTTCAGCACTGCCTCCCCCTGCTCAGCACCATCACCACTTTGCTCTGTCTCCAGCCGCCGTTTCTCTCGGCTGCCAAGCCGCTGCTTCAGCTGTCTGTCAGCACGGGGGAGCTTCCTCTCCACCCAGCCCCGGGCCCACAGCAGCCTGCGGATGATGGGGTAGGGGCCCTGCACCGCGAAGATCTTCTTCTCCTGCAGAGAGACCAGAGCTCCTCCTGAGTCAGAAATGCAAAAATGGAAGCGTGTGGCATTTTGGAGGGAGTGTGAAATCAGGCCCCTCACCTTAATGGCCTTCTCCACATGCTGCTTGGCTTTCCTGACCAGGTGAGGGTCAACCAAGTGCTGGCAGCCATCGTGGTGGCCGGTGGTGGTGGCTGATGCCAGCCCTGTGAGGACAGCACCATCTGAGCCCATGGGCCCCACATTCCTAGTCACACAGGGTGGGAAGGGATGGGGAGAAGATGCTGACCTGTCCGCCTCTGCTTCACTGAGCTTGGCGCCCTTGACATGGCATTCCCTGACCTGCCGAGCTTTGTGCCAGCGTCCAGCTGCACTGCACAGCCCTGGGATGCCCTGCTGTGCCCTTGTCCCCGGTCTGGTGGGCCAGGGGACAGCTGGGATGTCACTTGCTCAAGCGCTGCCCCTGGCTGGAGGGCTGCAGTGCTGCTCTCTTTGTGACACTGTCCCATGGCACCCTCATGGCAAGGGGAGCTGTGGGTGGCTTTGTCTTCTCCAAGCCAAGCAGGTTGTCCTATTCCTCGGTCCTGCTGGAGACTGGGGTGGGTGTCCAGCACAGGACATGGCCTCCTAACCTCAGCACTATGATGATGTCACAGCGCAGAACACTCTCCCAGCACCGCTGTGATGTCACAGCACAGAACACTCTCCCAGCACCGCTGTGATGTCATGGCACAGAACACACCCCACCAACCCTGGAACCAACAGGGTGTTGGGTTGTGGTGCAGGACTCACCACACCAACCCCAGCACCACTGTGATGTCATGGCACAGGACACACCACACCAACCTCAGCACCAACATGATGTCACGGCGCAGGGTGCCAGCACTGCCTTCTATGACTTAAGTACTGCTATTTTTGTTATTTATGATCATCTGCAGCCAGCAGATGTTTTATGGTGACAGGCAAAAATCCTATGCTGATATTAAGACGTCCAAGAGACCTGAAACTTGAAATGGTATCTCAGTTGCCTGTAAAGTCTTTATACTGAACTACTAAAATGCTACACGTAGCAGGATATTTTCTCTGTGTAAGCAACTTGTCATGAGCTACTCTTGCACAGCCACATTCATACAAGTAATATGTTCAGTAGAGGTATTTGAAACTACTATCTCACAAGATATAGCTACTTGTTTTGCATTTGCCTTGGTTATCTACTAAATATCCCATTTGGATGTGTGGCTGGAGTTAAAAAGGGATTGCTGAACACAGTGTCATGTAGGCAGTGGTGACCCTGGTTGTAAATTCTGAACTTCCTGTTGCCTCTGCAGGCAAGCAATTACCTGTCTTAGGTAATTATTGGGTGCTGTCTTCATATCTATACATTTAAAGTAAAATGGTAATGTATTTTCCAGGAGGAAGTTTTATGTTGGGATAAAAAATAGCCTTATAAAGCCAAACCTTCACAAAGGACATGTGTGTGTCACAACAGCAGCCATTCCATGTAGTATGGTGAGCCAACTCCAAGACTTGGAATAATATGAGGATAAACCTTTTTCCAGACTAAGCCCTTAACAGAAGATGGTGTGTAAACAACATAATCTATCGAGGAAAAATTTGATATATATATTTTTTTATCATAAATGCACGATTCCTTCCTTGCAGAGGAGCAGCCTTTTAGATCTTCATCTCCTAAAAATACAAGCTGAAGTAGCTTCTTTGTTCTGGTGGGCTTACTTCTTGAATTTCCTGTTAAAGAGGGTTGTAAAGCCTTCCAAGTGACCACAAAGATTATCTCGTTCACGGAGTAATTCTTGCTTTCTTACAAGCTCCATTGTTGCAGCATCGGGGCTCCATAGCTACAAAATAAAGGTATTTGGAGTTAATTGGGATGTAACTTCTGCAACAGAAACATTAAGAAGATACCATTAACCAAACAGAGCTGTGTTCTAGGACTCCTTTCAACTCTGAGACATAGAAGAGAACTGTGGGCCCTCCAGCAGAAAGATGTGACAACCATTTGTGTAGTATAAACAGGGCATTCTCTTGTCACTTCCAATCTATAATATGCCATGGGGTCAGATTATGGATAATGTGTGAAACAAGATCTTAAGGTGATTATTTAAAATGACTGACTCGGGCCCATGATCCTCAGAGGGAAAAACAGTAATTAGTTGTGGAGTCACCAGCAAGGCAACCTCAGTCCCCTGGGACCATTGTGGAAACTAACACAAATTAGGGTTAGGAAAATGATAAACTCCAAACACAACTTCTCAGCCAGCAATGGTTTTCTTTTCCTTTTTAAGGAGAAAAAAACCCTTTAAAAATTACCCCTCTGCAATCACCTTTTTCTCAGTTATTTGTGAGTATTAACAAGCCCCTGACAGACAAGTTATATTTCCAGTATTCTGAGTCTAGGAATTAAATATTTAGTGTATCCATCCAGTTCAGTAACTGTCACTGACATAAGTCACCATGTGATAATTAATCAGGAAGGCAAGTTAGAAGTTGGTGTTTAGCCTATGCACATAGATTCCTATCCTTTAAAAGAAGGAATATAAACCATGAATATAACTGCATTCATATTTTACTGTGGGTCAACTTTAATGCCATTTTAAAATCTGAAAAGAGCTTGATTTCCACAACAATTTGTTTTATATAAATACATGCGTATTTATATAATACATTTCCATGAACTCTTTAGTTTGCTATTGTTTTGTGGCAACGTCTCCAGCCTGTCTCACATCATCTCTAAGACAGTTGAATTAGGAAGTCATTGATAGTTCTGGGTTTTGATCTCATCAAGGTCTACCTTTAAGTTTATGTGAAACTGCCCACATGTTTTTCTACTGCACGTACTTTTCTGGGTTTGAAGGTGATGCTTTCTCTGTCTTTGTCTCTTCTGACCAAAGACCTCCGAACACTGTCCTTACGGGAACGCAGTGTCTTTGCAGGAACAGGCATTTCTACAGCTGCCTCAGATTCCTCTGGAGGCTGGAAGACAAGAAGTTACCAGCTATACCAATACAACGACTTCAGAAGCAAGGCACACATCCTGCTTCTTCTGATGCTCTTCTGCAATCTACTTACTGTGGAGGTACTTTTCTTAATCCATTCAGAATTCGTTTTTCTTGAAGCTGATATTACTTTTTAAAACCAAAAATTGCAAGGGCAAACCTTTAGAAAGGTAAAGGAGGCCTCTCTCTCTTCCTTGGGCACTGAAATACTAACTGCTCTTTATGATTCACAAGACAGTCACCTCCTACCACTGGTGATCCCATCCTCTGCCAGATGATGAATAAACAAGCCCCTAAGGTTGTCACCCTCCTGCCTGTGGAAGTCCCTGACATTCAGAACGTTTTTGAAAGGGAGAAACAAACATTCAGCTAATGGGACGTATTTATGACACTGTCCAGGGCAGGACTGCTGAAGGACACTGCCAGCCGTGCAGACACAATTGCATTCTCTCCCGAAATAGCATCCCAGGTCTGACTAACAAGTACCACTGGTAAATCAGGAAGGTCTCCTCCACATAAGAGAACCAGGATGTTGTCATGGAGGCTGATGTCAGCTTGGGAACTTGGGCAGTGCTGAGGTACTGAAGCCTCCCTGGAGGTGCAGGAAAAGCATTCAGAAATACAACAGGCAAACATCAGTGTGGGATTTGGGAAACAGGACTCAGGTCAACAGTTGAAAAGGAAGGATGCGGGACAACATGGGAAATGAGAACTCAGAAACCCTGATATCACCTCAATGAATTCCATCAGCACAATGGAAAGACCTTTTTACCGATTTGAAGGGCCTTGTTCTTATCCTGTGAAGAAACAGGTGCTCCCTTTACAAAATTATGGTTACCAATTGTTCAGTGTTTACCACAACAGAGCTGGATGATCATAAACTTCAGGAGGAGGAAAAAAGAAAAGGAAGTATTTTTCTTGTCCTGGTGGACAATTAGGGCATAATTCTTGTGTGGGTCTGGGGAAATCATGAAGTTTGTATAATTAGCATGACAAAATTTCAACTGCTGAACAAGTTCTAGTATGCACAAGAACAAGTACTGGCATCTGAAAATACTTTAAAACCCCCGCCTGATTTATAGCTTTAGAGAGAGGTAAGACAGCAAAGAAGGGAAAGAAAGAAGCACTCTACTAACTATTAGCAAATCAGTCCTTTGTTACCATCTCTCATACCTCTTTTTTCTCAGGTTTCTGTGGCTCTGATGGCTTCCCACCTTTTGCTGCCTTTGGTTCTTCTTCTGGTTCTGGCAAACTATCCAGATGATTCTTGAGCAGATCAATTATTCGAGCATCTTGAAATACATTAGCAATATCAAGAGCACTCTTTCCTGTATTTAAAAACACAAATACCCATATAAGCCATGAAAATTAACTTTGGCACTTGTTATTGCAGCTGGATAATTACAATAGTCAGCTGAATTTAATTTGGCCACTATTTTGTCAACCACTCCATGTGCCAGCAGTGTGCCTGACACTGGTGTGAGGACCAGCAGTCATCAGCACTGCTTGCAGAAATAAGGCCTTGCAGAACTGAGCCTTGAAACCCAATATTGCAGGAATTCTTGGAGCGGTTGCTTCCTTCTCGATGTCCTGACATTTGCAGCTTAATATACTGGTCCTGCAGTTATCATTTTGATCTCTAAGAGCTGAGAGCATTTAGCACTAGGAGATGGCTGGCACAGTACAAGGTTAGGAATGCAGACCAAGTTATCTCCTTCTTCCTGTACTTGCCCTGTGGCTGGCAAGGGAAAGCCCCATGGTTTAAATGGGGCAGGATATCTTCAGTGCTTAACAAAGGTAAAAAATCTCTCTGTGGCTGTAAATTATCTGTGAGGCTGAACTGCTGTGTGAATCAGAACTCCACATGGTAACAGAAATAAGGAATACACATCCCTTCTAAAAGCAGGGTTTCACCTACTAGGCATTTTGGCAAGGAAAAGTCTCATTGTGTAGCAATGTTGCTTCCTGTGTTGAAGCAAAATGTGATGAATGTTAACTGTTTAAATCATTCTGGAAACAGGGGAAATAACACTGAATGAGGGATCTGATGTGAGGAGGTAACACTTCAGTATCAGTTCAGATTTGTTTTTCTCAGGGAGTAATATTTACATGTAAAGCAGCAAGGAAGTTTTTTTTAACCAGGGCTGCCTATGCCTGGTTATTAAAAATAAATCACTTAAATGTGTGGCAGAGCATACACAGGCCACAACTGAAATCCGATTTCCCCTCAAATAATAACTAGATAGAATTTTTTCATTAAAGCCACTTATAATTCTGTATGTATCTTGTGAGGAGCAACAGTCTCCTTAACTGTGTAATTAATTATGTTACTTTGTTTTCTAGATGCATAAGCCCCCAGGAAAGCTGATTATTTACAGTAGTGATTCCACACTGTAGAAAACTAATTGAACCTGTTACCTTCATCCTGATCCTGACAGCAATCCTGAATTCAGAACACTTCTTCAAGTGTGTCAAGAACTTAGTGTCTTTAATTAAGAAACAGCCCTTTTTGGAGACATTGATATTTACCATTCCTGTTTGTAATGCGGACGTTGGCACCTGCAGTGATTAAAAAATAGACAATGTCCAGCCTGCTGGCCTCAATGGCTCTCATTAGCGGGGTTGTATTGCCTATTCCAAGGGCATCCACTGCTGCTCCAGCCTCCACCAGCAGCTCAGCAACATCCAGGTGTCCATTAGAGCAGGCATGATGCAGAGGAGTCCACAGGAAATTGTCTGTCATGTTCACATCAGCCCTGCAAAAGAGTAAGAGCAGCTGTGGCAGGTGAAGCTGTCTAATATCTACAGTAATACACCTCAAGGACAATCAGTGGGACCTGCCCACCACCATGGCATATTCCATGGCAATTCTCCTGCTCATCTGAAACCATGGCAGTCTCTGAGATAGAGCTTGTCATGGAACAGTAATTGTGTGTGTGCCTGAGTGGTGATCATGTCCCACTCTCAGCCAACAGTGTCCTCTACACGGAAGGTTTTTGTGGATACAGGAAAAACGAACAGGCATTCAAACACCTCAGCCCCATAAAATGCTGCTAGTGTGTGTGCTCCAGCTTCACGGGCAATGGCAGAAAGCAGATTAAGAACTTCCAAACAGTATGTTTCTGGGCCAAGAACGGATGCTACAAAACATGTGGCAACACTGCACGGAGTTTGTCTGCCCAAGAGAAAGACGTTCATCCTTCAGTTGTTGCTGCCCTCTGCCTGCTTCATGTCTGTGCATCGACTTCTCCCTTTGACAAATGAATTACACAAGCTCTGCCTCAGGAATCGGAGCACTGAGAACTTTTTCAGCCACTGCATCGCTGGACTACATCTGTTTCTGCTCCCAAATTAAAATCGGGACATTCTGGAGGATGCAAGGGCTAGTTCAGGGGAGATATTTGCCATATGCTACCTAGCAGTGAAGCTGAGAGGAAAAGCATTACCAGCCCTAGAGGTCCTGAACTGAATTAGGGTCACTGTTCCACTTACTCAATGGACAAAAAGCTGCTGTCTCCCCAAAAGACAGGGAGGGAGAAGGAAGAAAAATTGTGAAGAAAGATGTTTCCAGGGATAGCTTTTGCTCTTCAGGTCAGGTGATTACTATGTAAGTCCAGATAAAAGAACAGATTCATCTGTTCTTCTTGTTTACATTTTTAATCTTTTTCAGAATTCTACCTTTGGTGAGATCTTATCACAGTACATTCCCCTGACCTACCACTTTTACCTTTGTTATCTTTCAGTTGCTAAGTCATTATAGTTTACTCATATGCAGTCCTCATTTCCTTTATATTTCTCTTTAAAATAAGGTGTTCCAGTTATTCCGCTTTCTCTCCCAACCCAACCTCCATGCCTGTACTCAGACTCTGTCTGTCCCTGAATCCTTTCTTCTAACTTCATTCCATCAGAAACAAGTGGATCAACAGGAACAGGGACAACGCAGCACTGACTTAAGAATGCTTCAGCATTTTCTCCCAGTCAAGCACTGAATTTCCCTTTAGCCCAAATTTCATTTACTTTTGAGCCTTTCTGGAGGAAGACAGAAAGTAGACACCACCAGTTTATGTTTAAACCTTGGCATTTTCTGTAGTTCTGGATAAATGTTTTGTTTTCTATTCGATATGGATTTGTGATACTGTACTGAAAAGGTTATATTGCAAAAAGGATTTGAATGCCCATGCCAAACTGAAAGGCCATGCTGCTGAGAGATGCAAAGCTAAACACTATGGATAACTTTCCTCTCTGTTTCCTGATTTCTGTCAATTTAAAGATCTCAAATCTGGTACTATTTTTAAGCTAAGTTATTGCGTTTCTAGGTCTAACTGTTAAATATGATGTGACTCCAGTGCTGCCTAGTGAGGCTTGGTGGAGAATAATTTGGTAGACTAGTTTGGTAGCTCTTACATATTTATCTTTGGAAAACCTGAATATACACACTACACAACTTTCCACATGCTCCAGGAATGTCAGTGCAATTATCAGGGTGTGTAAAGATCCATGTGCTGTTAGTCTTTGCAGGAACCAGAGCAACAACTACAGCCACTTATCCTGAGATATTAATGTTAAAATGAATTTCATCTCTGGGTAGAGACAAAAGTCAACGTAAATAGCTCTGAAAAATGTTCATTTAAGTGTTTATGTGAATGGCTGTAGTACTACAGCAGTGTGACAATAAGAAATTTTGCTATTACAGAAGAATGACTGAATCTCTGAAATTGCTTTCATTTTTAAGCCATCATTGAGATTTTTCACAAGTGTGTCTGTAGGCTACAAAACCGCTGAAGCACTTCTGTAGTGAAGAACAGACTTCTGGTGTAAATCCTGCTGCCTCAGCCTGCCTGAGCTGCAGAGGAAAGTCATTATAGGGCTCAAAAAAGGCCCTGGCACATGGAGCAGGGAAGTCCAGGATCACTTTGATGATTTCAGGCAAGTCACTTGAGCCAGATTTCCCCAAAAACCATTCGCCCAGTTTTGAGGGTTGAGGGTTTTTTTGCACACAGGTATGAACTAATGGCAGTTCCAACAGAACTCTGCAGCTGACCAGAGGTCTACAGCCCAGACACCAGAAATTTCAGGCCTGGGGAATCTACCTCCCGGGTGTTTCCATTTCCCTGTTACTAACAGCTGAAAAATAATAACCTGTCTGTGACTTGGGATCTTAGGGAACTAACTTTAATATTAAATGTTATGTAAGCAAAAAAGCAAACCTGCTGAATCCAAATATTTACTAGAAATGTATGCTTTTCAAAGCCTTTCCAAAATAGCAGTTAAATTGAAATTCTCTTACCCTTTCTCCAGAAGATACTGCGCAAGAACTATTTTCCCATTTGCACATGCAACCATCAAAGGTGTTTTGTAATATTTATCTTTTATGTCTACTGGCACACCCTCATCAAATGCTTTCTGCAGGGACACGATGTCTCCTGCTCTGACAAGATAATTAATATCCATGTAGGTTTTCCTTGGCTCGTCTATATACCAGGCACGGTCATCATGCACGGGATGGGCTGATGGGTGATCCCGTTTAAATTGGTCGTTATCAGGAATGTTTGGAAAAGCTTCAACCATGTAGATAGGGAAGCCATCTTCCCTACATGGATATGCACTCTTTGGAATAACACAAATTGGCATGGGGATGCCTTTTTTGCCCTTTGCTTTCTTCGCTTTCTTCTTCTTCTTCCCTTTGGGCCCAAAGGATGACATAAGAAACTGTTTCTGCAGGTATTTTGAGCCTTTAAAAAAATCGTTCAGGTCAATCCTGTCAGGGTGAGATCCTTCATGCATTTTAGCAATGGTTTCTATTTCTTCGGCACCCACAAAGCCCCAGAGCTTCTGAATAACTGATACAAAATCAGCTTTAGATACCATCCCATCTTCTTGCACGAGAGCCTCAAACTCCTTGCGGAGGACATCCTCCTTCTCCAAGGACCAGTCGTACAGCTTCAGGTGCCAGGTAGAGTCCTCCTCGTTGGGTGCTGGCTTTGTTTTAAAGGCTTTTTCAATATTACGCAGTGCTGTCACTGCTGCTTTAAAACCACCGTTCTTGGCAACGTCTCTTGGGGTCAGATGTAACAAGTTTTTCCATGTAGGATCACAGCCTAAAAATACAGACACAATTTAGTTGTCGGCGCAGTGGAATTGCTAATTATGGAATATAAGAAACCTGCAATATACAGGCAATGCAGTGCCACAGGTCTACAATTTTACACTGTTTTAACTATAAATAGCAATAATAGATGGAACCACATCATGGATCCCAGACCGGAAGGTCAGCCACATGTCCATATTTGTTTTCCAAAGGGAGAAGCATTGGGAAACCAATTTATCCATCCATTCATGAATATGTATAGAAAGGCAGAAGTTTAGTGGAAACTTTACATTTTCACTTGAAGTGGTGGGCAAGGTTAAGAAGAAACAAAATAGGATGAAAATGTCACTCGGTGTTCTATACTCCAACATTACAATTAGGCAATGGATCACTTTGAATCACAAGAACAAAACACAGTATTTTGCATGATCCTCTCAAATCAAATCTTGAAGTGCTATGATCACCTGATTAAGTCAGGAATGGACCACACCTGCTTTGCAGTAGTTTCAATATCCATGGGCATGAAGTTTTCCACATGACTACACAGAGATTTTTATTTTTTCAAACAAAATTGATAACTATTAGCAAACCAAAACTTTTTTTTTCTATTGGAAGCTTCAATGCAATACATCTAAAAAAATTAAAACCAGAACCACTTAATACAGTCCAATAAGTTATACAGATCCCTGATGTTTCTGCTGCTTTCTTTGAGAAATGTTTTCTCACCACATGAGATAATAGCTTTTTTTCGGCACTTCTTAATGAGAATTACATTTGCCACGTGGTACCTGAGAGACAAATCCTTCAGAGATGCCCAAATGAAATCTTTCCTTTAGCACAGAAATAGAATATAGATGGTAGTTGCAAAGTAACTTATTTTTAAGTACCTCTTTGTCCTATATACTTGCAGCAATCTGTAAATCCTCCCTCTGCCGCGTAATGAAGTGGCGTGTTACCATTCATAGCAATCAGCTTTAAGTCTGCATTATAAGCTGAAAGAATCTTCAGAATCTAGAAAAACAAAGACAGTACCACCAAAAATCTTGTCTGTTTTTAAAGATGGGAAAATGTGAGACTGATTTACACATAAATGAAATATCATATATTCCCATTTTATATGGTGAAGATCTCTCCCATGTCCAGCTGATCAGTGCACATATAATATTAATGTTTTCAATAGCATATGCTTATTTAACTGAGGAAACAGAAACCCAGTGCAGTTGTAGATTCCAAGGACAATCTTAATTCCTGCCAGCTCACTCTAGGCCACTGTCTGGCCTATCTATCACTGCTGGATTCCCTTTGATACTTAAAAAGAAACTGCTTTTGACTGCTGATTATTGTGTTTTGATCAGCTGAGATTCTGGATTCAAAAACCCCCAAGACTTTGCTTTAACACCACAATTGATGATACCTCAAAAAAGCCTCCTTTGGCTGCGAAATGTGCAGCACCGTGTCTTTCAAAGTCAAACAGGTTGACATCGGCTCCTCTCGCGAGCAGACCACGCACCACCTCCACAGCCCCTTCTCTTGCAGCTTCCATCACGGCCGTGCGACCCGTAGCCTGCAAGGACCAAGGAAACAGTTCTGCATTTGTTCCCCACTGATTCGGGCTGCAACAATATGATCTGATTGTTGCAAGGGGGCATAAAACTGAAGGTCTCCTTCCAGCTAGTCCTGGAAAAAGGAGGCAAGTGTAACAGTTTCAAAGATACTTGCAGGTAAATGGAAATAATCTAGTTATGGAGGGGCTACCATAGGAGTAGTCAAATCCCAAGTACATTAAGAGTCCCTTGAATAGTCCCCATGAAAATAATTTCCTTAGTTAAGGAATCCTTTATTCTGTCTCCATGTTCTCATGCATACTTACAAAATTTAACACAAAATGCCAACTTGGCTTATAAAATAAGGAGCTATGGCTGCAGGAGTGATATGGGGAAGGCAGAACAACTAGGGAATTTCACTTCTGCTCTGTGAGGAAAAGTTCACACTCTAATACATTAATACCATGTCTTTTTCTAGATAATAATGTATGTTTCTGTTTAGTAGTACCAATTTTCTTTATAATGGCTGACTTTGGCAGATCTAGTGACCTTCCCAAGAACAGAGCCCATCTTGGATGAGGGATCACCTACTATTACAGTGTTGGCTCACAGCAACACTGACTCTACAGAGGGGCAAAGAGAGCAGTGATCATGGGATTCCGTTCCACCAAACCAAACATTCTTCCCTGGTATCTGTCCTTCTTGGCCTAGCAAACCATCCCTACTATATGACCAGGGATGTGGCCATCATATCACCAAAAAAAAAAAAAAAAAAAGCAGGTTTCTCATATTGTGGGTACCCTGAGTGCCTGACATGGAATTGTGTATGAGAGCATGTGATAAGGATGTCCACTCATTGTTTTTCTATAGCTACAAGCTGGGAAGGATACTGCAAAGCTTCTTGACTTACCAACAGCACAGAGCTTCAGTCCTTCAGGTCTTTGTTAAATCAAAAAGCAAACAAGTAAGTGATTAAGACATACAAAAGAGAGAAAAGCTTCTTATGCCTCATCCCTGCCTTGATTCTTCATCAGGTTGTTCCTGCTGGACTCAACTCTGAGTGAATATTATTTCAACTCTGAAAACCTAAAGGCGCAGTGAGGCAAAGTACAAATCAGCACTGCTCCACTGAAGCACAGTGAACTGCAACCCCTAAAATTGGCCCAGTTCCATTTTGGTTTTGCAAAGTAGTTGCACTCTAATCCAGCAAAATCTAAATAAGGATACATGGATCAAGTGGAAAACTTAAATCCCTCTCCCCCAAAAAAGGATGGTACAGAAGAGAAAAATGGGTATGGCCACAGATTTAGGCACTTTTCACTGCTTAATTATTTTAATGTGAGGACTAATTATTTTAATGTGTGTGACTACACTCCAGTCATCACAAGACAATTCTGTATTCCTGTGTATGTTCTTAGTTACAGAAATATTCATACCGGATCTGTTGTTTGGGGATTTGCTCCTTTCTCCAAGAAAGCCAGACACATTTCCTTAATATCATGAGCTTCCTCACAGGCACATAGAAGCACAGACCTCCCCTCAGTGGTGCTGTTGTTAACATCTGCACCATATTCCAAGGCAATTTGCATGCAGTGGTAGTGGCGCCTTGTAGGTAAAAGGCAGTAAAACAAAATACCTGCAAAGAGAGACAGCAGAGATGA
Source organism: Calyptomena viridis (assembly GCA_013390005.1). Classification (NCBI taxonomy): domain Eukaryota; kingdom Metazoa; phylum Chordata; class Aves; order Passeriformes; family Eurylaimidae; genus Calyptomena; species Calyptomena viridis. Next base: position 173,230 of record WEIV01019868.1, read on the forward strand.
TGGTGCACCTAGAAATTATTAGAAAGGTTACTGTGAACTTCACAGCTGGACAGTCTTCAACAGAGACCCCTTAACTTCTCTTAGGGTGTATACATGCAAAAAAGACTTCTAGTTTAGGGCTTTTGAACTCGGGGAGTAAACTAGAATTTAATACGTGACAGGTCATGGGAAGAATGTGATTCTCAATTACAAGTTACCTCTCAGCTGTATACTGGAAAGATTTTAAAGGCCTAGGCTGTTCAGGGGGAATTATTTTACTTTTCATCAAAGCCGTTAGGCCAATCCTTCTGTAAGGGTCACCCTCAAGCACAGCTCCTCAACATACACAGCAAGTGTGTAACACAGTTCAGGGATCGTTTTATGGTGTTTCTGGTCTGACAAGGTTCCCTCTCACTCACCTTTCCCTTCATTGTCCACAGGAGTCATGTCTGCATTAGCTTTTGCTAATAAATCCAAAACCAACTCATAGCCTAGCTCAGCTGCCCTCATGGCTGGAGTGCATCCCATTTGGTCCTGGACATCGGGATGAGCTCCCTGTTCCAGCAAGAAGCAGCACATGTCGGTGTCATTGTTCATGGCAGCCAAATGCAAAGCGCTGTGTCCTTCCTCAGGCTCGGTGTAACTAATGAGATTTGGGAAGCCCTTCTGCACCAGCTTCTCTATTTGCTCCTTGTCCTTCTGGTGAACGCACTGAAGAAGTTTGTAGATTTGTAAATTTAGAAGTCTTCTATCCACGGGTAACATCCTGGAATAAGGAAAAATGTCTTCTTTCAAGGAAATACTTTCTGCATGGAGAGAGAAGAGAACATGTAATCTCAGAGATGAGATTATAATTACATGCCAGTGAGACCAGGAATCAAGCTATGTTCACATCATAAAAATATCCACTTTATCTTGACAGAACACTAAGTTTTGAATTAATTTATCTTTATTACATACAGCATATATACAGACTACATAAACCCATGTAGCACCTTGCAAAATTTTTTTTTCTAGTCTTCCAACTGTTTCAAAGAAGTCTCATTCAAGGAGAAAATTAAGTTAAGAAACTGTAGGATAACTGCTTTCCGTTCTAGGAACTGTTACAATCTACAATTAGTTGGAAGCCTAAGGGGAGCTGATCATCTGTCATTTTCAAAGGGAAAAAAATCACAAGACACAGTGTCCTCTGCACTTGCTGAAACAGAAAATTGGTGTTAAAATTGATACTAACACCACATCATCAGTACCTAAGCACCTTTTTTTTGGTAGCTGATGCATAAACTTCCTGCCAGGCTATGTATATAAAAGAGTAAGTGGAATTTCTCTGCAGCAAAAACCTTGGGGAAAAAAAGATGCAGAAAGCAGGGCACTGGCCTGGGAAAAACTTCACCCAGGTGAAGCAACACCTGCTTCTTGAGAAAAATACAGTGCTGGAAATCAGCTTTGTATTTGCCTCAGTTCTGGGGTTTGTGGAGGTTTTTAGGTTTGGTTTGGTTTTAGTTTTTTTAGCCTCTTTTAGCTACTCTCAGCATATGTGGCTGGAGGATCAAGTGAGGGTCAGACACTTTAAGGACTATTTCTAAAGTTCACCCAAGTGGATGGGAAGCTTCTTATCAGCTTCAGCAAGCCTTGGGTCAGCCCATCCTCCCAAATTCCTACAGGACATGCAACAAAAAAACGTGGAGGAACAGCATCCTGTTAGGGAACAGTGGGGGTTTGACTTGTTTGGGGTTTTTTTATTAGCAATGTAGTCTGTAAATGGGACCACTCAGCATCTGCCTGGACACTCATGGGTGTTTTGTGGATGGCCACGAAAAGTTGAGGTTTAAGAGAGAGATGAAGAAGGATGCACAGTTCCATATTGTTACATTGCACCATTAAATCATTGAGTAACAATAACTTAAATCTGTCACCCGTGGCTTGTGGCTTGTTCATTCTCAGCTGTGGTTCTTGTGGCATTTTGTCCAGTGAAAAGAAATAAATGCAGATATTTTTATCCTACTGAGAGGGGTTACAACTATAGCAGCATTGTAGTCCTAAAGTTTGCTTGAGAAGTAAAGTTACTTTAGAGCAATGCCCTGATAGAACACTGGAGTCCCTTACAGAGCCTGGCTTTTAGAGCCTGAAATGTTAGGAACTTATTTCAGAGCAAATCCTCAATACAGAAATTCTTCTTCTGGCTTCTGAGCACAGGGAAAGTAGTGGTGTAAACTCTCCAGGGGCTGTGAAGAGGAGCAGCAGGAAAGTACTGCAGGGAAGGCTCTTACAGTACTTACACCACTGAAATTCAGCAAAAGAAATGTTTTTAAAGATACTTAGATGGAGCTAACTCAGTTAAATGTTCCCTTCTGCTCTTGATTCATTTCCCACCCCACAGCAGTAAGGAACTTGGATTCACTTCCAAGTATTAGACCCTTTCTTCCCACTATTATTTTTCAGGAACTCATTTAGGATCAAAACTTGCCTTTTCTTCCCTTCTTTCTCCCCCTGAAGCTGCAAATAGTGAAGAAATTACATCCTTCATGGAAGTAGGTTAGTAATGCCATAGAACATGAGCAGAACTGCAGTCAGCAAAAACCTACTAGTAACATTTGATGAAGGCACAAATGGATATCATATTCAGTGCACATGGATTTGGATTATTTTATGGATTATCCTTGAGATTCACAACAGTGCCAGTGTTCCACAAACATTACACTCTGTCTCTGATCTAAAGCATGTCCCAGCGTGCTGTGTTTTCCAGCAGGTGAAAGTGAAGTAAATCCATTAATGGGTAATAGTTACCCCCTACAACCTCTTCCCCATGCAGGGCATGAGACTGATGGCACACCTCACACTTACTGCACGCTTTCTTTTTGCTCACAGGCTAAGGTGTTATACCCCATTACAATTTTAGTCCCAACTCAGCCTAATCAGTTTTTTTCTGGTGCTTTTGAGATACCTGTCACAGTATTATTTTAATACTTCACACACAGAGTAATAAAATTATTTCCATAAGTGAAATTATTTTTATCACAATAGCGAAGCCTGTTATCACAATTCAGCCACCAGTGAGACCCTACCCAGTTTAAAGTCTCTGCTTCAAAGCACTAAGAACCAATAATTTACATGAAAACAACCACAACATTTTAACTGTGACAGTTGATATTTCTTTGCAGTACTTCTTGAAAGTGACTGGATCAAGTTTTATTAGAAGTTTCTACTATAGAAGAATCAAAGTAAGACAGGTGGGATAGAAAACTCTACCCCGAGTCAGGTGAAGTAACAAGTAAGTTAATCAGGTGTCTAAAGATCTTGCAAATTTTCATTAAGCAAATACTACCTGCCATACATATTCCATAGATTTTTTTATCACTTAACATGTAACAGATGTTCTGATGGAAAATGAGGGATGGTTAGTGTGGCTTTGTGACAGTCCTGCTCTGGGGAGGGCTTCGTGAAGCCATAATCATAAATCCCAAGCTTGTAAAATCTGCTTAGCAATAATTTTATCTGTTGACAAACATCAACAGACCTGCATTCTGCCAGCTTGTATCATCGTTCTGGCTGAAAGCATGAACTCGTTTCAAATGCACATTAATCCTTTTTCCGGTATACCTAGTATTAAAATCATTTTATTTAGATTCCCGTTTTCCCACACAGCTTTCCAAGCTGTGATAGAGGCACATTGATAGAGAAAGAAGGTCTGGTGCCTGATTACTGCAGGAAGCACTTGTGACTCCTTCTTAAAACTTTGCAACATTTTTCATTTTCAACATTTCAAGTTGAAGACATCCCTTTAATTATCACTATTCACAAACGAGTAAACAAAATTTTCATGTGTTTTATCTTTACTGAGAGAAAATAGCTAAGCACTTTCTAAATTTAATTCCTTTGCATGCTGGCCGTAGAGATAAGCATGAGCCCTATATGTCAGTATAAAAGGAACCAATATGGTAACCATGCCACACTATATTTACAGCTTCATAAGAATAATTGCACTGGATTTTTGGCTGTGACTAATGTTTAATAGGAGTGATGCAGCAAAATTCTTCTAAAACTGAATTCCACTATTATGAATAGCTTATAATGCTGTGTTGTGGTTTGTTGGGATTTTTTTCCCTTGGTGTTAGCTCTCCACAAATGCTTTGCCTTGGGCTGGGGAATAGCTGAGTGCTGAGAGACGGGAGCTTCCCGTCTGAACGCAGCAGGTTCCAATGTCGTGTGGAGATCTCAGCCCTGTGGGAAACGGGGCCCAGTCCTGAACGCTGTCAAAGCAGTCCCGAGGTTATGGCCGGGTTAGATCAAAACACGTGCACCCTTTTGTCTTCCGTTTGTCTCGCAACTCCCAGTGACCGCAGTGCACATCCAAACCGGGCTGTGGCCGAGCCCGGGAGCCCTGGGGGCAGCCAGCCCCGGGCCATCAGGTGTACGAGCAACACCTGCCGGGACAGGGGCTCGGGGAGGCGGCTCCTCGGCCAGGAGCACAGCTGGGCAGCTGGGAACCCAGGAGCAAGGGACAGGGCGAGCAGCCGCTCCTGCACAGGGCCCTGGGGAAACCAGGTAAGGGATAAGTCTAGTCAGAGGAATGGGCGGCCTGTAGAGGAGACTGGCTTTAACGGGAGAGAAACTGCTGGAAAGGGAAGGTGCTGGAGAGCTGGCTTTGACCCACACAGTGTTACATGCCAGGGACTTGCTGTCTGACCGTGCAGACACACAAACTCAGGTAACTGCCCGCCAAGAGAGGTTCGGGGCCTGAGGCCGGGGGTGGGGGGGGGATGTCCAGGGGAGGTGTGTGGGGGGGTTTCTTTTAGATTTCTTCATCGCTGCGTGTCCCTCTCCTGCGAGGCTGCATTCAGCCCTCATAGCCCGCCCGCTCTGCCCCAACCCCTCCGCAGCGCTGCGGACGGACGCGGCTGCCCCCGCCCTCTTACCACCAGGCCCGGCAGCGGCTGCGACCCTCGGCAGCCCCGGGCACTCACCTGAGGGGCCCTCGGGGGCGGCCTC
>WEIV01019868.1:178278-334039 GCA_013390005.1 Calyptomena viridis
GATCCCCTCAGAGCCACCGGGCCCCCTCAGCGCCACCGGGCCCCCTCAGCGCCACCGGGCCCCCTCAGCGCCGTCGGGTCCCCTCAGCTCGGTACGGACGGACGCCTCGCCGCGCTCCGAGCCAGCAGGGGTAAGGGAGCCACAGGGGAAGGAGTTGGGTGTCGTGGCCTTTTTTTCTTTTATTGCTGACTTACTTGCCAAACCTCCTTTTCCTCCCCCTGCAAAGCAGTGCTGAATAGTTGTTTCACCTCTAAATTTTATTAGAGTCGCCACAAAAATGGAATGGCAAGGCCTGTGTATAACCTAACTGCACAGCTATCCCCACAGGGTTTGTGTAGCACAGTAATATAAATGAGCTGTGTTAGACTTGAATAGGAACATAATCATTCACAGTCTGGACTGGAAGGAGAAACCTGTTTATTAACAGGAGAAAAATGCCGATAAATGGGGAAAAACGCTCCAAACCGTTCAAGTGAAGCCTAAGTCATTCTGGAAGGTAACAGCACTAACCCTGGAACTTGTATTATATAACACTGTATTTCTTTTCTATCAATTTCCCTTAGTGCCTAATTTCCAAGTGCTACAGCCCAACCCTCGGTCCTCGGGTATGGGATAACTGCAGTGAGACTGTTTGTCTTGTTCCTAGGCAAATCTGGCTGTTGAATTATTTGCAAATCACATGTAGCATTAGGAAAATCAACAAAAATTGGTTTTTGATGCGAAATCTCTTCTGCTAGGAAAGTGGTGACACGCAGCTGGATGCATGTCCAATAACATGGAAAGACGGGTGATGAAAGCCCTGGGACTGTGTGGTGAGTCACAACAAGAGAAAACATCATTTTAGCATAAAGTATTTAATTGTTTACTCTGCAAGGAGTGTCATTTGTACAGTAGCTATTTTGTGTTAGTACTTTGTGGTAAGAATTGGCTGGATCGTTAGTCTTGCTCTGCTCTGCCTTGATGGATTGCTTTCCTCTTTGGAAAATATATCATCTAGGCCCTTCTCTTTTTCTCCTTTGGACACACTTAATGCAGGCATGGCTCAGCAGAAGATGTTTCCCTGCCTGTTCTGAGTAAGATTTTTGATTTGCCGTTGCCACAAATAAGGAGACACGTGTCTTGGCCTAAGGCCTGGGGTAAATTCTCCTTCTTTCACTTTGTAAAGCAGCACACATTAAACACCCATTAGAAAAGCTAGCACATATGTTTTGAAATTTAGTCCAGTATGAAAATAAGTGAAGATCCTGTCTGAAATACCTACGTGACTTGTCTCCGGAAATTGTGGAAACACTGGAAGCAGATCGTAACAAATGTGAGTACTCGATATTCACCCCAAGTGGGAATGTGCATGTAACTGTATGTGTGTATATTTAGTTTTTTAGGCTTATTTTCTTGTGGTGATCAGCTTTCCATGAGCTTTTTGAGAGTGATAATGAGCACTCATGATGCAAGAAGCAAAACATCCTTTTTCATTAGCTGAACATCATAGTGGATGTTTCAAAGCAATGTGGCTTCAAGAGCAAAGATGCTACTCTGGTATTAGGGTACTGAAACATCTCCAAAATAAATAGGATCAAAATCCTAAAAGAGTATTTCTGACTTCACAGTATTTCCTGACTTCAGAGATAAATAAAACTCACTAGAGAAAATTATTCCAAGGTCTGAAGCTTCAAGCTGTTTGGCTCTTTTTGGCTGACAGCTCAATTTTGGAGGAGTGCCAAGCTAATGCAGGGATGCAAGTGGGATGGTGGTGGTAAAAATGTAACTGACTGCACTAAGGAGAGAAAGGTGTAAACAGCCTTGAGCTTTGAACATACCCAAGAGATTACAGCTCCCAAAGCCCAACCCGAGAAACACACCACAGCACAAATCTGGACACAGTGTTCATGTGGTCTGGTACAGACACAGGTGTCTGCACTGCCTGAGTCTTCACCTGAGGGCAGGGCTGCCCAGAGGTCTGACGTGGTATGAATTACACATGAAAACATGTCACTGATAAACAGGTGTTTCCAAGTATTTGAAATACAAAGGCTGTGAAGGTTTTTGGTGCTAGCAAAGGTGCCAGGCTGACAGCGCTACACAGTCCCTCCATTAAGCAAGTGGGACAGTATAGCTGTCATCCTCTGTTCCACTTTGTATTGTGCTGTTTTTATCTGTGGATGTAAAAGCACAAGGATGCCAGGAATGTCCCACAGCCGACCTCTGGAGGGAGGCTGTGCACCACAAGGATTCTCAAGCCCTGCTGACATCAGGGAGAGCTGGGCTGATGATGACCTGACTTCAGCTGGAAGGTGTGCTTGAGGTTGGTTTTTACTTAAGCCTTTTACTGTGCAAGTAATTATCACTGTTATTCATCTCTCTGGATTCTGATGCTACTGCAAAAAAAAATCTGCTGTGTGGAGCATTCTGCCCAAAATCTCCTTGTTCAGATTTGCCAGCTTGGGAGAATGACACAAATTTACTCATTGTCTGGACTGTTTCAGCTTGGTGTGAATTACACTGAGGGAGCACAAAATCAAACCAGGGTGTTAATATTGCCAAGTGAAAATAAACTTCCCTGCCTTGCCCATCCATAGCACTGCAGTGGGAATGAAGTGCAGCTGGTTTTTTGGAGGGGGGTGTTGGGAGAGGTGACTGCACCCTCTCAAGTGAGGGAAATAGTCTCCTGGAAAAAACAAGGAACCTCTGGAGATGATCTTTGTTTCATGCAGCACAGCCACCTCAAAACTGTGCAGGTAGGTACTACTGTGCTATTGCTTGTGTTATATGTGTCTTTCCTGGGCTCTACTTCTGGTTTTGATGCCACACTATGAAGCTGTTAACATCAACTCAGATCAGTGCAATTACTAAACAGATTTTGCTTGTTTGCTCTTTTTAATACTCTTTCTGTAATTGCTTACTGTCAGAAACAATGCTGGTTCTTTCTACCAATTAATATGCACTCTTAGGAACAAGACTTTGCATAGAGGACAAAATCCATGAAATAACTGTTAGGTCTCTGATACTATGTCCTTGGAGAAGAGACTTGGGAGGAGAGCTGTGCCTCTTTTGTGGGGGTTCTTTTCAAGGGAAAAAAGAAATTTTTCCCCAAACTGTCAGTAAGGCCTATAAAGAGAAGTAGTGCTAAAAGCTGAAGTGTTCTGCCAAGGAGTTCTCTGTTGAATGTAGCTGAGATGAAGACTGTGTAGTGAAACAATCCCAGGAAAGGGTCTGTAGCAGGTTAGCTGGGTTTTGGGAGGGGGCTTTTCAGACTTAAGAGAACTGTCGATAGAGGTTTGATTGCTTGGGTCATCTGAGTTTTTCCTACAAACACTGCTTGTTATTTTGGATGTTGTAAAAACAGGAGTTGTGTATGCCTCTGCACTTCAACTCTGCTCGAGGTAAAGGTGATTTCAGAGTTACTGGGGAAGAGGGAGGTTCTCCTCACCCAGTGAAGTGGCAAACTTACGAGGGATGGTGGGGCAGCCCAGCAATTGTGCACTTCCCAGGAACCACGTGGGACAATGAGAACTGGCAATCCTAGAGCTGGGTGTGCTTTCCAGTGCCACATAAAAGGGCAGGAGTTCAGCTGAAGAGCTGACAGCTCTGGGGGTCCTCAGTTTTTCACTGACTCGGTTGGCACGGTTTGTTCACTAAAACATTCTGTTACAAATCCCACAGCTTCTGTACCCTACAGAACCTGTGAAGGAGGGAGTGCTGCACCCCTTCCATCACCATTTTTTATGAGGGTCTCTTTCCTATTAAGCCCAGGGATTCTGAAATCGTTCCTGCTATTTTTTTTTTTATCATGTTTACTTGTCTAACACTGTGCCTTGGAACACAAGTATCTCAGTGGGAGGATTCCAGATGACTTTCAGTGGGATGTTCTGTTAATAACTGAAGCTCTGGTTCTCCCTTTATTAGTTCTTTATACGCAGATCATACTAAAAAGCTGAGGGGAAAGAAGAAAGATAATAATGTCATAATTATTATGATATGAAAAAGCTGTTTTTCACTTGGCTTCTATGCTGGTGGGTTAGACAGCAATGAAAATACAAACTGCCTTTATTTGTCCCGTTGGTTCTCATCTGGCCTGCCACTCTACCCTGTTTAAAATCCTATGCACTGCAAGTTCTTAGTTTTCAAGGTGAAGGAATAAATGTTCTGGAGTCCTGCTCAGCTGATGTTATTTGAGGCTACTGAAATATCGATCACATGCTTCACCCCGTATACAGCAAATAAAGCAGGAATTTTCAGTTGGAAGTTGTTTTGTAACTGAGGCAGATCTCGTGGTGCTGCCTCTCAGCAACTTATTGCAGTAGCTTTTAGAAATGCAAGTAAAAGAGAGAAAGCATAATGGAAAATAACATTGTTTTTGAGGCAGAGAGAAGCTCATGTACCCTGGGCCTGATGGAGAAACATCTGGGTTTCAAAGCGGCTTGTTGAGTTCAGTGCTACTTACTGTGAGGAGGAGTAATCTGCATAAAGAATAGCTAGGAGCATGAAAGCAATGCTTCCAAAGCAATGTAAGGCTGCTGAATCCCTGAGGTCAGGCAGGGGGAATCCCTACACAAGCAATCAATTGGTTCAGTTGGAATAAGCCTTTTTCGTGTTCCCTTGCTTGGCCTTGCTCAGTTGTGGTTAAATGAGGAGAGGGATGATAATCATGTGATTATCTTGGTATTGACAGGCTGTGGAGCAGGCAGAGCTCAGGCTTGTCCTCTTGCCAATGCCAGCTCCAAGGATGGGTCCAGCATTTGGAAAGAGAAGTAACACATTCCACAATCTCCAACAGGTGCAGTGGCTCTTCCAATGCCAAGTGTACCAGGAGAGAACCTGGAACAGTCTGTTTGCTCATCTTGCCTATGTACTTGACTCAGACTGCCAAATTACCTACCAGGAGAGAACATAAGTTTTCTTGGTAATTAATTAAATATATTAGGGAAGACTTCCAAGGTATAGGATGCAATTTCTGGTTCAGACCAAAAAGTTAACTATGTAAACTTACAGCAGAGTGTGGGTTGATATGGGAGACCTGGCATAGAGGAGGCTAATGCTCCTTGCTGCTGCCCTTATCTACCAGTGTCACCACAGTTGATCCCAGCTACTCTGGGATCTTTTGGTCCCAGAGTTCTTGGATTTTGTGCCATGCCACAACCGAGCCAAATATAAAACTGTGGATCTATAAACCAGGAATCTTTTCTACAACAATTAGTAGAAGACTGTTAATGAAGACAAATCCACCATGCTCAATTATTCTCATAGATAAATGTTATTAAAGTTTCCCTGCTCGTGTTAATAGGTTTTTAATCAGACCTTATTCCTTAGTAGCAACATCAAAGCTCCAGAGTGAGTATGTTCTTGCTGAGCTCCAAGTATACTTGATATCTTTCACCTTGGTGTATAGCTCTCTCACTACACTTTAGGTTAACATATTGATTAATCCAGACATTAGACAAAAGAGTTTATTCAGGACTAGATACTTATTTATAAATGGAATATGTGACTTTCTTTCCAAAGTTTGTGATGTATTTGCTTTGTTACAGATTTATCCAGAACACATGAAAAAGGACTGAAGTGTAGTTAGCCAAGACACTCTTTCCATATTAGAACTTTATTATTCATAGACTGGCCTGGGTTGGAAGAGGTCTTAAACATGATCTAGTTCCAAGCCCCTTTCCAGACTTCCCCTCAAAGCAGGAACACCTTCCACTAGACCAGGCTTCTCAGAGCTTCAACACTTCTTGCTACAGCCACTTAACTCTGTTCCAAGTATTTCAAGGTCTATTGCTCACTCCTAACTTTTCCATTATCTCTTCCTATCACCCCTAAATAAATGGCTACTCAGGTTTCCGCAAATAAGGTCTTCTCATCTCTGCTGTCACAACTTCAGGTGTACAGCTGCCCTGTAAGACGTGCTCCATTTTGTCTCCATCATGTCTGTAACACAATAACTTGCTATTGCATTAGGAAAAGCTGCATTAAATTTCCTAGGCAATACCTAAAGCAGCATAAGTAGCCATACGTTTTCTTCCACACAGGAGAGATTGAGTTACCTAGACAAATGATTTAATTTTACGCAGCATCATGTATGTTTTTCCCTATGAATCAGTAGCAGTTCTGACCAGGGAGATCCTCCAAAGTTTGTTTTAGTGTCACTATACTGATGCCTCGGGGCATTCAATTCAGCTCTGACTTTCACAGTTTAAAAACTGCTTCACCTGAGTCAGTGAATAGTACCAGCATAGGTTATGCAAGTTTTACTTTACTCAGAGCATAAGACAAAACAGAATCCATCACAAAGGTCGGGAATAGAGCACACACAAACACGAGTGCTTTTTCCTTCAGCTTCGCCACCATGTAACGTGCCTTGGGTGCGGGAGATGTTAAAGCATCTACCATGGCATCCACAACCTCATTGCCATTAGTGCTTCCTTCACTCAGAATGCTGTTGAAAAAGTTTGCTCGCTCTTGCACATACTCCTTGTTGTAAACAGCCTTTTCCTCTTCGCTGAGCTCACTCCAAATCTCTTCGGCACTGACTGGTGGCTGAATTTTTGTGGATCGCGCATAATTCCCTGGCTGAATAATACAGACCTGGAAGCAAGATGTAAAAATTAGCAAGATGAAATCAGTCATTGTGAATTCAATTAAATACTGTAGTCAGTAAAACAGATCAAAAGCTCTCTGCAGACAGATTTCTCCCAGAAAATGCTGCTTTGTTGAAATTTTAACCTTTGAAACTTGACTGAAATCAAATATATTCCTGTGAAACGTTTAGGATTGCAGAGGTGCTTTATTCTGACTTCTTCATTTCCCTCTGATGTTAATGTTCTTGTTTTGACTACTCAGCACACCCTCACAGAATGCAATAGTGCATCTGATTTTTATGGAAGGCTTAATGGTATAAATGTTTTGACAATACTGAGACAAAGCATTTCAGTATGACTTTGATGTCTCCAAAGAGGAATACTTTGGATTCCTCTTTGGAGTGGAGATTCTTACAATTGGTAATTTTTTGACCCAGTTTGGGGCAAAAGGAGATGTCAAAGAAAATTAGAAGGCCCTGGGGAAAGAAGTGCTCTTTTACTCAAGCAGGTGTAATTAAAAATAAACTGGGTCTCATCAGTCAGGTACTGTGGGAACCAAAGCTCCTGGTCTGCCTCTCACTGAAGTCATTAGCAAATTTCTGTAGCTTTGTGCACATGTAGATTTAAATTGAAAGCACACGAGTCCTTTTCTGCTCTGCCTGTTTTCTTTGTGTGTGTTCTGCTGCTTTCTGAGGCTTCTGGGGAATTTCAGAGCAGGCTGAGCACTCTCAGCATCCATCCTTCTCCTCAGTTAGCAGCAGGCTTGTTCAAACTATTTGTAGATGTGCAACATTAAAAGCTCCATGGCATTTAACTGACCTGAATTCTAAAGAATGTAACACGAGGTGAGGAAAACCAGTGCTGAGCTGTGTAGGAGACTTGGGGATGTGTCAGGCATTCTCTGGAAAGTCTGTGGTCACATAAAACCTTAATGTCTCCAATCTGCCACCAGGCCCATCTCCCAGAGGCTCCCACCCGTGTGTCAGTGCTGGCATGGGCCTGCTCTCAGCCTGCATGGTATATCAGAAGGATTGGGATGCAGCTCCTATACTCGGGGAGCAAGGAGGGATGTGGACAAACTCCAGCAGAGAGACAGTGTGCACAGCTGGGGCAGCTTATGCTGCCTCAGGTAGGTTATCATTGGGCATCTTTGGGAGCCCTCTCTTTGGGTACTATTTAGAAAAGTGTTTGCTATCAGCCAAACTAATGCCAATAGCAAACTTTCCACATTTATTATAAACAAAGGGGGCTTGAAAACTTCCATTTTTTGAGTTGGCAATGAGAGGAGAGATTTTTTTTCCCCTTCCTTGATTTTCTGTAGCCTTTTTAATGGAAGACAAGTACTTTGTTTCCTGTAGGCAGCCAGCTTGCCTGGCCAGAGTTCAGCCATCTGTTCCTTGCCACCTCTGTGCAGCTTTCTCCTGAAAGGACACAGAGGGGACAACAGAGCAGGGGAAGGGAGCACAGGGATGAGGGACTATGTATTTTGCATGTTCTCCACAGGGTGGGTTCTCAGGCAAATGCCAGCCAGCATCTTGCATACAGCGAGAAAGAGAAAAATAACTCTCATAGATATTCTGGAAATGTCTGTCAGCCTGGCTCACTCTACTGTGTGCTGGGACTATTTCAGGAGGGGAACACTAAAAATCCCCAAACAACCAGAGGAGCTAACCTGTTAAACTAAGCTCTTCCATGCATTTGAGATTATCCTCAGCTAATCAGTTGAAATCCTCATCATGCTGTGTGGTATTAGGATGTGTAAAGTCACTTGAATTTTATAGCATTTTATATTTATCCGACAGGGGTAGTTAATAGATGCATAGCTGTAATTTTTTCCAACACCAAGCTTATGAACGATGCTGTAAATCTGTGTAAATAAAGAGGGCACCAATGTAAACCCTCCAGGGAAGACTTCTGGGGTTTCATAGGTGTGTTTCAGCAGTAGAGTGACTCCAAAAAACAAGCCTAGTGAAGCTACTTAGTGATCTAAGCCTCAGGTTTGACTACCAGTGTTGCTTAGACAGGACACTAAGAGCACTCTTAGAACCTCTTACCTTAAGAGAATAAAAACATAATTACTCTGCACAGTAATGCCTCTTGCAGTGTAGCTGTTCTCACAAAAAGTAGCGAGCTTTTAAGCACTGATGTTGTAAGAGAGAAAGACTCCCCTCAGGCAGGTGACAAGCCTTCTCTGCACAGCACTCCATGTCTGGGATCTTTTAACATTTGGGTTACCTGGTGCTATTACAAGCTCTGTGTGGAGCACAGCACTGCTCAGGCAGGACTGTCTCAGGAAGTTTCTCCAGAAGAGGATGTGGGGAAAGAGTAGAAGTTTCAGTGTTTGCACAAAGACCTGCTATCCCACAGCTTCTCAGAACTGCAAACATCACCCAGGTCTGCTCTTCTCAGTGATTTCCAGCTGAGAAGCCACAGAGAAACCACCTCTTTCCAAAGGGAAGCTGTATTCATGGATTTAATTCTGATCTTGGTCACTTTAGATGCACGGAGCTTACTTTGCACAAGATTAGGTGTTGTTTTGCATATACTTGTTCTTGTTCCCGTGGCCAAAATGTTCACCTTGTGCTGGTTTTGGGATAAGTTTAATTTTCTTCATAGTAGCTGGTATGGGGCTATGTTCTGCATTTGTGTTGGAAAGAGTGTTGATAATACAGAGATGTTTTTGTTGTTGCTGAGCAGCACTGACAAGTGTCAAGGTCTTCTCTGCTTCTCACCCACCAGTGAGAAGGCTGGGGGTGCACAAGAAGTTGGGAGGAGATATAGCTGGGCCAGGTGACACAACTGACCCAAGGGGTGTTCCATACCCCCTATGTTGTCGTCCTCAACATACAGAGCTAGGGGAAGGAGGAGGAAAGAGCCAGGGAATGTTTGCAGGGATGGCATTTGTCTTTCCAAGTAACTGATTATGTGTGAAGGAGCCCTGCTTTCCTGGAGATGGCTGAGCACCTGCCTGTCCCCTGGAGTGGTGAATTAATTCCTTATTTTGCTTTGCTCAAGAGCGCAGCTTTTGCTTTACCTATTAAACTGTCCTTATCTCAGCTCCAGAGTTTTCTTACTTCTACCCTTCCAATTCTCTCCCCACCTTGCCAGAGGGAGTGAAAAAGTGCCTGTGTGGTGCTTAGTTGCTGGATGAGGTTAAACCACCACACCTCCCCTCACCATTGTCTGGTATTCTTTGTGCAAGTCACTTCCTTCTTCACACACAGATGCAATTCAGCTCTGTAGGAAGTTTAAGGAGTGAAATTTCTGTCTTTCTCATACGAAAATCAGTATTAGAAGTAGCATGGAGTTTCACACAACAGGTACTCGTTACATCACTTACCTGAACACCAAACTTCTTCATTTCCAGTCTTAAAGCATCACAAAATTTTTCAATAGCTGCCTTGGTCATAGAATAAATGCCATTTCCCAGAGTAAAATAGGCAATGATGCTGGACATGAAAACAATACGTCCTGGAAAGAAAATAGTGCAAATTACTTCACTTTCAGTCTTTAACGTAGAATTGATTTACCTGTCTTATGAGCTCCTCATAATGTGGTGTTTAGCAGGAGGCTGGTTTACTGCAGAGCATGCTAAAGCTGGGCAGTGTAAGTGTGCAGTGCCCAGCACAGGAGTGCTCTCAGCTCTGTAAGCAGAGCACTTCACACAAACCTCTTCCTTCCTTCCTTCCTTCCATCTAGTGACAGATGCTGGACCAGGCAAGGCGTAACATGTTCCCAGCATGCTGCTTATTCCTTCTGAGTCTGAGACAGGATGCAAAAGGTGAAAACAAAGCAAGCCCCTAAAAACTTTAGACTGAAAAATAGTAATAAAAGACTGTGCTAGTAAGAGGAAAAGGATTGCAAAGGAGTGGAGCAGATGGTTTTCCCTGAGGTGGATGTGTGGTTACTAATACAATTTTTTTCTCTGCTAATGAGGTGTCTGCACTGGGACCTAGCTTTATAACTGTGCATATAAAGTCAGACTGTACAGTGATAAACTTCAACAGAGAACAAAATGTCTGCAGCCTTACACTGCCTTCTGTAATTTCCCTGATCTGTGCTGCTTTTTCTCCTTTATAATTCCTGCTGAGTGCAGGCATAACTTAAATAGCAGAGATTTTTCGATCTGAGGCACTGGGCTGTGGTGTGGTTCACTTCTGTCACACAGTCATACCACACAGTAAGGAGTGTGTAAGTGGGGGTGTATAAATACCAGAGGTGAGGGACAAGTTGGCCTCGTCACTAATAATGCAGAGAACACAGCTCACTCCTGTTGCTGCCACAGATGCAGATACATCTGGGCCCCAGATCTGACCAGCTGGAATAGGATTGTGGGATATCAAAAGGGTATCATGGGAATGCAGTGGAATCTGTCATGCTGAACTAGGGTCCCTGCCTTCCTACACAGCATCCCAAATACATCTTATATACAGTAAGAGGAAAGTAACTACCAGCTTGCTGATCAAGATGCTGCATCAGCTGACCTGGCCAGATAGAAAAAATATTGGGGAAATGTTGCTCCTCTTAGGGGAGGATGCTTAAGTTCTAAGCTGGAGGGAAATACCTCCCTTTACAAGGATTAATAATTGTGAAGTTTTTCTTGGATCATCATTTTCTTCTGCCCATCCTAAAACAGCAGCAAGGCCCTTCCTTCAAAACATGGCTACTGGGTGAGTGATGATAGGATGGCCTCTGCCTCCTTTGTCCAGTAGCCAAGGGATTTGGGGAACACACCCAGGATGTGGGACACATCATTTAACTTCTCTCTTTCCCTAAGGTAGTTGAAACCCATCTTTCCCAGGAGAATGCTCCCACGTCAATAATCAATAATCAAGCTTTTCATTTGGAGATGTCACTTGCTGGCCCCAAAGACATGACCTTTAGCTGTTCTGGCTGTTTCTGCAAGGAAGGAAACAGGAAACCTCGGATTCTTCTAGAAGAGTCCTGGTCTCTTCTGTATAGATGGTACTTGAAAATGGAGTGCAGGCAGTTACTCAAGGCAGCACTGACAGCCATGGGTGAGATGCTCCTCTGAGCTAAGGTGCTAAGGTGCTATGCCACCCAGACCTAAATCTTCTAAAAGTTTATGCATGTACTTAATGTCATACACACAATTAGTCCCTTTCGCTTCACAGTAACCCTGTGGAATTCATGAAGTCAGAGAAATGCCTCTGGTGGATCTGCATCACAGAGTCTTAGCAGTAAGTAGGACATCACAGGAAAAAAGGGATGTCTCCCTGTGTAATGGCCACATAACACACTCACTGGGTACATACAATAGCACTTCCTTTTACAAAAACACATCCAGCTCACAGTATTTAGAGGATTCTTTTTTCTTGTGTCAGAATATCAACAACCAAAGCCAACCAAGCAGAAAGAAGCAGAATAGCCAAAAAAAAGGGGATGCTTTTATCTTACCAACAGTTTGTATAGCAGTGACATCTGGGGCTTCCAGATGAAACCTGGCCTCTCCTGTGCCTGGTGCTGCACACACAGAGCACAGATTCTCACCCTGAAGAGCCTCCAAATGAGAGACAAGCTAAGCAACAGTGGGAGAAGGGAGAAGGGTATCCCTCTCCCAAGTATAAATGGAGACAGGTAGGGAACAAACTGCAAAGCAATTGAGACATGCTGCCATGCTGGAGGGGGCTATAAACCATTTCTTCTCAGAAGAAAGGATAACACCCACACGTGTGGAGGTCCATCCAAGTGGATTTATCCCACTGGATACCATGTCTGTACGGCACTGCCTCATACACTTGTTTCCTGCCCACTGTCATAGGGAGGATCTTGCTAGACCTGGAACTGGAAGCTGTGTGTCTCTACTTCACCTCTGTAGGGTCATCCTTCCTCTCCTAATTGTCAAACAGTAAAATAGTAAAGCCTAAATAAGAGTTAAGCAGTTTATTATCTTTGTGTTTTCTGATTGTCAGTGCTTACAAAGTCTTGCCTGGGCTTAATGATCTCCTGTAAACATTTCCCCCCCTCTTTTTTGAGTCAAACACTGAGATAAATCCTTGTTTCTAAATACTTTCTGTCCTTGTAATACCTAGAAAAAATCTTTAAGGATGTTTTTTCCCCTTAAGACTTTACCCTCTTTCCAGGATCAAGTTGCTCTTTCAGGCCACACAGAAGGAGGCTGTCATTTCAGTTCAATGAGAGACAATTAAGGCTTCTTTTATAGATGTTACAATACCCCGATTATAGTAAGCTAATTATTCTACAACTCTAAATAACAGTGGATTAGCATTACCCTTGTATTTCCTTAGAAGGGGAAGAAATGCCAGGGTTGTCCTGATGCTCCCAAGGAGATTCACATCTGCAAATTTTTCATATGTCTCCATAGACAGCCACCCTGTCTCGCCAAATGTTGATATTCCTGCATTGTTGACAAGCCCCCAGAAACCTATGGAAGAGAAATGACTCAACAAGCATCTTTAACTGCAAAACAACCACTCTTAGATAACAAAGCAACACTAGTGATTTGGACCCTTGGAAACAACTGGATTATGTTTGTGCTGTATTTTTGTCTTTTCTACTTACAAGCGCAGGCATGTTTTGTCTAATGAAGGAATGCAATCATGGCCATTGTCTGGACTATATGAAATGATAGAATGATGTGGGTTGGGAGAGGCCTTAAAGATCATCTAGATCCAACCCCCCTGCCATGGGCAGGGACACCTTTCATATGTCTCAGTGCTATTTAATAATCGTTCACTTTATAGTCGTCTTAAGTTATTTATGAATAACATGATCTGGGAGACCACATCTTACTGCCAACGTGGTGTACCATGATATTTTAATTACTTTAATCCCACTGTGTGCTATGAGCAGCTTTGTGAAAATTATATTAAGCAGTCTAAAGGCTAAGGGGTACTATTTTCAAAGTGACTGACTAATTTAGGAGCCTAAGTCTTGAATCCTTTTCCAGGATTTGAGCTTGAATTCCTTTTGAAATCAGTCAGAATCAGGTAAATGGTGCAGCACTGGGTAATTAAGCCAGGTCAGTGGCTACAGTGTTTTTTGAATTTTGTACTCTTGAACAACTTTATTCCCCATACGTTTTGGTGCTAAGGAGCCCACCCCTTGAAACACAGTAAGATTTCGGTATTTACAAGCAGAAATTTATTGGCAGCAAAGCTTGTTCTGACAGAACTCTGTGACAGAAAGTTGAAGCCCTTTAGGCAAAAGCCACAGCATGTTTCATGTGAGCACTGTGCAGTGCTAACAACCTCAGCTGCTGGAAATGCCTGTTTGTTGGAGGAGTGCTCACAGGCTGGAGCTGACAGGCTGCCTAGATGCTGATTAAGCCATGCTGACTTGTTCTTGCCTTCACAGCACATTATCTGTAGATGTACAGTTTTGAAAACATTTCTGTTTCTGTCCTCAAATCCTGACTGACAGCATTTCTGGGGTGACCAGCAGTGTAACTAAGCAGTACCCAGGGTAGCCTGACTTGCACTGAAACAGCTGCATTTGCAGCTTAGTTCTGCCAGCCTTGACAATTTGGCTTATGCGTTTCTTTTACAGAATTGTACATGTCTGAGGCAAATGATTGTTTTGTCCTGCCTTTTACAGGATCTAAAGGCTGGGTTTCTGGGGAGGCAGTGTGTTTCAGTGCCTGTCTTCCTTCCTCTGGACACAGTCTGGTCAGGGGTGTGATGCTGACCCAGCTGGAGCCTCCTGTACCTGTAGTAGCAGATTTATTCTCGGGGGGCATTTGATCACAGTAGAGAAGGCACTGCAGAAACCCTTGGGCTGAGCCCTTTTCTTTCTGATCTCCTGACAAAACTACTGCGATGATTTCGTGGTATCCTGGTCCTTCCAGAGCCCTGCCAAGAACTGCCAATACCAGATTTCCCTCAGAACAACTGTCAAAGCTGAAACAGACAATTTTCAGAATTAGTTTGTAGACCAGACCTCTGTAAGCTTTTCTAAAATATATACACTATTTTTATTACATAACGAGATTGGCATTTAAACACAGAAAGAACCTAAGTTCTTTTAGTGACCATCTCATTTGCAGAGCAAAATACTCAAAATCAGGAATTTACCACACAGAAGTTGGTAACTGTCCTCTGAAAAGAATAAATCACTATTGAGAAGCCTGTTCCACAGCAATCCTTGACACTGGACCTCTCTTATAACTTTAGGTACAGATACACTGCTGTCCTAGTAATGCAGCAGCTTCCTCTGTACTCACTTCTTTTCCATAGCCCCAAATGGTGGCAGACGGAAGGAGAGGAAATGGACTTAAAAACCTGCCACTGGAATTGGCATTCCTACACTTCTTTCTTCCCTCTGCCATTGCCCTGTTGTTCCAGGTCTTTCCATCATTCTCTGGCTTGAGTTCTCTTTCTTAAAATGGAACCAGCCCAATGGGACTTAGCTTCCAGTAAAATGCTTCAAGCTCAATGGATTAGAGGGTCCCCTGTAAATGCTAATTATCAGTATTTTTGTACTTCACATGATCTGATCTGCAGATGGACTGAGTTGCTGCACAACCCATCTGTTTCTGTTCGAGGCTGGAGGTCTCTGTACTTGGGTTTATTTTTACATAATCTAACTCTAAACAAACACCAACTAAAGTCTGGCATCACTGTAAAAGCTCTTCCCTGACATCCTCAGGTTTACCTTTTCTAATTAAAAATGTAATTTTCCTTCTGCCACTGCACCCTGTGCTACAGCACAGCAGGAACACTTCTTCCACACATCCCTGAATTCATCAAGGCTTCAGAAATACAGCCATTAAACTTTAGACAATCGATTTTCTTCTTCTTTCTCTGAACAGTGAAACACAGAATTTGGCTTGCAAGGCTTAAGTTTTCTCTCCAGCCATTTATTTGCCTTCAAAGCCTGCAGGTGGTCAGTGGTGGGGCCTGTGTGTATGGACAGAGTTCAAAGAATAGTGGCTCCTTCCTTCTCCACAGTGGCCAAATCGAAAGCCAAAAGGAGAAAAACTGGCTTGAGTTAAAAGGAAACAGAGTTTTCTGAAGAGAAGATTAAGTAAAAAATAAAAAGACATTTTGCTCGGGGTCAGCTCAAAACACTTCATTTGCCCTCAAGAAAAACATATTTTTTCTTAGAATGTTTTGGCATTCCTGAATGCAAAACATTCTGGTATTTTCCAGAATTTTTCCTGCCACTTCATTTAGTTGAATCAATTCAGAAATAACAAACAGTTCATTATTCCCTTATTCCATTTTTCTCAGATTATTTCCTACCTCCTGAAAAACAACCTGCCCAGCTCTGTACTCAGGGTATTTGGGTATGCCTTGGTCTTCTTTTCCTAAAATGTTTGTGGTAAAAATTAGTGCTACAAACGTGCCTACAAAATATATTGCTTAAACAAATGCAGCGCAAGTAACCTAAGAAATACAGCTGGAAATCCAGAAGGACAAGGCGCAAGAATCAAACAGCTGAAGGAGAGAGACACTGCATTTCCTCAGTGTCCATGTATAGACACGTTAGGAAGAATCAGGTGATGTTTGATGTGTCAGGTTGTCAAAACAGAAGTCAGTCCGAGCACAGTTTAGGAAGAGGAGTGTTAAACTATGCTACAGCAGGCAGGGAATAAATAAACTGGAAAGCAGGACTGGATATCAAAGAGATTTTCACTGATCACTGTGTTGGGAAAATGGATCTTGAGGACAAAGATTAAAAGATACACTTTAGGAAACCATACTTGAGATTAGTGAGGCTTTCAGGGTAAGAACAGTAGCTCTGACATAAACCCTGATAATTTCTACTTCACAGGTTGCCCAAAAAAAGCACATATCCAAAGTCCTTAGTCCAAATCCAAAGCACCTGATGTTTCTCCAGAAACTCTTAAAAGTCCTCTTCCTATTCAAGTCAATCAAGCTGCAAGCTTGCAAAACACACAGATAATATCTGAATTTGGCCAGACTCCCTAAACTCTGACAGGTATTCTGGGGATCGCTAATCTTTGGAGTTTCTCATCTAAACCTGAGCCCACGTGAAAATGAGACTCTTTCCTGATAGATTCCAATCCAATACTAAAGGAACCTAGCCAAAGGAAGGGAAGTGTAATTTGCCGTGTTCCTACAAAAAGTGAAGAAAGGGAACAACCCATTCTGCCTGTGCAGGGTGGTAGTGGTTAGGAGACTCCTGAGTTTTATGTACATTCATGAGTCACCATCCTTTGTTGGGAATACTGTGCTGTGGTTGTCTTCATTGCAGGAGTGAGTCTATTTGTATAGGGAGTCTGGACTAAAATATTGTACCACGGGTGAATTCCATGAATATAAAATCTTAATTAAGTGGAAAAGAGTACTTAATAACCTTGGAGTAGGAGGTAGGACTATAACTAATATCCCTCCCCTCCAGCTAGCTATGTGACACCCATTCAAAACAGGCGAGGAGAAAAGGAAAGAAAAAAAAAAGGAGGAGAAATTCCTTTCTGAAACAGAAGACAATCAGAAAAATTCTGAGGTTTGCTGTAGGGCCCAAGAGAGTTACAAATCAACATGCTCCAAAGTTCTGGTCTACTTCATATTGGCTTTAATGTGCAACAACTTTCTTCTTTCTAAGCAAGAAAGGACTCTAAATATTTTAGAAATTTATCTTAATGGATGCACAAGCCATAAAAACAAATAAAGTAAAAGGAAGGCATCAGAGCCAGCAGAGTTTCATTGAACAAGTTAGTTGGCTCTAGAGAACAAGCTACATACCATGGAAATGAATGTGCCATCCTTTTCAGACTGACATAATTTCACAGTCTAGAACAGAACAAATATTTATAAGGAAACAAACTATGAAGTGGCAGATACCCAGTTAGGTGTGTTACCAGTAGTCTGGATTTCTAGTCTACCAACAAGTTAGTGCTGAACTGTGGACTCCAGAGTCTACATGACAGCATGTAAAAAACCCCTGAATGACAGCACAGGCTGTGAGAATTACAGGATACAGTATCTGAAACCCAGAGTTTCAGGTGACCCAGGCCCCATAGAGTCGTGAGGGCTTTTGTGACTCAACTGTGTTGTGTCTGCGGGTTAAGAAAAAGCCTGAGAGGGGAAGGCTCTGCCTCTTAATCAGATAAGGTCAAGATCAACCATAAATACATGCACTTAGTGAATGATGTCTGGGCTTTTTCTTACTCCATTTCTTCTTTCATCCCCTTCCGAATGTGCAAATGAGCCAGGCAGGCAGACGCCTTGCATTTCATTATCACTCTCCGTGCTTTATCTTCACTTTCATTCCCTGTGTGAGGAGGAAGTGTTTGTAATTCCGAGGGAATCTCACTTCTGAGGCTGGGGAAGCATGCTGTGCACCAGGTGTATCTCCAGAATCGCACTGGGGCCCTGCAGCCCCAGGGGAAAAAGGTAAAACTGTGGCCCCCATCACCTGCGCGTTCTGAAGGGAAAACCCAGGATTTAGGTTGTCTGCAATTATTCTGAAGCTCAGTCTATCCATTCCCCTGGGCACATGCTCCCTGTAGGGTGTGTAATCAACAGGTTTCCCTTTCAGTAACCTTTCCAGGGACTGGCTTGACAAGCTTCAAGTGGTTCGGAGAAGCAGGTGGTTGGGTATGTCACGGCAGCTGCCCTCGCTGCATTTCCTCTATTTACTTGCTCTTTCACAAGTCATGCCCAAAAATACATCACATTCCCACCCCTCCAGTGCCGGCACAGTTGTGTTCTCTGCCGCTTCCTCCTGTCGGATACCTGCAGAGGGGTTCCAGGGATGCTGCACTCGGGCAGTTCTTTTTCTGGTGGCAAGGTGAAGCTCACCCGTGGCGCACTGAGAGGCGCACCCGCCGTACACTGTCGGCACCTTTGGACAGGCCCCGGTTTGTGTATGCACCGAGGCATTTTTAATGGAAAACATTGCTGTCGTTACCAATAGCGGTAACTGCAATTAGCACCGCCAGCGACGGTGCTCCGCAGCCTCATACTGTGACAGTGCAGCCGACCCTCTCACGCAGCTCCCGGCCAGCACTCCCGGGCGAACCGAGTCGCCGTCTTGGGGACTCCGTGTCCGCCGGTCCCTGCCGGTAGCCGAGCCCCCCGCTGCAGCCCCGGACCCCCGCGGGCCTCACCTCGCTCGGGCAGGTGGCTGAGCACCAACTCCTTGGCGGCCCGCACGTCGCGGGCGCGGGTCANCCTCCCCCCGTCCCAGCCGGCATCCCCTCCCCCGAGCAGCAGCCGCCCGCAGGCACCGCCCTCGCCCCGCGGGCATAGGGGGAGCTCGGGGTCGCACTGCGGCCCGTCCCTGGCCGCTCCGAACGCCGGTGCGGATGAGCGGCATGCTGGCGAAGCCCGGAGCTAGGTAGGGGTCTGTCCCCACCGGGGTCTCTTCCCACTTTCAGTTTCGAGAAGAAAAACGCGGACTGTAAGCATCGTGCCATGGTCAGCTGGAGCTGAGCCAGCGAAGGAGAGCTGGGTTGTGCCGAGATGCAGTTGCGTGGATCTTCTCCGCTCAGCTGGGTTTTATGCCGTCCCGGCACTACAGACTGTCTCCGCAGGACATGAAATGAGAGCAGCATGAGTGTTTCTAATCGGTCAGATGGGGATTTCTAATACAGCTGCATTATTATGTTACAGTCACTACACGTTATGTTTTATGTTACATTATAGTATTAAACCAACGTGGGTTTTTTATGCCTCAGGTCTGTGTCTGCTGTTACCTCAAGGTTCTCTCAAGGGTGCCTACATTACTCCATGGTGGAGGAAAATGTCTGTTTCTTGTAGGCTAAAATGACAGTTATACATTGCTGGAAAAAAGGATCCCCGAGAGCGAAAATTACAGGAGAAATTTGATTAGGCAACATTTCTCTGTCCTTTCTTTTATCCGAGCAACTCTCCGATCAGCTATTGAAAGGAATACTATGTCATATCTCCCTCCTCTGAGTAAAATGAAATGATTGAAAGAACCAGATGCCGTTATTAATTGTGATTTAAAGTTGCCTGTGAAAAATACAGAGGGGCCAGAGTAATTCGTTGATACATACACAGCAGCAGAGGAGCAGCAGGCCTTAACACACACAGGGATGGTCCTAAATATTTGCCTAACCTGCACCCCTGTAGCTCCCCTGTCAGCCGTGTTCATATACAGTGAACAACCTGTATCTGGTTGTGGCAGAGGAGTTTCTGAACTGGTGGTGCCCTGCTGTCCATGAGTCTACAGAAATTACATTGTCTCTGCAATCTGTGTTTCATGTTTGCTTGGGTATCCCTTTGCACTGACATGAAGAGTTTTTAATGACATCCTAAGGAGAAAGGGAATAACGATTGTTTAATTCACTTTTCCATGGGCCAGGGCATTCCAGTGTCTTTACTGCTGTTGGTTGCACATCTGTCTAGATTTACTTTAGGTTTAAATTGTTCAGTGCTCTCTCTGTTCTGCACTGCTCAGGTCTCCACAGGCATTGTGTAATACGGACTCAAAGCCTCGAGTGGCTTGGGAAAGGAGGTTATACTTTGCTGCTTGGACACAAAGTAGGACACAGAATGGTTAAACCCCAAAGAATGTATCCAGATATTTGTCCTTAGCAGGATTTATTTGATCATGCTCCATCACACTTGGAGATGATGCCCTTCTTTAGTCTTCAGAAGATCACTCAGAATTCTGCAACTACATGAGTCACAAAGATTTGTCTTTACATTTAAAAAATAATTATGCAACCCTCAAAATCATGGTTTGATAACAGCCTGTCCTCCAGCCAGCTTTCCTGTCTGGTTCCCTCTGGCATAAAAAGACAGAGAGGGATTCCAGATTCAACTCCTCCGTGCCTCCCACCCACCTCTTGTCCATGTCTGCCAGTCTCTCTTCTCTCAGCTTTTGTGCCCTATTAATAACAAGACAAAAGGTACAGATTATAGCTGTATCCTTCACAGTTAGAAACAACTTCATGACTACCTAGTCCAGGAAATTATGCCACTTAGGTCTACAATGCAGCGTATTTGCAGTAAAACTTCTCTATTTGTTGGGATGATTTTCTCTGGTTTATAGTATTCTGTTTCTAATTCAAATACATACACAGATGTGTACACACACATACACATGCCTGCATGTTAATATGCATTTTGAATTTAGGACTCTGTTTTGTTTAGTTTCTCAAATTCCTTTCTCATCTTTGGAACTCAACTGAAAATTCTTAAGTTTTTATCTCTGTCTGTTCTACCTCTTATGCAATTCCAGTTAGTTGTGGTTTACCTGTAGCAAGTTTAAGCAACGGTCTGGATTTTGAGGAAGTAGATAAGGAGATGAAAGATGCTTAGAGATTGGTACTGCTGGGTGTGTGGAGAAGTCTGCTCCTAGAATATGCCCAGGGATCTCCCGCTCTTCCTGACAGCATATCTGGGAATAGCAACCTGTGAAGCATATGCTTAAAGTTTTACAACACCTAGTGGGAAATAACAAGTTGCTACACTTGAAAAACTGAAGAACAAGCTTCCCAGAGGCATCATGATACCTTTGTAGGTGATTAGATAAGCAGATAGTAAAAAGCACTGCATTCCTGAGGACTGCAGTGAAGGCAGTTCTTCTTTCCATGTTGGAAAATCAGGCCATTTCCAGAAGGGCCAAACTATGAATTGAAGGCATTTAAGATTAGGTTCCTCTTGGAATGTAATACTGCTCAGATCTTACCAGCTCTATTAGTTATTGATCTGAAGCAAATGAGATGGGAAAGATGATGCTCTTAAGTTTTTTGCTGAGCAGAGAAGTGTTGCCATGTTGTTCCTACCCTCAAAACACAGACTGCTTTTCTAAAGGATTGTCAGTGTTTCTTAGGCAGTGGCTGGAAAGGACCAGCTGATAAAGGAGAGCTGGGATGAGCTGTATTCCTCTAGTGCACCCCAGGACTTCCAGTTTGATTTCAGGGAAGACAGATGTGCTTTTTACCTAGTTCCTGAGCAGAGGGTCAATGGCTGTGAGGAGCAGAGCTTGCTATGGGACATTTAAATAATATACATAATCTTTGTCCAGCAGAAATCAAGATACAAGGGAAGGGAGGAGATGATATGCTTTTTCTCTGCCCTTAATCTCCTTATTGTATTTTTACCTCTTATATCTACTAACCTCTGTTTATTTTACCCATTCCCTTGTTACTTCTACCCCTCCTGGCAGTCTTATAGCAAATTGGAGCTGTCTCAAAATTTGCCATCTGCCATTCTCAGTGGTGCCCACTCTCAGTATGGGTAGGAGGACTAATGATCTTTGATGTCTTTCTTACAGCCTCAGTTCTCCTGCATCATGTGGAAGTCATTTTATTTTTATTTTCTGAAGCAAAAATGAAGCTCTGATGTCTCTTGGGGTAACTGCAGAGCCATCCTTGGTTTCACAGGATCACTTTTGGTGCAGAGTGCCTCGTTGTCAAAGCTTCAGAAAAATGCTGAGAATGTGACATAGCACCTTCTAAAAGCTTCAAATAACCAAGAAATCCTAGGAAACAATAAATACAGACCCCTCTTTTAACATTCTAATGCTTCTAGAGCCAGTTTCATGATTTCCAGGGTGCAGGGTCAGGATTTCTGACCTGTAGGAGCTGGCTGTGTCACATACAAATCACCAGGAATGCAGCTCTTCCCTTTGCTATCCATCGTGTCTCATCAGCTCAGCTCCCTGACCATGGTAGTGTTCCTCTTGCTGTTGTACAGTGAATAGCATAGAATGCTGCTGGGACTTTTTGCTACTGGTCAAAATGGTGCTTATCCAACAGAAAGAAACATGAAATTCCTGTCCTCTAACACTAACACACAAATGATGCTGCTTGCTGCAACCATCCAGAAAGCTGACACTGAATGCAAGGGTTTCAGGACTGGGAAAACTAGGTTTCCAGGAAGAAAGCTGAAATAGTGTATTTTTGGTGTAGTTAAGCAGCCAAAGACATTGTGAACAGGAACACTTGCAGTTTTTAGAGCTGGCAAGCTGCATGTCTCAGTTCAGGACTCAGCCAGTGAAGGCTCTGCCATGGTGTCAAAGGGAAGGAGCCAATGGGAGGTTGTCATTCCATGTAATTAGGAAGGAACAGTTGCATGTGGGCTGTGCATGGGGAATATCGAATCTTTGAAGACTAAGCAGGATGTCTGGGTCTGTATAATGTGATGAGCTCTATTAAAATCTCACTGCATATTTTTTAAAAACCCTAGACTTAGTTGACAAAACAGATTTAGGATTCCACACAGATTTGCTCAGTGTGTCAAAAAAGGGAGATGGCTTCTATTTAAATGGCAAGGCAGGAATCTCTCAATCCGTGAAATATTTTCAAACACTTGTCACTGCATATAGTGTCCAGTTAATTCCAGAGATTAAGTCTTCCGTTTGTCAGAAGTTATTTTATTAAGTCCCTAGGATTAAGTCCTTTTTGGCAGTATTGGAGTAGTAGCAAACAAGGAAAGAGAGACAAACATGAAGGAAATTCTCCTAGAAGCAGGAAAATCCGCTGTCTCCTCTAACCTGAAGCGACTGATCCTCTTTAAACTGGAACACCCCTGGTTCTGGGACAGATATGTCATGGTTCAGCTCATCTATCCTTGTGCATGGGCAGTGTGAAAAGGGAAAAGACACTTTCCAATTAATACATTCCAGAAGCAAACAAAAACTTAAAGTGTTTAATCTCATTTCTAACTTGAAAGACAAATATAGGATGATTCTGACTTGAAAATGCTACTGCAAAATGATCCAAAGGGACTAAAAATGCTTGGGCTGCTTCTCCACACAGAGTAACACTCATTTCTGTCATGGGAGGATTACTGCAGACTGAGAGCTTCAAGTGGAGGAGGAAGATAACGATGAGGGGAGATCAAGTTTCCTTCTCTTCCTGGTGACCAGGAAAGTGCTGAAATCCAAGTCCTCTCCTCCAGCACATGTTTTCACTTTAGGCACACAGTGCAGACATAGATTCATCAGGTAACCTACTTTGAACCTGAGGATTACTGAAAAACAGGCGTAACATGATTAACAAAATTAGGATTTATCTCTGGTTAAAAGTTAATTTAGTTTGAGAAACAGCATGTGTTTGAACACAGTGGCTCTTCCCAAGCATCTCCAGATGATGAAAAGCCTTTACACTGCCAGACTGTTGGAAAATTCCAGTGCTGTCAGAGTAGATACAAAATCAGTTCAATGGTGATAAACATATCCAGCATAAGCATTAGCAAATTTTAAAATAATTTTACCCAAGTCCTAAATATCTCACTCTGCACAGAATTAACTTTCAGTAATTGTGATTAATACTGTGATAAGTGACTCCTTTCCAAGGGTGTTGCTTACCCTTGTAAGGGTGGGATGCTCATGAGAGGAACAGGGTCTGTTAGCAGTTTTGAAGCCACCTCTGATTGTCTCACCTCTGAACTGGAGCCCAAACTTTCTGAAGTCAATACAAAGCTTTCTGTTCCTCTGGGGTGCCTGTCTGCACCGTATGGTTGCAATGACAGACCGGCAGTAGCCTGGAGCTCACATGGTGACATGGGCAGCAGAGTTTAGCTTTTGAGTAAGAGGTGTGGCAAGCTTGATGTTTCTGGCTAGTATTCTACACTGGCACCTGCAGATTTGCCTGTTAAAGCTCTTATTTTTATGTAAAATCTATCCCACCAACCACGATCGAAGCTGAACAACTACATCTCTGCCCCTCTATAATCTTCCAAGGGCAGGGACCCGAAGGTTTGCGTTTGCTTAGATCGTCAGAGCAGAATATTGACTGTAACGTGTTATCTGCACTCGGGACTTATTTCCAGAAAAGCGCCTGTGCCAGGCGATGTCCACGAGATGGCAGCCTGTGCAGGAGAAACGTGAGCCACGTCTGTACCTGCAGGATTGTCCTGAACACGTGCCACCTTCCCTCTGCGGGGAAAAGTGGCCTCTGCTCGGCAGCCCCGGCCAGCGCCCTCTGCACCGGGTTTGCGGGTTCGGATAATGCCGAGCGGATGTGCCAACAACCACCCGGGCCGCACGGTCTGGTGGGGGGAAGCAGGTGAGACACGCTGATGGGCAGGAAATGTCACACGGAGACCACGCAGGCTGGGGTGGTTTAGGGGTAGAGCAGGAAAGTTACATCCCTGAAAACACAGAGTCTGGATGGGGATGCAATGAAATAGGCCTAGGAGGCAGATGGACAAAAGTTATTTTGTGCTGATAAGCGGCAATAGATTTCTGAGTGTGCAGTGCAGTAAATACACATGAGCGCAGGAGGGTGCTGCTCTTCCTCTGACTTAGCAGAAAGCAGTACCTCTCTTCTCCGCTCCGTGGTGCCATCAATTTACAGGCCTCAGAAGGGCATCCTGGACAAAGCCCTGGGTGATACCAGCTGCTGAGTAACCCCAGATTGCTGTATCTTTCTAGAGTAAAGTAACATTCATGTGAAGGGCAGACTGTGCTTTTAGGTGATGACCAGTCACAGAATAAGCACCCAGGTCTGTCAGCCTGCAAAATCGTGTTTTAAATGCTGGTACAGGTGAAGGTGTGGATAATTTTTACTGTCATCCCTCTCTAGGTAAGGGCATAAACCAGAGAGCAGGTGGTTTATGGTCGTAATGTCCTTGTGCCTGATTCTTCAAGGTCAGCCCAGAATGTGGCACGTAATTTGCCAGATAGTCCAAGCTGGAGGAGCCTAGACACCAATTTCTATTGGAAATATTATTCTAAATGCTAATATTATTCTAAATTTCTGTGGAAATTACTCTGCAATTTTGTATCATTTGTCTTTCCTTACCTGTGCCAGCTGATAGCAAGGGCACAAGGATGGATAAGGGAGTGCAGGAGAAGTGTGATAAGAAGCCTGGTTTCCCTGCTTACAAGTCTGAGTTGCCCCACGTACAGGACAAAAAAAAAAAAAAAAAAGCCCAGAGGATGGAAATATGTGAAGGTTTGCATTTTTTACAAGTCAAAAGTCAACTCCATGGTAGATTTGGAGGGGTGCAAGAGAAGGAGCAGTATTGTAGGCAGTGGAAGGGCTTTTAACACAAGAAACAGAGACACTGACATTTGTTGCTAAGCCCATTGGTGCAATTTGAGTCCCACAGAGAATGATTCAAGAGACAGCAGCTACTACTCACCCACCTGCACCTGGTCCCAAACCTCACTGATATTAT
Organism: Calyptomena viridis; assembly: GCA_013390005.1. NCBI lineage: Eukaryota > Metazoa > Chordata > Aves > Passeriformes > Eurylaimidae > Calyptomena > Calyptomena viridis. The sequence continues at coordinate 203,900 of WEIV01019868.1, forward strand.
GCAGAAGGAATTAATCAATAAGTCTGGTTTCCCCCTGGAAATTCCACAGAAAAGAAAGATTGGCTTCTCTGATATAGTTCAATCTCCAGCTGCCAGAAGTGCTGCCCAGCTTTCCATCTCTGAGCAACTGTGCAGAGTTACCTCCTTGGCCCTTCACTGAGACAGCACATACAGCCAGTTTCTGGGTGCAGAGGGGCAGCACATGGTTGGCAGGACCAGCCCTTTGAGGATAACAGGAAGTAAGTGTTATTGTTTAGGCCAGTTTCTAACTGTTTTTTCCTGCCTCCTCATACAGTCCTACTTCTATGAGAAAATACAGGACACGCTTTTGGAAAGCAGATGTTTACCCAAGTCCCTGAGCTGAGCAGTATCTTTGACTCAGGATTTTTGCCTCCTCTAAGGTTTGCATCAGTGATAAGGAATTGTAACTATTGCAGAAATGTGGGGACTTGCTTTTCCAGCCGAGGCACTGCGTAGGAGATCATTCGGACTGGCACCTTCCCAAGCCTAGTGTACCGAAATGTCATTCTGCTCCTGGGTGAAGCTGGGATTCTTCCCAGCTTGTCTTCTCCTTTGGCTTGCAGCATCTGCATCTTTGCCCTCATTTCTTGGTATGCACATGCCTGAAGGTGTAGAGGACAGTGCCCTTGTTAATGCCAGGAAAGTGAAAATGGATGTACTTTAAATCCTAAAGGGATTTTGCTAAGGCCCTTCTGCTTTGTTCTTGCCATCATGCTAATGCCCACTTTTTTAAAAGAGCCCACTTTATGAATGGATCCCCAAATGAAAGGGAAATACTTTGGAGCAGCACAGGGAATGTTTAAGGCCTCCTGACAGGACTTCAGCAGCTCAAAGTCACTCTAAACTGGGTCACTTTTAATGCTCCTCACAGGGAATTCAAAGCATAACTTTAAACCCTTGGATTTGGAACTTTGGATTTAAGATTTTAGATAAACTTTATATGTGGATTTTGGCCATTCCCTTCCTCTGGTATGGTTATGTTTCTTTTTGGTTTTGGCAGATTTCCAAGAGTGTCAAACAATCAGGGAACAGCAATTTGACTCAAATTCAGACAATATGCCACAGAGCAGCTCAGTTCTGTGACAATATTTCTACCTCAAAGCAGTTCCCTTTCCAGCAGATGCCACTGGTGTTGCTGTGACAGTGCACGGGGATGTCCCACAGTCGTGTTTCAGACCAGTGAGCATTGAAGGCGTTGCTCAGTTCACACTGGGAACGTTTGGAAGCCAAGTTCTTATTGGGGTTGCTAAAGAATATCCTGTTTCTGGAAGCTGTATGTCACATAGAGGCTGTTAAATAATGGATGTCAGGATGCATAGCAAAGTGTTGGCATACAAAAGGAGCTGTTTTCTGAGCACCAACTTCTCTGCTTGGCAGCAGCAGATGCGGGACCCGGTCTACCTAAATTTGTTCAGTTATTCCTTTTTAATCTAAGTTGAGAATAGCTTTTTCTTTTCTGTCATTAAATAGCTTCTGATGAGAATTTGTTTTCCTAAGGGAAATAGGAAAGACTTGAAAATCTCTGAAGAAAATGAGGAAAAAAGCCTACTACGAATGATAATTGTGTGTTCTACTTTTCAAAGCATTTAATTTCCCCTCCTGAACAGTTGATTTGACATCTAAATGAAAGGGGGTGGCAAAACCTGATGAAACGAGGCTCAAATTTTGGGTACAGCCTCAGAATCAACATTTTTCCCTTGTCCTGCAAGGTTTTAATTCTAGGCATGGAAGAAATCAAAATCAGTCCTTTGCCCTGTCCTGACCATACTACAAGGGAAGAGCAGATACTTGGCAGAGCTGAACAGAGACTCAGACACAGATTCTGGAAGTGGCTTTGAGCAGCCCTCTCCTGATTAAAACACTCTGGGAGAGGCTTTAAGTTGCATCACAGAGTTTGTCAGCAGGGACGTGGGCAAAGCACTATTGCTCTACCCCGTTCTCCCTGTTCTCTCCTAACAAGCCCTTACCTTCCTTTCTGTGTTGTCTGATTGTAGTAAAAGTGGTTCTGGCCCCTCTAAAGGCTGCCTGTCCCTCACCAGGCAGTTCACTGGGCACTGTCCAAAAATTGTTTGATGGTGTCCTTAGGTAGGCTAGATTTTATAACAAACACAGGAATTATGCACCAGCATGAAAGTCAGCATCTGCTTAAATGGTCAGTATTCAGAAGGCAGGTATATGTAAAGGTGCTAACTTTTTGAAGCCAAAAGGCATTCTTAATGTTTATGAGACTAATCATATGTCAGGTGCTTTGATATGGAGGGAGATGGAGGGAAAAAAACAGCTTAATACTGCACAACAGGGTTTTTAAGATTTGCTGGTCTCAATCCCATTTTTACTTTATGTTCCATAAAATCATGTGTTAGCAATAGATTTATACTAGGCTAGTTCCTTGGAGTCTCTTACTGCCAACTACTTTTCTCTCTCTTTTTTTTTTTTTTTAAGAGGTGAATTTATATACAAATATAGCCACTTGGAAGCACCAATATATTCAATAAAATTTCCTTCTGTGGTACATTTATGCTGGAAGTCCAGAAATGAGAAACTCTGAAATGCCAGCATCCTTAGAATGCTGTCTCCATTTGATTTCCTTCTAGCCTGGATTTTCATAACAGCTACATTTGGGTTTCAGTTATACACTACACTGGCTGATGAATATTAAACAAGGTCTACAGACGTTTTTTGGGTTTGCTTTTACAGACTCTGCTTGTACAGAGATATTTCTTTTTGACAGTGCCCTTCTCAGTGCCCTCTATTCCACTCCTTTATTGTTCCCAGGTTTTTCTGAGAGACGACTGACAGTGAAAGACAGGAGAAGAATGATTACATTTTGCAAGGAAATTATACAGAGTAGAAAATCAATAGTTAGATGCTCCCTGGGACTGCCTAAAACTTCTTTGAAGACTAATTAGCTTGCAAGAGAGCTCTGTTAGCTGGAATTCCTCCCCAATTCTGTATGCATAAGATAAATTTAGTCTGGAATAAGCACTGTTCTCTGGGTTCTCAATGATCTGGGGAAATGATTCACATGGAGAGAATGAAGAAATTAGCTAGAAGAGGTGTAGAAGAAAACCTGACTGACCACATCCATCCTGGGCTTGAAAGCAAGGAACAAGCAGCAACAGAAACAGGCTAAAACTAGAGGCACAGGTGGGAGTTAGGGGCTGGGCACCTGATGATCCAGGTGACTCTGTTATCCCTTGGAATGGCAGTCATGGCACTGCCAGTGGAGAGAGTCCAGCTCACTCAACAGGCATAGCTGGTTCATTTGGTGTAGCAGCAACTTCAGATCCAGGGCAGTGTTTAAACTGACTGCCTTACATGGAGCTCAGGAAAGGCTTCCTGAACTTGGAGAGGACTCTGGTGGAGCCCCACCATTGTGTGCTGACCCATCGTATGTTTGACCCTTTGCAATATGCTGCTTCCTTCTGGGATATTGCTACAGGTAATCCTAAAGCTGGGAGATGGAGTGTGGGGTTTAATAACTTTATTGGTGTGAACTGATCTGAGCAGAGCTGACCTATGGTGAGATTAGCCTTGCTCTCCAGAGCAGTCAGTACTCTGTCTTCCAAAAGCATGAAAAAGCACTTGAAATGCACAGAAAGCTGCTGCAAGAGGTATCAATAGCAGTTTGTGACAGACTAAGCAACATCTAATCAATTAATTGGCTCTGGAAGGAAAAACTAATAAGACTGAAGAACATGCTGGAGGCAGAATGTGTCAGGTATTAAGATAAGGGAGATTTGAGGAAGATCTAACAAAACAAGAGAATAAAGTAGCACAATAGTAGAAGTCACTGTAGTGGAGATCATCACAGGGTATCAGAGAATGATTCAGGCTTTTCACTCACCCATGGAGATTGAAAATGCCAACAAATACTGAATATCATTCTTAAAGTCATAAGCATTATATGAAAACACACCTTTGTTTTGCCTGGGTTTGGTGTGGTGGGTTTTATTGTTTGGTTTTTAAAATGTATCCATTCTTAGGAACTACAGAAACATCCAAGCACATGTGTGTAGCATTAAGCATGTACTCAACCCCTCTACAGCCACAGATGTCTCTCACTCTTAATTAAATATGTGTTAAAGTGGTCTGTTGGAGCAGAGCCCAGGAGCATTGTGTGATGGTTTGAGTTATCAGTCCAAAAGTGGTGCTAACAAGCAGGTCTAGAATTATAGACTTGTCAGCTTAAGTTTAGTTCCTGGAAAAACGCTGAAGCAAATAACCAAACTATTTGTGAGCACTTAAAAGAAAATGAGGGGATGAATAACAGGCAGATTTTTTTTTTTTTCGAGATACAAGAGTCTGGTTTGAATTCTGAAACTGCTTCATGTGTACTCTTAAAAGGATGGAATGCATGAAATTACCTGGGTGCAAAACTGGTTGGAAAATTGACAGAAGGATGTTTGTGAGGGAGGTTCTGAGGGAGTTGTGTCCATGTCTTTTGTTTCCATATGGTATCTGGCTGATGAAAGAGAGAGCATGCAGTTTAAACTTGAAGTTGGCAATTGGAAAGGCTGTGACCACACTGGGCAGGATTAGAATTCTGTATGTTCTTTGTAAGCTGGAGATGTGGTAAAAAAAATCCTAAAACCAGTGAGACATTCATCTGGGACAGTGGATCATCCCTTTGCTGAATACAGATTTATGTGTTACAATAAACTCTTAATGTAGGTTACTGTATAGTTATAACAGGTTGGGGACCAACAGCTACACATGTAGTTGATTTATTAATAATGATGAAAAGATTTTGATCACTCACAAGAAGAACTGACTAATTGGTGGAACAACCACATCTGATGGGCTGGACCTAAATCCAGACCCTTGAAAAGGTTGAGGTTTGGATATAAGCCTTGGCAGGGATGTTCAAGTTCAAATATTGTGAGATGATGGGTCAGCAGCATTACCCAAAGCTTGTCTGGCATATAAATGGCTGCCAGAACATTGGATTAGGACTCCAGACCCCTTGGCTTTCTCTTTTCCCTTGTCACACTCTGTAATGCTCCATCAGTTTCACTCTGCTGTCTGTGTGGGGGGACAGGTTCTGGCATCGACTGGAAAAGAGGCAAAGGAGTGGGAACACTCCTGACACAAAGATTGAGCCCTAGCAGTGGGTATTTAAGGTTTTGATCAGTGCTTGAGGTTTGTTCCGCTGGCCCTAGGGAAGGTAGGGTTGTTATTCAAATTCTGCTTGGAAGCATGTAACTTCCCCTTTATTGCTGAGTTGTCAGTATTTGCATCTGTTTGAATATATTTTTATATGATGACAGTCTTGAAGCTCCAATGGGAAATGGCATTTCAGGCTTTGCCTTGGGCATGAGTTCACCTGTGATATCAGGAAGTGCAAAGTGCATCCGAGTAATACAGTGGAAAGTTGTGGGTTGTTTCTTATTAAAAAAATACATTTAAAAGCCAAAGTAACCCCTTAGCTATTGTTTCTTGCAGCTGCGTTTTTTCATGCTTCTCAGAACTGGTACAACAGCATTGCCCATAGTATTTTTTGCTATTTCTTTTTTTTTTTTTGTCCCTAGGAAATGCCAAAGTAAATTAGACACATTATAGCAAACTAATCTAGTGACTACACATTTCAGAGTTCCTGTGTTCTGGAACATGGGATCCTGGCTCCTTGGACAGATGCTGCCTGTGGCAGTTGCTGTTACAGAGGAGCATCTATAAATGACACAATTTCCCCTGTTGTGAGGCTGTGGAGACAGGATTTTGGAGGGGGAAGTGCCCCCTCCCCTTAAGCTCTGCAGTGGGGAAGGCTGTTCTGCAGAGAAATTTGCCTTAGTAGAGATTTTTTCCCCACCTTGCACTTGTCAGTTTGGAGATTCTCTCAGCTTATTTCAAAGTCAGTTATAAGCCTTTTAAATGAGCTTTATACTGATACACCCATAGGATGTTTATACATGCTTTTAGCACTATTTAGAGAGATGAAAGCAAAAGTTAAGGCAAACTTTCTCTTTGCCTGAAAACAAGCTAAAGTATAAGGATTGTAAGGAAGGCCTGTGGCTCCTTAGAATATATGGTATGTCCTATGGTGTGACACCATGGAGTGACATAAATGACAAGGAATGAATAGCAAATAAAACTGCTCTGGGGAGAAACTCAGCAAAACCACTGTGGCACCGACAACCTCACCACAGTGACCTCTGTGGAACTGGTGCTGGCCCCACTGTGACACCAGTTCTGCCTTGTCCCTCTGTGTCTGTGCAGTTTTCTCTCTTGCATCTCTTCACTATTTCATTGATGAACTCTCAAGTCGGGGGCTGATTCCTTCCAGGAAAGACTGTGAGAGAAGCATAGGATCCAACTGTGTGTGATCTGCAAAGCCTTAGTGCTGGGCTGTCTCCGGTGCAGGTGAGAAGCAGGTGCAGGTGAGAAGCAGGTGCAGGCTCCATCTGCAACTCCAGTGCAAGCACAGCCTTGGAGCACCTACAAGATTAACTTTCTCATACAGAGCAAGTCCCACTTACCCTGAGACCCATCATCTCCATATGGTGTGTCTGGTGCACCCAGCACAGCCCAACACACCATGGCATGGTCACTTGTGCATGGCTGGGGTTTTGGACGCAGAAAATCCCAGTCTTGCCTTTTTTTGTTGCAGAAGTTGGTTGGTAGTAGAGATGCAGGCAATACTAACCATGGTTTGCCAGTGTTGAGCTAAATATAAAGTGGCTTGAGCATGGCAAGCACGTAAGAGGGTTCTGTAAATGTTTATATTGATTAAACTATTAACAAGAATAGCAAATCCCATTACACTAATCATTATTTTGCTTCCCTGCCCTCTCCCTCCTCTTTGTGCTCCCCTGAATGTTTTTCCTTGAATACAACAAATACATGAAGGGAAATTTCTCACCCCGGGCTGTGTGAAACACCTCCCAGTGCTCACTGTGGAGGTGGATGGTACCTGCCCTCTGGGCTCTGGCTTCAGTGGAGCTCTGGGTGTGCTGACCTCTGCTCAGGAGGGGAAAGTCAGGAGAGAAGTGTCCCCAAAATAGAAGGAGACTGCTGGTAGGACAGTGACAATGCTGGAGAGTATTTAACCCATGTGGATGTTCCCTTGGTATCCTTGGACAGGCACACAGACATCCATAGAAGAATCGTATTGACTCATAGATTGATTAGTTATTAATATAATTTTAAATGGTGAAAGGTTGTGTTGATGTAACCAGCTTCTCTGTGTTTCTCTATCACTACTAACATTTTGGTTCTGTCAGGAGATAATTTTACAGTGTTGCCCAGGAAAATCTGTTAAATTTGAAGTTCAGTTCTATGCTTTCTTAAAAAGTTTGAAAAATGGAAGTTTTGCAGTTGAGACTGGGGAGCAAAAACAGGCCTTGGGTGTGATCAGTTGTTTCTGTTCAGGGTTGTAGGACACAGGATTTGGTGATAAAGCTATTTTTATTTAAACAGACTTATAGCCCAATTACATTTTTATTAAATTAATCAAACTGAGCTATTAAGAAACTTCAAGAGAAAAACCATTCCAACAGAACTTTTCATCAAAACTTGAATTACTTTCAGTAATTGATGAATCTCTAATTTTAATGGCAATATTTTTGGGGGCATGTATCTCAAAAGATATTGGCAAAATCTTTTGGCTGGGTTCGTAGGTTTGAAGAGCCAGTTACTTTAATTTTTACTTTTTTTGTGTGTTATACGTTAGTGATGAAACATTCAAGACTATTAAAGGAATTCAAATCCCTCATTCCCACTCAAATTAAAAGCATCTGGGCATTCAGATCCCTTAGTCAGCTACAGCAGTCTATAACTTCAGTGTTAGTTTGATATAACTAATTTGTGTTAAACATACTTTTAAGTGCAGTTATATTATAATTTATCTCATGGTGGTATTGCCTCACAGCCATAATTTTATGCTTGCACACAGTAGTTCCCTGTATCCCAATGGACTGGAAAGCTTTATAAACAAATCTAGGCCATTCCTGAGTCCTCAGGCAAGCTGAACTTCCACTGAAGTCTTCAGGAGCTTTGCTCACAAAATGTCCCTAATTTTAGACCATGAGTACTTCTGTATATATAGGCAGGCACCATTCTTGGACTGAAGGTCACTTTGGGGGAGAAGCAATAGCCATGTAGCAGCCCACACATGTCCTCTGCTATAATTTGGAGGAGAAAATAATGGTTATCAGCTGAAATTGCACAGGGTTATGTGCTCAGAATGGGATTATGCACTGAGGGAGTTGACAATTCTGTCTCGAAGCAGAGTTCTGGCTAAAGGAAACATATCCTGGGACATTCTGCAGAGTATATGGGTTTGACATTATTTGTCTAATTGGTTACTTGCCAAATGTGTAAAGGCTAAAACCCCAAGCTTTTAATTCAGGATTTTTCTGCTTTAGCATGTTCTCTCTCAGTGCTTTGATGTTTTGGTATTAAAATGCTTGTTTTCAGTCTGGCCTGATATTAAACTGGTTCAATGCCTTATAGAAGCTGTTTTGAAAGCTTTCCTTTTGCTCTCTGGATCCAGCTCCCTGGGTGGGTGACATCTCTTATCATCAGTCAGACAGTTCTGAGTTGTGGCTTTAGATAATGAAAACCAAGCCCTAGCATTTTTCTTCCCAGCAGAGTTCTTCCTTTATTTCCTTTCACCTCAGATGTTTTTTCCTCTGTGCATATCCCAGTGTGTGCATTGTACTGTACAACCCAAAATTTCAGTGTCTCGGTGTTCTCTTACAGATTAGACTTGCAAGGGAGTTGGAGACCTGTCTCATGGTTCCAGAGGTGCTTTCTGTCTTCATCCACTGTTTTTCATTGTGTTGATTGAAGTCACTACTCCTAGTCCTCCACTGCCAGGAATTTGTCACTTCTGATCCCAGTTATGCTCCTTCCCGTAGCATTTTTTCATTGTGGTGTGACAGCATTACCATGTAGTGCTCTGTGGGTTTTCTTCCTGGCTGAAAGACATCAGGAAAGCTCTTTAGTGCCCTTCACTCATTTCAACTGAGCTACCTCCTGCTCAATGCATGTCCTGCACTGAACTCATCCCCACTGCTAAGGCAGCCACTGGTGACACAGTGCTGGGAGACCACAGGCTCTATGCACCTCTGTGTTCCTCACAGCATCCACAGTGTGATTTATGGCCCAGATCCAAAAGCCAGAAAGGTCAAAAATGCTACTGAGAACAAGATACCTGAAGGTAGTGTTAGATGGGGAGCTGGGGGACCTTCTCCCCTTGAGCAAGAAAAGATTAGACCAACCAGTGGGATACTGGGAGATCATCTCATGTGCTGTCTGTCTGCTTTTTCTTTTCCTTTTCGTTGGGTTTGTTTTTTTTTTTTCTGTTTTCCCTCCTGTCCTATGGTGTAGATCAGTGAATCTCTGGGTGCTTTCTCCCAGGCAGGGATTGCAGTAACACACCATTTCAGCTGCTTTCCTAGCCATGTGCTGGATGGAGTAAATGTGATTCACAACCTGCAGCAGTGAGAATACAGGAACTGGGGAGAGATGATCCAGCAATGAATAAGATACAGGATATTTTTGGGTTTGCCCTTTAAGAGCAACTACAGTGCCTCTTAAATTCCAGCAAGGTGCTGGGGAGCAGCAAATGCTCTGCCTCAGTGTTGGAGGCTGAGCTGGCTGCTCTTGTGTTTGCTACCCATCTGAATCTGGTGCTGTGCCCTGGGCTGGACTACTTGGAGCCAGAGTGGTGCAGAAAGACAGGGTCCTTCCAGTGTCAGAGTGCTGGAAGGGGCAGGAAGCTGCTCCCAGGCTGCTCTCCCAGCCTTCCTGCTGCCTGGCTCACCCTTCCTTGTCTCAGCAGAGGTAAGAGCTGCTGCTGCTGGTTACCTCTGTCAGGTAACTAAGCTGTGAGTGTGCTGTCTCACCTCTCAGTTTTTGGACTTCAGCAGAGACACAAGGAGCTGTGGGCTTCTCTTTAGGAAAGACAGGACACAGTTCAGTGGCCGAAAGAGGACCATGACACAGAGAACTGCAAACAGAAAAGCAACAGTTTCGATTGTTAACTCAATGGCAAAAGAGAGCATTAATGTGCCAAAAAAAGAAAGCATCTTCAGCACAGCCTTCTTGGGTTTGGATTTGCCAAGTGAACAATCCAGAGGCACTGTTCCCTGTCCCACTTCTACCACTGCCCTTTACATGGGGCTATGGAAACAGGACTGGGGGCTTGAGTGGGGAATGGTCTGAGCTGCCTTCACACTGGGTGACTGGACTGAGTGATGGAAGCCAGCAGCAGGTTGGCAGGGTGGCCATCGACACTGGACCCCCCAGTGCTGGCTGTCTGGGATCCAGGGCAGGGCTTGTGGAGAGTAAGGATATAGGGGGAGAATCAGGTTGTTGGGACAGCAATTTCTTGATTGTTTACTCCATCTTTCTGTGATATACTCCACCTCTAATACTTACCATGTAGAAAGGAAGAGATGTCTACTTTTTCCTGATATTTCTTGGATTATTTAGCTGCCTGCTCTTACAATTTTTTTGATCATTGCCCTTTTAATAAGAACAGAAAGTGCTCTGGGACACTACAGCCAGAATTACCCTTTCCGCAAGGCCAGAGTCTGCCTCCAGTGTAGAGACTCTTACAAGCTTGAACACCTTCAAATGGTCACAGTCTTGCAGAGGAGATTTAGCATGTGACTAAAACTAAATATTATTGCTTATAATTACAGCATCATCATGGCTAAGCTTTGTGAATGGGAAGATATGGGAAGGGCTCTACCCACGCTTGCTACAAGCACGCAGAAGATGCCCGTTGGCCGCGGTCAGTCAACCGGGTGGAAGGTGGAGATGAACTTTGGTTAGGCCACCTTTTCTAGGCCCCTGTCCATGTGGAGCAAGCAGTGCTCTCCTTGGAAAAGTCTGCTTGGTCATTCAGGATGCTGCTGAATAAGACTGTCATCTCCAGGGTCAGTCTCAAGTGACCAAAGTCCTGAACCGCCTGCATGCAGGGTTGGAACTGCGGCTTCCGGTGCATTTTATCACCTGCCGTTTTGTCCCTTGCCTATCGCTACAGGACTTTACAATGTGGGTGTATCCTTCGAGCCTGCACAGTGGATTTTTTAGGTGAGGCTCAGCATGCACAGAACTGGCCCCATCCTTTAGTCCTAGGGTTCATCTGTCAGGGCCTAGCGAGCTTGGATGGTGACAGTGAAATCCTTAGGATGTAGGTTTGGTTCGAGTATCCTTCTCTTAGATGGATGGCCTTACAGGGCTAAACGAGCTCCATCTACCTGGGTTTGGAATTAGAGTTATCCTTCTCCTAGGATGGTTGCCAGGAGGCTAGTGAGCCCATCCTACCCATGGACACACTTAGTCTGACCCTTTAGCTAAAACCTGCCTGCCTTGGGGTGTCCGGCTCTACACATGGTAAAAACACAAGCACCTCCCCCCACTCCAGCCCCAGATAAACTCTGGGACACATCCCCAGCGAGGCCTGATGTAGCATTGTGGGGGTCTGAGTGGCAGAAAACATGACGAGAAGGCTGGATTTCATGAAGTTTCTCAGGTGTTTATTTAACTATTTGTGCGCCGGCATTCTACAGTCTAGTCCTAAGCTAAACTATCTCTACTGCATCTAAACCTAATTCTAAGCATAGCTTACCTTCCTAGCAGAGTCTGTGTCCATGCCCCCAGACGATATGTCTAGCTGGGCCTGGACACATCTCTCTGCCTGGCCAGATGTCTCACAGCTGGGCAGAGGGTCTGCTCTCTAAGAAGTCTGCAACATGTCTGCCTTCTTCTTCCTACGCAGTTACAGCTATATAAGACACTACATTGTTTAAATTAATCACCCAATGGCCTAGAGATCCGTTTCTCCTTGTCCAGTCATAAGAATCAGGCCATGTCCAGTCACAGCCTCACTTGTACACATGCTCGGGCAAAAATCAGCCTGCAGCTTCGACCCCAGCCTCTGCATCCTCGCGGGCTGCAGTGACAATCATGCAAGGAGGGGTGCAGGGTCCGTGTCCGTGTCACTCACAGGTCAGCCAGCACGGAAAGCTCGACATAGGGGCGGTGCAGGAGGAGGTCGATGAGGGTGCTGAGACGGTACCCGGGGCCAGCAGCAGCCGTCACGGCGCCGGGTGCCGACAGGGCCGGAGCTGACACGGGTATGGAAGTTATAAATTACAAATGAATGGGACGTAAATAAATAAGGCCATGCTTTAATTAGGGGTTATTTCACATCAGGAAGTCTTCCTTCCTACAGCTAGCCCTGATAAGGCACCTCTGATAAGCCGTCAGTATCTTCAGTGTGAAGAGCAAACCAGGAGGAGACTTTCTGCCATCTGCTAAAGGCTGCTAAAGTGCTGCCAGTTGCCAAATTGTAGTTTGCTGATGGGAGCTGTGGGGTTCTATTTTCCATGTGAGGTTGAGGGTGCTCAGGTGGTCCCTGAGATAGTGGGGGTTTTGCAGAGCTGATTCTGCACATCACCTCTGTCCTAAATGGGTAGTCTTAATTAATTCCAGTTTGGGAGAGTGAGAGTTTTCCAGAATATTAGTTAACACTTTTTAAACCCGTATTTTAAGCTCTTGATGACCAACTCTGGTGAAGAGTGACCACGAACAAGGGTTTTATTTTTGAAATTTTGAAAACAATCTTAAAGAAAAAAAACTATATTCGCTACAACATTATAAAGACATTTTCCTCCTTGTCTAGACATTGTCAGAGAAATGCAATATATTCAGTTGTACCTGGCTGCAGTAAGTAGTTCCTACACGGAGCCTTGAAAGATTTCTTCTGGTCACAAGAGGTTTTTCTCTCAGGTAGCCCATGTGTGTCTGATGCCTCCTCTTCCCATATCAGGATGGATGGGTTCTTCATCATCCCATACATGCCTGCCAATTTAACAGGGTATGAGCTAAGTTAACTCATCCAGGTCACTCTGGAACTACGTCATGGTGTTTCTCCAAAGGCATAACAGGTACAGATGAAATATTGTCCCTTGCAACTAATTCTAATTAAAAACCTGAATGTAATGAGCTTGGGAGGAGGGGACCATAGTGTGCAAGACTTGGCTTTAGATGTAGAGCTGATTGAAAGTTATTCCTCCCTGTGTCCACTGAAATGTGTTATTACATATTCCACTGGAATTTCAAATCTTTCTTTTTTAATTGGTTCCTTGAAGTTATTTTTATGAAAGCTTTGGAAGTGTTTCCATCAGTTATATGGAGAGGCCATCCAGAAGAAACAGGAGAAAGCTGTGCTGTATGAACAACCTAATGCACTTCCAAAAGTTCAGCAACGTGCTGGGATGTGGGATTATTTGCAGAAGGTCAAATCAATTTTATGATCAGGCAAACATTAGAAAATTGCTTTTCTTAGAAGCAAAGCAAGTGAAGTATTTTCCAAGAAATATGCTTGAGGAAAAACCAAATGGCATTTATTAGAAACCATTGCTCAATGAGACTTGTTCTCTTCCTTGTGTAATGGCAAGCCATTACATCCAAATATTACATGGGGTACATTCAGGTATAAAAGTTTTCTACTCTGTAGAGCAAATGAATCAGAACCGGGGCATTTCTGCCTGTGGTATAGTGAATAATCTTTGAGAGGGGATTTTTATCTGTTTGCTTATGTAGCTTCAAAATGCAGTGCTAAGGGGCTCTGACACATGAAAATGCAGTGTCTGCTTAGGGGCCACATTTCCTTTAAATGTGGTGGGTGCTCCAAATAGTCTCCAGGTAGTGTATCCAAGGCAGAGGGGAAAGGGTGGCTGCTAGTTGAGGAAATGGTGACTTCCTTCTTGAGGGAAGAAGTTCCTTGCCTTGCTTTGGGAAGAGAGAGAGTAAGGTATTAAGGAAAATATCTCCCTAGTGTCTTAGCAAGAGTTCAAAGAAAGCTCTGGGTGATTTTTTTTTTGTGTGTGTGTCTGAGAATTGATCTTCTCAGAGCTTGGCCTCTCTGCTTCTCAGAGAGAAAACAGACCCAAGACTCAAAAGTCCTCTTTTACCTGCTCCCATATTTTAGGTGCAGAGTCAATGCATCGACCTGTTTTGCATCAGACAGTGTGAACCCACATGACTGACACAGACAGGCAGGATCTGTGCCCTGGAGCTGGTGGCATGAATAAAAAATCTGCTGCAGAGGTCTAGGGAGAGATGCAGAGAGCAAATGGATGATGGTAGCATTCCTCCTGTCACCTCTGTTTCTAGCATCCAAACATCTAGGGACTTTTGTAGCTTTTTTTTTTTAAGACTGTAATTTATTCTCATATTTCTGCCTGTATTTTTATTTTCTGGACCTTACTTAAACAACACTGGAGTCTGCTGTTCTTGAATGGATGGATAAGAAGGACACGATCCCTCCCTTTGCAGTTTAATACCTGGTAAATTAGTCAATGTTGTATGTATGGTTATTGGAACTACTTGGGAATTTTCCATCAGTGTGTTTATTCATTGGAAATGGTGGTCTTCATAAATTTAAAACAGGATGGAAATTCAAATCTCTGGTGAGGACTAAAAGCCTTCCCAATTCTGTGGGAATCTTGGGTTACAAGATGAGAAAATGCATTTTTAATATGTAAATATGAAACTACAAAGATGGGCAGAGGTAATGTGAGGAAGGCAAGTTATCTGAAGGGAGTTCTAGCTTTATATTGGTGACATATCAATTAATTTAATGATGACACTTAAAATGGGAGCAGGAAATGGAGGACAAGCACTTGGACTCTTACAGTAAAAGGTCAATTGAAATCCAGAACAGATTTGCAAAGACTAAAAAACCCAGAACTTTCTGGGTTATATTTTGTCACTGTTCTAAGGCTTAAAGGTCGTGTGTATGTTGTGTTTCCACCATGAGGACAAGGCAGAATGGAACTTAAACATCAGTGCTGAGACCGGTAGGGAAGAGCCAATGAGGGAGGCAGTCAGGTGTTTCCAGTTGGACATACGGGTGTAAATTCAGGTCTGGATTATCCACTGGGAATGGTGCTCTGGTGACAACATTTTTTACAGAAGGAAATATGAGTAGTATTCATTATTGAAAATAACTATTTGTTTTGTATTTAGTCTGTTGGTTTAAGAAGTTAATCACATCTGGCCTGGTGTTGGAAATGAATGCTGCCTGGCACAGCTGTTTGACAGGATAGTTTCAGACCAGACAGCTCATAGATTTCAAACTATTTGACCAAGCCAGAGCAATGAATACTTAAGAATAATAAATGTAGTTCTAGGAAACTAGGGAAAACCACCCAAGGACACAAGAAAGGGGCTTTTTTTTACCATATCTTCAAAGTATTTGACTAATGATAATTAAGCATTGGGTCTAAAAGGTTTTTACCACACGCATTTATAATTCAATAGATGTGAAAAACAGGTTGATGCTTAACCCTCTGGTGGCAGATTGTTGCCTGATCTAAACTTATGCCAAGTCAGGCTACCATGGAGTGAAATTCAGCTCTGTGCTGGGATTTTTAAGGGCTGTAGTACCACAGACTGTACCTGCCAGACATTTCTCCTCAGAGCTTCCCCAGGGAAACAGAGGAACAATGTAGTGCCAAAGCAAAGCTCCAGAGGCTGAGCTGATCGTAGACCTGGCCCAAGTCCTCTGTCCTGCAGCAAGGAGAACTCCATAGAAGAGTTTGCTCTTGCCCACCTTTTCCTACTGAAAATGCCACAGCAATTCTTCTGTTACCTGGGAGTCTGCAGCGTAGTAAGTGTTGGGAAAACAGGTTTAGTGAAATGGAAAATATCAAGAGAGCAGATTTAACATAAATATATTATCTACTCAGAAGTTCTGTAATCACATAGATAATTTATTTACGTTAGGGAAGTATTTAATTATCATAAAACTATTCAATTTTTATGCATGCTCGGTCTTGCGACATATTTCAAATTAAGTCTCTAAGCATATGTGTTAGAACTGTTCAGATTTCTGTCTCCAAACACTGTAACATGGGAAACCAGAGTTTCAGAAATCTTTTCTCTCACTCGGTTCCCTTTCCCTGTTAAAACTGACCTCTGGAAAACTTTCCTGAAGGATTAAGGTAGGGGTATGGAGTAAAAAAATAGAGGTGCACACACACTTTCTGACAAACTTCATTATTTTGAAGAGAGACAGATCTGTAGAACTTTTAGAGCTTTAGTCCTGGTGTTTTTCAAAAATATTTGTCTGGCTGAAAGCTGTCCAGCTCTGGTTAACGAAAGACAACGTTTCTAAACTGGTGCAAAGTTAAACTCTTGTTTGGGATGTTTTTAAATTAGTGTAAAGGTTATGTTCCATCTGTCAATATTTCCAATGACTTGCAGAATCAGAGATTACTTTAACATTGTGCTTAAGTGATAAATAAATAGCTTCCCAGATACTTTAGTTTTATTTTACCTTCCATCTCTTATCCTACCACTGCACTTGCATGAGAATGAGTTAATCGTTTGTTTCAGGAATGATATGTCATAAATATAGATATCTTTCTGGCAATCTCTAAAAATACTCTTCAGTCTTGTGTGCTTTAATGATTGATGAAGCTTGGAAATCAAACTCTTTTCTGGGGGTTGTTGTGAGATAAACTTACACTATGGGACTAAAATTCCCAGGAGCTAAGCGGGGGCAGTGGGAAGAGGGTACTGCTTTAGGATGCTAAAGAAGGCTTCTGGCAGAATTTAGGAGCCAGCATAATGGAAGTATCCAACTTCCTGGGCTTTGTTTAGTTTCTTCTTGAGAAATGATCTGTTTCTGTTCCTGTCTGCAAACAGAAGATTTGGAAAAAAACTAAAAAAGGCCATGGCCACACATGGCTCTTTCATTTCCGTCTCTTTCCAAAATATTACACGCATGGCTGGTACTTGTGATGAGCACGGCAACGTGTTCTGAGTGCATGCGACTAAATAACCCACTTTTAACATACAGCAGACCAATATGCATTTTTACTTATTGCTTAAAGATCTTGGTTTAGCAAGCAAAAATCCTCCAGCCAGCAACAGGCAGCAAAACAAAGTGCTGATGTGCAGAGCCGGGCTCACAGGTACCTGCTGAATTTCACAAGAAACCCAACTCACTGTTCACAACTCAGCTCCTGCTTTCCCTGCCCACGTATTTCCATGTGGCTGGCTGCCTGCTTTGTTCTTCTGAAGTCCTGATGAAGTTCTCTGGCCTCTAAAATACAGGTCAGGCCAGATGGCCAGAGTGATCCCTGCCAGGATTAAAACCTGAGCCCAGGCAGAGTCCTGGGGACTCTGCACAGCACCTGACACATACAGCCTTCCTGCAAGGCAAGAGTGTCAGCAGCAGCAGCAATGTCGTGTGGGGATGGAGCTTTTGGACCTAAATGGGCTCTGCCCACTGGCAATGAGTGAAGGCTGTGGACAGAGGAGGAGGAGTGTTGCTGCAGCTTTTCTGGATTGTGTAACCCTTTAGTCATGAGGGATTATGTACATGTCCAGGGTGCCTGGCTTTTGGCAGAGAAGTTGCCTGTTGAAACAAAAGAATTACAAAAACACTTCAAGGAAGTGAAAATTTGCCTCCCATAAAAGAGGTGCTGATGCATATCTTCCTCTCAAGAAAGAAAAAGGCACTTTGACTATAGATGATGCATAGATTCTTATCTTTAAAAAGAAGCTTATAATGGGGAAACTCTCCTTCATCTTAAAATAAATAACTCCTTGCAGCCTATAGTTTCGGAATGAGATCTGTTTTCTCTATCTGGGTTATTTCATAGCCCTGATGCTGCTGTATCGAAATGCCTCTCTAGTTTTGATAAATCTTCAAAAGACAGGAAGGCAATGTATTTGCAAGCCAGTTTTTCAAAGGTTTATGGATAACCCATATTAAAGTCACAAAAGCACAGCTACAAAAATTAATCATTTGACTTAGAACTCCAAGCATGGTCATTTGCAGCCTGGAAAATGGCCTAATTTATCCAAGGTGGCCTACAGTTTTTGTAGCTGAGTGAAGTTAAATAATGCAGTGCTCTTTAAAATTGCATGAGTATATGATTCCGTTTGCTTTATTCATTCCTACTCCCTTGTAGTTTATTGCAGTCAATGATTATTGTGTCTGTTCAATCCATCTCTTCAGAGAGTGGGAAAGGCAGGATGTTGTGACTCTTCTTTGCTTGTGCCATTCACTAAGCTGTGCTGTTCCAAAAGGAAGCTGAACTTTCCCTCTGTGAGTTTCCCTCTGTGAGTTTAGGCTGTCACAAGTGGCCTTGCCTTTAAGATAAGCAGAGCACAGAAAGAGAGCAAGGGTTATCTTCTAATAAAATAATTTGTTCGACTGCACTGACATTGTTAGGAAGCAAAACACAGTGTCCACCACACAAGGGAGTGGTTCAAACGTGTCTGTCTCCTGTTCAGGCACACTGTAGGGTCTTGCTTTCTGGATCTCTGTCACAAGAGTGCCTTCCTGGACTAAACTTGATGGCAAACCAAAGTCAGTGGATGCTGAAGAAGAGGTGCAGGGGAAGGGAAAGTACCAGGAGAGCGTCTACCACTGCAGAACAGAGCTGCCAAACCAGCCTGACCTTTAGAAGGGGTGGAGATTGTCCAAGAACCCCTGAGGCTGCTGGAAGTCTCGATACCTCAGTGCTCTGTGTAGTTCTGCAATATCTCAGTACCCAGCCTTGAGCAAGTGATGGCAGCTGTGGACACCCTTCCTTGCTCAGGATTAGCTGTACTTGCCCAGATTGGTGTTACTGCCCTCACAGCTCTGCTCAGAGAGATTGCGTGAGTGTCCCATGGTGCACAGAAGAAAGTAATCTGCTGGATTAACTAAATTTGCCTGTTGAAATTGATCAAATGATCAGGTCATCTTGCCTGCACTAGTTTAATAAGATGTTATGAGAGCTGCCTTGCCAGTAGCATCGTGGGCATGGGGACAGATGGCCAAGGATGATAGTCCAGTATCTCCACTGGTCTAGCTGTGCTCACAGGCAGCTCTCTCCAGGCCCTTTGGAGCCTGCAGAACAAGGTTTTGAAACACGTCCTACTGTTCTGAAACACCATGATGAAGTGTGGGGTAAGACAGTCTCAGATATGGGACTTAACACTATTTAGGAATTAGTATTATCAATTTGCATCATCTCTGCTTGTGAAAAAGTTATTGTCCTTCCTATTTACCAAATGGGGACAGAGGGAAGCTGGTAAGTACCAAAGAATCCAGCAGTCATCATGTCTTATTTGAGATTCAGGTACAAGAAATGAAGTCCTGATGATACGAAAATCAACAGGACTCTTTAAAGCAACTTCAGCGTAGCAGGGACCTGAGTGAACAGAGGGAGACTGGGCTATGTGAGACATTGCTCACATCAAGGCTTCCCCACAGAAGCCTGAGACATTACAGAGGAACATCCTTTTATAGAGGATGCCCCATCCATGGAAGTGTTCGAGGCCAGGCTGGATGGGCCTTTGAGCAATTTTGTCTAGTGGAAGGTGTCTCTGCCTGTGGCAGTGGGGTTGGACCTCAGTGGTCTTTCATGTCCCTCCCACCCCAAGCAGTTTTGTGATCTTGTGCTGCAGTCAGTACTGGTTTTGCTCAGTCCTGTGGCTGTTGTGTTGTGTGTGTGATTAGGAGAACCCCAAAGTACAGAAACAACAGTGGCTACAGTCATTAATCAGACAGGTGCTCTGGTTGTCTGAACTCTTCTTGAGTCAGGTCAGACTGTCTGTTGGGTCTTGCCCATCTCCACATTTTCCCCTCCTTGCCCTACTCCACCCTCCCTGCAGTCAGTCCTGAAAATCATGAAGCAATTGCCAGCATTTCCAGGCAACCTGCCCAAAGAGCAACACGGCACAGCAATTTCTCAAGCAGCTCAATCACTGAGTACTTGGCCAGGATGCCAAGAGCTCTTGCAATGTTTGACAAGCTCAGCTACTGGAGGTGAGCAATTAAAACTCCTTCTCTCATCTTTCTCCCTCTATCTCTTTGACCTCTTCCTCACAGAGGAAGTTTAAACATCTGATCTAAAGGCACCACAGGCTAAAAGCCAGAAGAATCAAAGGCTTTTTGATGAACCAAGCTGAGCTATCATAAAACAAACAGTGAATTTGGAAGGGGTATGGCTTGCATTTCTCTGTATCTTTGTTACAATCTCTTTAGACCTAATAGTACCTTACTCATTTGTGCAGTCACTGCAAAATAAAAGGGTTAGCCTTTCTGAAAATTTGGATCTCTGGGCCTGTATTAGAATAAAAAATAGATTATTTTAGTTGTCATAAGTATTTTATTTCTAGAAGAAACCATGACTAGGGGGTTCTGTCTCCATAGTGTTACTTTGAAAGGCATTTAGGATGAATTTCAAAAGCTTTGATTGTATCGAACAATTGTCTTTTTATTTACATTAGCAAAGATATAATGGTAAAAACCTTCCTATAGGGACAAGTTATAAAAAAAAAAATCATAAAATCTAGCAGAGGATTTAATTTCTTTAGAAACCAAAAGTTGCATGCACAGAGAGTGTGTAAAAGAAGTTTTTAAATGGAGAAAATAGTATAGTGTTTTCACTGCATCTTGTCTCTTCTCCTGCTCTTGTCCAGATCCTGCTGACCAAACCACATGTTGCATGTGGGAACCTTCCAATGTAGGCTTTTGATTTGGTTTAAATTTTTTTCATAATCAGTCACTTGGTGCTGAGGGTTCATCCAACCCATGCCAAAAATATTACAGAAAATTTTGCAAAATGAATACCAGTACTCACTTCAAACTGTTAACAAATCCAAGAAAACTGTGAGGTTTCTTTTTCTTATTTTTTCTTTTTTTTTTCCTTTTTTGTTTTTTCCCCTCCTGAAATAACGCTTTGATCTGCCATGCAATTGGGTCAGCACTTGGGAAACACATTTTAACATCCCCATTTGTGATGTGAATATTATGCAGGAGATCTTCAATGTAAAACCTCATGGATCCTACAATAGAGCACCCTGTCAAGAAAACATGAGTCCTGCAAAAGCCCTTAACTAGCACAGGGACCAAACTACTCAAAAGCAAAAAAAGACAAATATCACCAGGCCAGATTCTCATTTAATTGGAACAGCAGAGGTGCACGGAAATTATCAGCTCCCAGAGAGCATTACTGGTTAAGAAAGTCTCTGTTGTTCATTTCCAGAGCAGGATAATGCTGATACTCTAAGCTTGGAGAGCTTTTAGGCCTTGTCTATGCAGGCAAGTTTTACCAGATTAAGTTTACTAGGGTAAATTAGCCTAAATTCTCATTCAGGCAGCTGAGTGCTCAGTCAAACTTGTTGCTGGTGTGCAGGGACCCCTTCCCAGAGCCTGCAGGCTGCCCATGATGGGGGGGATGTATCCTGGGCCATGCAGAGTTGCACAGGATGTGATCACAGGCACTGCTGCTCTGCTGGATGCTTCTGAGGAGAAAAGCAGTGTGAGAACCTGTGCCACTGGGTCCTGAATAGCTGCAGGCAGCAGCACGTACTGGCTGGGGTTCCCTACCGCCTCTCTGAAGGGTGTCTGCAGTGGGAGAGGCTTCATGGCACATGCTCTGAATTCCAAACTGTCCTTCCTCTGCAGGGCCTGGGAGCACAAAGAAAACTTTAACTGCTGGGCAGCAATGAAAGGGTCTTGTCAGGGTGACACATGGATCCCTGAGATGGATGCTTTCTGTAAGCAAGCAGAGAAGCTGCTGTGGGGAGACCTCAGAGAGAGCCTTGGAGAAACCACAAAGAGAAGAGCAAGGAGGAAAGGGGTGGAGAAGCTGGAGAAGGAAGGAGGCAATATGGGGAAGCAGACAGACCTTCACTGTTCAGAGGTCTCTTAAGTAGGCTCACAGTGGAGGAAAGGGGTTGGCCTCACCTCTTGTAATCCCATAGCCCTGAAGGCAATGAGGTTACAGCCCTGATGCCTGGGTTGAATTTTCTGTCACTCCCAAGAGATGTAAGATTATAGCTGTGAGGAGAGAGACTCATGGATATCAGAGGTAACTCAGCTGGGGCATAAGTCAGTCTGCCCAGTGGCACTGAGAAAGAACAGGGAGATTCCCCAGCAGAAGTGCTTACAGCCACCCCCTCAGTAGGACACTCGTCCTGAACTGTCCCAGGTGAGCTCTGCAGGCTGCTTTCAGTCCCATATTCCCACAGAAATGATGGCAGTGTGGTTCAAAGACACTGTCCCAACCTGGTAGCCAAAGCTCTGATCTGACGTTTTCTTGTGTATCCTACAGTAGCCAAGAAGTCAAGAGGGAACTCGAGTTTTTTAATCCAGAAGAGGTTTAAAACCAGACACATTCCTTCCTCTCAGGTCACTGTCTGGGTCTTTGCTCCCCCTTGTTCATCCCTGGTTTTTTTCCCTCTCTGCCTTGGCAGGACCTTCTCTCCCTCATTGCTTGGCCTACCTTGCCTTCCTCCAGGGACTGGGGTCTACTGGGGCTTTTCACAGCCACCAAGGCAGGCTCTTTCCCCTGGAAAAAGCAAAATTTTTGTTTTGCACAACAAAATGCAACACAGTCAGTGTCATAACCATTTTCTAAAGGGTTCTTGCCTCCTTCATTTGCTGAACTATAACAATCTTACAACCTTGTGCATTTTAATTTCTACTGTAGGCACAATCCACAGTTTGCCCTAAAAGTTACCTTTCAAGCATAAGTGGCTTTCTACGAAGGTTTTCACTGTCTTCTGGTACTCATCTTCAGTCATGTGGAGCTGGGCTACCTCCGCGTTTGAAGAGCACTCTTCTGTAGCTGTCCCCTTCTCCCGAGCTGGCCAGTGTGCAGCAGACACCCTGAAACCTGCTGTATTCAGGTTCCTTGCAAACATCCTCCCAATGGAGCTGTTGGACATGAGAATTACAACTGCTCTCCCTTTCACATCAACATTCCTCTCCACAGGGCCAAAGGAGAAGATGATAACAAAGCAGGTCAGAAATGCAATGGAAATGCAGGCAAGGGCGTAGAAGAGGCAGGAAAGGGTCATCGCGAGCAGTAAGTCTGTGGCCAGCAGGAAGAAATGCTGCAGAAGGAAAATCATTGTTAGAAGGATTAGCTGCTGCCTCCTCGCTCTCCGGCGAGCCGAGAAATCTGCCACGAGTCACCCTGTGCATCCAGGCTGTTATAAAGCCAGGCAGCCTTGCGAAATGTGCGGAGGCAACACAAAACCCCGGGGGGAGGATGAATCATTTTCTGGGATAGAGCAACAATGGGGATTTTCAAACCATGTACGTTTCCAGGCGAGAGCAGTGCTGTGTTTGTCTTGGCTTTGCCGTGCACTTGGATGCTCCGCTAGGCCAAAATGTAAGGATTTGGTTTGTAAGGGCATTTCTTCATGGGTCACCTTTGGGGCCAGTGATCTATACAGGTTATTTAGAAGCAGCCAGTTTTAAGGGATTTCTTCAAGGAGCGTGGCATTAGGAAGCCATGAAGTAGAAATAATCCTCATATCTGCTTAGCATGCTGAGGTTTTTTAAGTTGCCACTTTCCCACTGCTGTAACACAGGCAGTTTCAGTGAGTGGGCAAGGACCCAAGTGGGCACAGGACTGGGAGCCCTGCCCCGGGCAACCAGCTCTTGTTGTGCTGTAACACATGCCACCCTCAGAGCACTGTGCTGCCTGTAGGGACTGTGCCAGTCCGGAGGGACAAAAGACAAACTGGGGAAAAAGCTGGCGAAACAGCTTTTTTTGATCAAGGACAGAGGCTTAAGAAAGGGTTCTGCAGGCAGGCAGAGCAGTGCCATGGCACGGGGTGTAGTTCTCCGTGACTGCAGCACATGGAGCAGAGCAGGGCTCCACGCTACAGCTGTAGTCTCTGCAGAATTGGGAAGAGCCTGCTAGATTTGGGAATGAGACCAGCAAAGGTAAATGCTGCAGTGTCAAGACTCAGCTAATCTCCAGCAGTGGGTCAGGAAGGAAGCTCCCATGTAAGCTCACAGCTTCCCAGCTGCCAGGTCTCCTACTACTTTCTCCCTGAGGCTGGAGGCAAGACTGTTCCCTGCTTGGTCGGGGTGGAAGTGCTGCTGATCATTATTAAACCCTTGGCATTAGGATCTGCTCTTTATATAGTGGGTTTGGTTGTTTTTTTAATTTTTAATGTGGATTGATAGAAAGAATCCCCCTGAGAAAGTGTGTGTTGTGTTGCAGTTGAGTATTGTGTATATTCCCTGCTCTAACTGGAAAGGTACTGGGAGCATGGGGCTGGCTGTCAGCACAACCCATGCATGTTTTACTTGTCCTTCTTTTTTGTCCTCCGTGTGAACCTGCAGATCCTATCTCATGGATCAATAGCCCTATGTTATCGCAGCAATCCAGCTGGAGTTGCTGCTGGCTGCACCCCAAAACCACCCTGCACACCACACCCAGCATGTGTACAAACACAGAGAGCTTTGTCTGAAAGCAAAGGGATTTAAACATCCAGTTTGCCTTGAAGTGGTTCCTAAGCAGTGAGAGGCAGCAGGGCTGTGTGTATGGGGGGCTCATCTTATTCGCCAAGTGCTTTTAAATATCTTTAAGCCCTTCATGCCAGAAGACTGGGGCAGGACATGGCCTGCAAAGAGTCTGTGGTGGAAAAGGCCTACCTGCACTGCTTACTTAGCAGGAAGAGGTGACATCACTATTCCTGGCCAGGAGCCATGATTGCAAATGCCTGTGTTTGGTGCTTATGGGGTCAGAGGCATATCCTGGGATGGGGAAGCACACCGGGTCAGACAGCATAGCCCTGGTCCTGCTGCAGGGCTTGGCAGGGAGAATCAAGTAGCTGTGGGTGCTGTGCCAAAGGGCACTGGCTCTCACCATCAATGGATCAGCAGGAGAAGGTGGCCCTGGCCAGGCTGGTGTGTGTCTCACCAGCCTGATGTGTGAGCCGGGCAAGCTCCTGTCTGCAGCTTGGGGTGTTACCTGCCAGGCTTTGAATTGGCAGCCTGAGCCTCCTCTATCCTTTTGGTCCTGGCCAGGGAAAGTTTATGATCTTTCTTGCTGCCAAAAAATTAAAACTCAAAACATTGCTTCTGCCAGAGATGAGTTTGCACCTCTTGCTCGCTAGGTGTGCTGGCTGAGTGTGAAAGGCCTCTGTGCTCCTCTGAACACTGGAGCCTGAAGCTCAGCCCAAAAAGCAGAAGTGAGAGAGTTGGAGTCGAGTTCTGATCATCCCTCACTGGCCCACGGGTCTGTTTCATCTCTCTGAGGCCTGTTGGATTTCCTCACTGCCCTTCCAGTGTGATGGAGTTGGGGAAGTGCATTTCTGCAATGGGTGCAGGAAAGGTTGACGTTTCACCTCGGATCTGGGACCATTTTCTAGGAAAATAAAATAGGCGTTGCACAAGAGCTTTTGGCTCAAAAAAAAGGGGGGGGGGGGAAGGAATTTTTAAAAAAACTTATTTTTCCTCGTAAATACCATTTATAATGAATAAGTGGCGCCACCTGTCGGCCGCCCCCAGGGCCGCAGCAACAGGAGCAGAGGGGGCTGGCAGAGCCCTCCTCTCGTTTAGGGCACAGCTCTTCCTGGGTGACACACCCCCCAATCAGCTGGGGGTACGCTCACCCCTGGGTGATTCCCCCTCATTTGGGGGGACCCGCAGCCCCGGGTGATCCCGCTGGAGCCAGCAGCGGCTGCTGGTTGGCTGCTTCCCCCACCCACAGCTCTTGATACAGAGGATGTCACTCTTTCCGCCCTTCTTCTTGGCTAACCTTTCTGATCTTCCCCAGAAATCCATCAGCTACCAAAACCGCTGCAAAAATTATTTTATTTGGAGTTTTTTTACCCCCAATGAATGATTTCTCTCTTTGGTGGTTCTTAGTCAACTAATAAATATTAAAATGAGAGGTTCCAGTGTGGGTCAAGAAAACACGTCAAAAGTAGTGATTTTATTTTTCCCCTTCTCTCCATTACTGTAATATGAGGGAACAAACAAGACCTCAGGCTTGCCCTGGGTTTTATCCTACCATATTCATAATCATGAAGATATTTTGCCAGTAGGTGACCCAGGGGGCAGCAGTGACATGTCCACTGGCTCCACTGCTGGCTGTCACCCAGTTTGGATTTTGCACTACAGTTACCAAGCTAAGTCCTCCAAGGGTTTCCACTGCATCCTTTCCTAACCACCATTAACTCTTGAGCTGCTGCATCATTCGACTTCAGTAGATTGTTCTTTTCAAGCCTTTTCAAGAAATTACTGATTAATGCTCTGCTTCTGCATGGGGCTTGCTGTTTTTCATGTGAAGCAAGCAGTTTAATTGAATATGTCTGCCTTGTGAGCTGGGTTATTGAGTCATTCCGTGGGGTTGGTGTGTGTCTCAGAGAAGGCGTCTGGTTGTTTTCAGCATTTGGGATTTTCACCTGAGGGTTGGTGCTGGAGATCTCATTGCAGGCAGGAGTCCACCTGATTATAGCTTCCTCCACAAATTGGTGGGTTGGAAGAGGCAGAAAGTCAACCAAATGGTCTGCCTTTGGGTCAGGTGAATTCAAATAACACCTTTGTGGAAGGCTCAGTGTCTGCCAATGGCACCTTAATTTGTCCATGTGGTTCCAAATGACTATAACAGGGAGCTGTATATTTTTTACAGTCTCATGAGTGCAGTTAAGCTCTATGTGATTAGAGACTTAGCTTAAACCTCCTTCAAGCAGATCCTAAAGCTCTGATTATTTTCTGATCAATACCACCACGGCATTTCTAATGCTACTAAACAAGCAATAAAAAGAGATATTTTTCCTAGAAACTACATCCTTGAAGTCAGACCTCCAGGAGACTTGGAAGCTTTACAGGGTACCACAGGGCTTTGAGGGACTTGCCGAGGACCAAGGTCTCAGGCCAGTGCAGTTGTCATTTGGCCTTCCTTTTGCTGCCTGTACTACTGTGGGCAGTGATGCATCTCCAGGCAGGAGAAGATGGAGCTGGAAGGCACAAGGCCAACTGCCCTCCTAACTTGGGATTTTGCTGCTGGGACCAGTTTACTCTGCTGCCAGCCATGGGTGTTGGTCAAGCCGTGCTCCGTGCTGGGTTTGGCTTATCTGTTTTTCCCTTCTGAAAAGGAAATACCTAAGTAGAAAGCATAAAATAATTTCAGTAATGTTAAATTTGATGTTAGCTTTACAATGGTTTGCTTACGGTTTGGATTTATTCTGCTGAGGAAGTGGAGGTAAACATTTATTTGCTGTGCTTTGGGCTGCACTCAGGAGAGTAGTGGAGATATGAGAGCTCAAAGGCAAGTGCAGTGAGAGCCATCAGAGGCCCTTTGGTGGTCAGCAGCTTTTTTGCAGGTCTCCAGCAGCCCGTGGTAGCTCTCACAAAACAGCTGCTTCTTTTTTCCCCCTCCTGTTTGATTGAAATCCTTACTGCAAAGCATTATACCTGCATGAAAGATAACCAGGAAACTCAGTTCTCTCCAGATGAAAACTGATTCAGTTCTGCACTGAATAAAAATTGTTGAAAGCCACAGAACATTGTTTTGTTCCCAAGTGCAGGAACAGAGTTTAGTTTTTCCCTTATTCCCTTCGTGTTTGCTTTTCCTTCTTTCTCTCTTTTTCAGTAGCAACATGAAAAGAGGAAAAATTAGGCTTTAAAAAGAGAAAAAATTGAAATAATGAGATGGGGAGAGAATAAAAGTTGCTTTTTTTTTCAGTTCCTGTCTTGAAAATGTTTATTGCTAGAAAAGTTGAGATGCTGGTTTGATCCCAGTTCAGTAAGTCTGATTTTTACCTTACCCTTCAGGCTTCCTGAGGTGAAATGAAAACAGTGACTAGCTAATGTTTTTTTAATTTTCAGTCTGGTGCCAGTAGCAATAGTTGATGGTAATAAAACAGTTCTTTCACTAATTATCTGGCAGCTTAGTCCTACCTGACTCCTAAAAATGATCCCAGTTGCTTATTAATGGAGACATCCAAATGTTCTGTGGTGTCTGACACCACTTCGTTATTCTGGTCATGAATCTAAAAAAGAAAACTACCAGTGTCCTGGGTGTTCCTTTGTGATTCAATAAAATACTGACCTATTTATGTATCTATCTCATTAGATGCCCTGGTACTCTTCCCATTTTTCTTTTCTAAAGGCAAATTTCCTTAGACTCAAGGCTTCTTGCTCACTGTTAAGTATTGTTCAGTCATAGCCTGCTAATTGAGTGGAGCAGGAGCAAAGAGGAGAAAATTAAAAAGGCAACTAATAATGGGAGGTGCATAATGCATGGGCAGTATGTCCGTGTCACACTGTTGCCCTAAGAGGAGTTTCAGGGTGCACAGCCCTCAATGTCTGAAAACCAGTGTGTGAGCACAGAATTACAGGACACACATATCACAGGGTCAAACTGATATCCTGCAGACAACATTAAATTATTAATTTGTTCACTTGTAAGCACTGACCTTTTCAGTTAAAATATTCTTTTATGTCTTAAATGCATAGAACTTCTTCAGTTAAAAAAAAAGTTATGAGCTGTAAAAATCTTTGAAACCTTAGCAAACGTTATCAGTTTGAGACCCTTAAGTTATAACAAAGTCCTGTGTTAATTAACCTGACTAACAGATTGCCAAAAATAGAAATCTTTTGTTTTCTCTCGGATTTTGGTAGTGGGTTTTTAGCCACTGAGGAATTGTAGTAATGTTCTAATGGTAGATCTCGTGCATCGGTGCTTTTCCTTAAAGGCTGCTCTGAACTGCATCTTAAATCCTTGAAAAGGTCAGCTATTCCTGAAACACTGTTGTTGCAGAAACAGGTTCTGTTGGTCCTGGCCTCGTCAACATGCAGTTGTACCTCTGGCCCTTCTTATTGCCTTAGCCCTGAGCTGTACCTTGACATGAACAGCCAGCCTAGGCTTACTGGCCTCCAAGGCCATCTCTAGATGAAGTGTTGCTCAGGATGAAGCCATAGGCTGATTCATACTCCATCCAGAGACTCAATATGCCTCCTGTGCTCTGGCATCTACCCCTGGCTTCTGCCAAAGCATCCGCTGCAGCCTTAATGACTTCTAGATCTGCATTTTTCTGAACTTTTTCTGAACTCCACCTCTAGGTTGATCCCTGGGCCACAGAGCCAGTGTTTGAAGTGTTTCCTTACAACCATGAAAGCTCCTCTAAAACAACAATACATCTTGCCAAAATTATGATCCAGGCTGTCATGGTCTTGTAAAATAATTTGGGTGAGGAGGAACCTTTACTGGGCATCTAAGTTTTTTCAGAGCTGGTCCCATTAGCAGGAGTTTTGTGATGAACTTATACAGTGGTGATGCTGTGGGTCTTGGAAGCCCTTCCTCTATAGAGATGTTCAAAATCCAGCTGGACACAGACATAGGCAGCCTGCTGTGGCTGACTGTGCTTGACCAGGCAAGTTGGACTAGATAATCCCTTGAGGCTCTTTCCAACCTCAACTGTTCTGTGATTCTTTAAGGATCATGTTTGTGGCTTTCAAGTATCCCCTGCGTATGTTTTATCTAAATCCTTCCTGTGCTTCTTGCAAGTTCCCAGGGCTCCTTCCCACTGGAGAACCTTGAATCAGTCCAAAGGCATTGAGATTTAGGCATTGGCATTAAAACCTGGAAACTCTGAAGAACAGAGACCCCCAGTGGAGATCCATCAAGTTTCACTTGACAGGAAAACGTTAATGAAAAATAAAATTAAACATGTAGATAAAGTAGAAATAAAAGTACAGAATAGTTCATCAGAACAACTATTCCCTATTTAGAAAGGCAAGTGCTGCTTTCCTTCCCTGGGTCAGCCCCAGCTTGATTAAAACCAAACTCCTAATGCGAGAGATTCTGTGTTTCTCTGCTGCTGTCATACTGGGCCTTTAACTCCTAGCATCTCTAAGCCATGTTTAATAAGATAAAATAAATCATTTTCCTGTCATAAATCCTATATGAGTCAGTATTATCCCACTTCTGCAGCTGAGAAAATTAGGTCAGACAGGAGAACTGACTTGACGGAGGCCACCAGGGAACTCTGTGTCGGACTGACAATTAGGGTGGAGGAGCTCTGGGATAATGAGTCAGGTCTCAGCATTTGCTGCATCCTTCCCATGCTGGAAAAAGCCAGTGGCATCACTTTTTTTTGTAATTTGAAACTGCTGCATGATGACAAAAATGGGTTATGTCTTGAGTTAAGCACACCTCTGAATACATTTCCTAGAACTGCCAAATAGTCCAACTCCCAAATTTCTTTCCTGATCAACATTAATATTAATGCAGATTGTTTGACTTAAACACACATGCATTTCTTGAGTGTACAGATACCAAATAGACTTAAGCCAGAGAAGAAACTGTATTTGGGAAACCCTGAAAATCTTCTTTAATCAGAAGCTTATTAAATGCAGAGCAGAAAATATTAACTGCTAATTTTCAAAATGGACACATTCTGGTTTTTGGCTTCCCATTTTTCTGCCCAGCACAATTACAGATGTGCCTTCTGTGCTCACCATAGTCAGACTTGTCTTGAAGGTCAGGGGCTGAGGATTTGAAAATGAAACCTGACTGCAATTAAATTGTTTCTGCCTGTCAACACATTCTCTAGTTATATGTACTAGTATAGATCAGAAATATTTAGTGGTCTCTTTTAGAGGGAGGTTTGTCTGTGCAGAAAAACAAAGGAAGCACCCTGTAGGGAACTGAGCAGGTAGAATAAGCACTCTCCTTTGGATAAGCTGTTGCAGAGGGTTCTTCATACAAAATACCTTTTTAGTAATACCAGCCAATGCACATATGTTAGGTGTCCTTTTCACATGCAGTGATCCAACGTTTTACCTGAATTGCCTTCATGTCTGGTCTCTCCTCCCAAAGCGTTCCAGGCAAGGACCAAAGGTGACATCTTTGGAGACCAGTCTGGCAGCACCAGGTCAGGGTTTGGTGTTTGTAGGGATTTGGCTGTAGTTTAAATGCTCTTTCTGAGTATGCCGAGGATGGAGATTCCCCCATTTCTGAGGGCTACAGCCCCAGTGTAACCAGCCAACCAAGCTGGCAGCACTCCACTGCCATCACTCCAGCCTGTCAACATCCTTCTCCTTGAGAAGGCATCAGAGCCCTGTGTGTTTTCCATATATACTTGCCTGGACTTAATGATTTCACTTGGAAGATCCTAACTGCTCCTGTGTGGATGAATTGTGATCTTTCAACAGTGTTTTCCCAAGTGCTGATTTTTCTGGCCCAGCTCCTAGTCAGGCTTTGGAGCCTCCAGAGGGATTCAGCCAAGTTGCCTTCCTGAATCTGCAAGATACAGCTCGTAGCCTCAGATAAATGACAAATGCTTATGTATTTTCATTTTGTTTTTATACTTTCTGTCTAAAAACATATTGCTCCACTGCCTCCTTCTTGCAGGGAGCACAAATCCCACTCCTGAAAGCCTGGAGTGTGTCTCCTGAGCTGCTGCAAAGCCAGTCTTTCAGGAGCTGTTGTCAGAAATAAGGCCTCTTTATCTGCCTTCCTCTGTCACTGGGATGCAGCTGAGGGAGGGGGTGAAGTGTAAAGCACAACATTATGAGAGGCCTTTAATCGCGCCGACACCGCTGTCCATCGCTGCTCGGTGGGTCTGTTCCCAGGCAAAGCGTTGCTGAAGCCATCTCTGGCTGTCCTCCATGGTTTTATAAGGATGCAGCTCTCCTCAGCCTGTTTTAATTCTCTGCTCCTTAATGTGAAGTGTCTGGAGTTCACATTGCTGTCTGGGAAGGTGCAGCACCACTCTCTAGGGAGAGACAGGCACAGAAGGCTCCTTCCGTCTGGGATGCAAGGCTTGGCATCACTCTGGGTTGCAGTGCATCAGGTTTGTACTTTGGTACCTTATCCCCAAGGAAGAATGACCTGGGCATTTCCTAAAATATCTTTCATTGCACTGCACCCAAAACAAGTAGCTCGACTTCTCTCTGTTACGTGACTTTCCTTCAAAGCAAACCTTCCTTGCCTGTTCAGGCAGTTCATGGTGTTGTGCCACAACATTATGCTGATAACTGTAACCACAGAAACTGCCTCTGTGCTTTGCGATTTAGGCCTTCATTGCTGCCAGCTGCCACTGGCTGTGGCACAATGTACTGGCATTTTTAGTGCCCCTGGAATCTAAGACATGTTCTGCTTTTAATGTACAAGTGTGCCATTCACAGGAGAATGATAATGAAATAGGTCCCCGTGTCGTTTTCCTTCCCAGATTAACAGAGCTAACTCAACTCTGCCCCTAACAGGAGAGCTTGGACATTGGTATCTTAGCTGTCTTGAAGCTCAGATTGGTGGGCATGTTGTGAGACATGACATAAGACTGTAGACAGGCTGTATCCCTCTGGTTCTGGATCCTTTTAGCACTGCATATTTAAGCTGGGTCAGTTGTAATACAGCTCGAAGCAGAAAGATGAAAGAGCTGCAATTAACATCATCAAGCCCATATTTTCTTATGAACAGCGAATGCAAATGTTAATGTAGACAAGCAAAGACCTCTCCCAACCTCTGTATGTGCTGAAAATTTAGCAAGCACATCAATAAACTGTTCGTGGAGATACTTGTGAATATTTTTGTATTTTAGCCTTGTCATCAGCAACTTTTCAAGATAATTATGTTGTGTGAAATGATTACTATAGAATGAAAGAGCAAGCTCCAGGGTAGTTTGTCTCTCTGGCTGCTCATTTTTCAGTGATATGAATGATGGTTTTAATCAACAGGTCTATGCGATGGAATAAATTCCTCTGTCTCATCATTGCTTTGGGGTGCAGGCTGCTTTCACCAATAACTATTTTTCATAACCAGAAATAGCTCCTGCTGCATTCCAGCAAAGAAAAGGACATGTATGCTGTACATGAGGATATTATGCTTCATGGCTGACATTTCTAAAGCTACCCAAACAATCCGGATGTCCGGATCCCATCAGCGTTAATGAGCACAGAATAACCAAATACTTAATTGCCCTAAATGGAAAATCTGGGTCCACAGTGCTCAATTCAAAGTATGTGAAACTCAGTGGTTAGGCTCCTGTTTATATCAAAAGATATTAGACCTGGCCTACATCAAGAATTTCAGAGAAAGCACCAGCCACTTCACACCCCAACAAAGGGGTTTTGAGGTAACCCAGCTGACTTGGTGCTATGGGATTATTAGAGAGTACTGATACAGCTGGGCTGGGAGCAAGCAGCCTCTGGTGCAGAGGGTCCAAAGTGCTGCAGCCCTTCAGCCTGCAGTAGGATGCTTAAATCGAAGCAATTTCGGAAGTATGGTTGGGGTTTTAATAGCACAAGCTGCAGCAGCTGGGTCAGGGCAAGGATGGGCACATCAGGGCATTGAGAGAGCCAGGGAAACCTGAGTCCTTCTTCCACGTTGCTATTTACTCCAGCTGACAGCAAGGCTCTGCATTAGCAAGGTGGTATTGCCCAGCCCAGGCCGTGTCCATGCCCACAGAGGTGGCAGCAAGGTGAGCTTCTCCACAAGCCAATGTATCTTGGTCCTTCTTGGCCTCAAGCAACACATGGAAAGACAAACTGAATTCAGATGCTGCCCCCAGTTAATTCTTGGTCACTCTCCTGGACACTCAACTCAAAGTCCTTGTTTTAATGAGTACTGAGCTTAACTTGTGCCTTTCCTCTTTACCTCAGCTGCTGTTGAGCTGAGCACCAGTGACAGTAGATAATTACAGTCGCTCACAGAGGAACCATTACACAAGTGGACTTTTGTTAAGGCCTGTCTTAGTAATGTGTACGAACAAAATCACCAGAGGGACCAGGCTCTCTTGACTCTTCTAGCACTCCTCATGTTCCCTAAAAAGTGTTTAGGCATGATCCAAAATTTCTCAATAAAGTGGATGCCTGAAAACCAGGCAAAATTGCTAGCCTGCATTTTCCAGCCCTTTGCTAAGAATGTAACCAGAGGGTATGTTCCACTGTATAAGAACTCGTTTATTTTTGAGCACAGTTCTCCATCAGCCTCAGTGAGCTCTGCAAAATGACCTGGATGCAAGAGGCTCAGTTTCATCCATGGATTTGTAAGCAAGCAGACTTCACAGGGGACTGGGGGGGTGTGTGTGGGGAGGGGTATTACTCAGTTGTGGGTGAAATTAAACCAAGGTTCTTTGGCTGAGTTTGCTATTCATCTAATGAAAAACCTGATTTTCATTTGCTAACCTTTCAAATGTGTCCATCTGTAATTAAATGTAGTCTCTCTACCAAATATTAGAGTACCTCACATACACGTGAGCAATTAGAGCTGTGTATGTATGTATATATTCATGTTGGCTTTTCAGTGTCTAATGCTTTAACTGTAGAATTTACTTGGGTTGTGTGTTCTGGTTTTTCACTTTGTTTTCCTGGCAACTTGAGTCAAATAGCTCTTGGGTAGAAACTAGAATGCAATTAAACATGCAAAGAAGCGGACTTCAGTTGAATGAAGTAATATTAAGTGTATTGGATGTATAAGCAAAAACCAGGCTTATCAGAACATGTTTTGTATTCAGTGCCGTGTTATCGAGCAAAAGTAATGTTAGCTGAAGCCAGCAAACTGAACTGGTTTGTGGCCTCCATGTTCTTCCTGTTTTATAACCAGCAGCTCTCTGCCTTGTCTCTCATTTCATTTACTGGAAATAAGTGTCTTGTTTTTCCAACTCCAGATTTACTTGTTCATTCAAACTAAACCAGCAAAGTAAGAAGATGCTGTATGTGCCACAAGTTCTTGTACTTCAGCAAGCTCTGGTACTAGAGGCTTATCAGATGCCCCTTTCTTTTTTCCTCCTTGAGGCAGGATTCTTAAAGGCTGGTTTTATAAAGCCAGAAATCTGATACATTGAGTAAAGGTTAACCATTCACAGAGGCACTGTAGTTAATAGCCTTGGAATGGAGACCAAGGAAATTGATGTTGACTTTCTGGGGTGCTTTAAGTGTTCTTTAAAACTTTCTCTTCAGTCCTCCTGAAAGCTTCCCTTCTTGCTTACAGCATCTTAAGGGCTTTTCAAAGGATGAATAAAAATTCTTTAGGAAGGTAAATCTCAGGAGCCATATGAAAAAAAGAGCTGGTCTAAAATTGAAAACTGTTCACCTCAGAAACAGGAAAAAAAAATTGTACTTTAGTATTCATTGCATGTCTCATTGGATTTTACTAAATTGCCATTGCATTAGCACTGAATCAGAGGAGAAACAGCATTTCACAAAGCAGGTAAAACCAGAAAGACTTTAAATGATTTCTGGGATCATAAACTCACAGAGACTAAGATGTATTGTGCAAGCCTAATTATTTTGAAATACTGCAGGTAAATCAATGACCATACACTTAATTTTTATTTGTAGGAACCATCTATTACTTCCACTGTGTGGGCCAAGTCCCGCTCTCATTTGCAATTAATGAAATCTTACTACAGGCAGTAATTCTGTGTGAAATGGGCAGCATTTCAGCACTCGTTTGAGGATACATGTTGTGACAGAAAAATAACCAAGAGCAGAACACGTGGCTCTTGCTTTCCCACTATCAGCATAGAAGTGGCATTGCAAGGATTTCCACAAGGAAAGGCAGATGACACCAGCCTGTCCACTAATGAAAAGTATCTGTTAATTTTGAGTGGTTTTCCTAAAGAACAGACCTTTGGAGTCTATATTGGGTCAGGTGGGCTTCTGCCATCCAAAATCCATGTGGCATCTATGGGAAATGATAACTTCCCTAATTCATTCAGAATTCGTCACCTTGTCTCTTACCTGCTGACTGCCAGGGCTGGGAATGTGTGTTCCTGCTCCAGCTGAAAGCTTGTGGCCAGGAAAACCTGGCTGTCATTGCCAAGAAGACTGGATGGGAGAAGCAGATGCTTCTTGCTTGTTCATTTAGAGCTAGATGTGGTAGACTTTAAATTGTGACTGATTCCATTTAATGTTTGGCGTTGCCAAAGGTATTCGTGTATTTTCCAGGCAAAACATTGCTGTAGCATTTTCTCCCAACTTGCTTCGGGGTCCTTCTCTGGCTTCCTCATTAAAAGGACCCAAATTTTGAACTCGAAGCTCCCAAGAGCAAGGATTGCTTTCTGTGTATTCTCTATATGATTGGTTTTTGCAAGGACACCTACATGCCACTGCAAATCAGTAAACTGTGCCCTTGTCACCCAGAGAAACAAGTCCTCCAAGGACTGAAATGCCAATAAGTAATACCATCAGCATCTGTAAGAGTCATTCAGAGTTCTCTCCAGCACTGCCTGGGGGCAGCTGGTGGCCTTCATGGTGGGAACCACAGTGCTCAAACTCTGTAATGCTTTTCACACTCCCACCTCATCCCTGCTGAGGTCCAGGCTGCTCTGATGAATACCTTGGCACGTGGCATAGGGGAGAAGTATTTGCAGCAGATGATGGCCATGTTTGCTTGCTTATTGTCACCACAGCAGGGCTAAAAAATGTCCGAACAAATACCCCCTTAGTTAGAAATGTCTGAGCTCTCCGAGTTTGTGCCTTTGCAGCCTGCATCCCTGGCAGGGCTCTAGAGCTTTCATGGAAGCCAGGTAACCAGATCAGCCCTGCCTTGGTTCTTCGCTGTTGACTGGAAGAGAAGATATGTTAATTTTATGGTGCTGCTAAGATCTCCCAGCACAGGGTTTACCCTGTGCCTGTGTGTGTGAGTGATGCAGCATCTCTGTGCCTGGGCAGCACGGACTAGATGCAGATGTAATTCAGAGAAAAATACTATCAGTCCAGGCAACTCTTTAAAGTCATCAGGTATTACCTAGGATTATTGTTTCAAAAAAGACTGGACATGGCACTTGGTGCCATAGTCTAGTTGAGGTGTTAGGGCATGGGTTGGGCTCGAGGATCTTGGAGGTCTCTTCCAACCTAGTTATTCTGTGATTCTGTGATTATCCAAAGGTCCTACTTCTGTGAACTCCCCTTTGCTTACGTACTGATGTCAGAGCCAGCAAAACTTCACCTCTTTGGGTCTGTGGTACAATGGAGATGTCCTGCCCTAGAGATACTCCTGGGGGAACGTGCCTCTCCTGTTGCCTGCATCCATCTCCCACTGCAGGCTGCTGGCATACCTGCCCTCAGCAGGGCTAAATCCCTTGGGACAAGCCAGTCGCACGTCGCCTCTCCGGCAGCAGTACCCTTGTAAGAGGGGCGGGGGGTGTCTCTCGTTGCCATGACAATGAGCCTGTCGGGATGAATATTTCTTTTTGCGAACAGCAATTCAAAGCTTAAAGCGATGCTGCTGCCTCCCAAAGCTTATTAGTGCCACGTGTAAGCAGAGCTGGGCAAAGCCTTGGGAAAATAAAGGGGCGGGGGGAGGAAAGCTGCCTGGTGCTGCGGACCCTTCCCAGCTCGGGCTTCAAGCAGCGGGGACAGCGGCTGCTTTCTGCCTCTTTGTTCCCAGCCCTGGCACAGATCAAATCAAGCCTCCCTTCCCCCAGCAAAGCTCGCACTAAGCTGGAGCACGCCAGAGCGAAAACGGATTAAAAAGAAAAATCATCCTTTCTAGAGGATGAAGAGGGTATAAATCAGCGAGATGGAGGGTGCTCTGCCTGAGGGCTGGGCTCACCGCTGCTAACGAGGGGCTTAAATCAATGTGGTCGGGGGGCCTGGGGTATCCACCGAACCTTCCTCTGCCTTCTTTCCTGTAACATCAACGGGCCGAGAAAGGCAGCGGCCAACTCGGTTGTGGGTGTGAGTGTCCAGGAGTGCAGGACGAGCCGGAGCAGCCTCTCGCCACGCTGGAGGGAGCTCCTGAGACAGCAAACGTGCTGTGTCGTGGTCAAGAAGTGTCACAAGTCAGACTCCAAAACGATGGAAACGGGGTATATTTCAGGATGCTTTTAATAGTTGATGTTGGCAGACAGGTTGTTTCTTTTTAGATGTGTGAAGAGTTAGGCTTCTTTTCCCCCTGTGTAAATTAGTCTTATGTAGGTTGTAAACAGTCTATATAGGTCTTGATTTTCTTTTTTTAAGCTTTTTACATACAAAATCTGACTTTCTTCGAGCCATGTGACTCTCGGAGCTGGGGGAGTGAATTCCCAGGTTGAGGGCAACATAGCTTTACACTGTCAATGATCCTTTTCCCTATCAGCTGTCCCAGAAATCAGAGCAGCAAGTGGCACAGAGGAGGGTGGGAGGGGGTCCTTCAGCCCTGTCAACTGAAAAATAGAGTGAAAATTTTGGATGAGTGAGCCTGTGGACAAGCGAGGGTGGGGACTGGGATCTGGGACGTGCTCCTTGCTGTGCGTTGGGCTCAGTGTGGCTGGTGTCAGTGCCCAGAGGTCACCTGGCAAAAGCACCCACAGAAAGAAGGGGTTTATTGCAAGCAAGGGCAGAAAAGCAGCTGGATACTGGTGGACTGGGGGAAGGATTATGAATAAAACAAACATACTTGCTTTTTGCTGGCTTTGGCAGCCTTGAAACATGGATTAAAACTGGTGAAAGCCACCAAAAGGTGAACGCTGAAAAAGAACAAGTGAGACCATATCTTCCTTGTGCTGGTTAAAGATTAACTGTGTTTGGGCACTTTTCCTCAGTTCTTGCTCCTATTTGCTTCAGCCGTTGGATGCTGAGCAGTGATGATAAACCATAAATGCTCCATCCTTTGTGCAGGTAATGCTTCCAGAGCACCCGAAGCAGTGGGGCTGAGAAGGGCTTATAGTGCTTGTACCCACAGTCAGAGGCCAAGATAAACCCATGACAGCACTGAGTGAAGGATGAAAGTGGTTTTGACTGTAAGGTGTGATCTGTAACCAGAATCTGATGTGGTGCTGAAGGACTCTCAAGAACAAACAGTTGGACCAGGTATTCCTAGAGGGCCTTGAGATATAAAGAGTCGGGACCCCACTCCCCAGAAAATGCTGGTTTTCCTCTGGAGTTGTGCCAGCAGGAATGGATTAAAGAAGGATTCCCTTTTTTGGGAAGGGAGGCACTCCTTAATCTCCAAAGCCTGGAATTAAAGATCCTGGAGAGAATAATCACAGAGGATTAGCATCTGTTGGGGGACCTGGCAGGAGAGGGCAGCGTGGCACTGTCAACCTCAGGGTTAGTCCTCACCCTTGTTTGCAGCTCCTTTTCCCTGTCTTAGATATACTCATTCACTTGAAAACACAAAATCCACTTTAAGGAAGGCGTTAAAAAGAGCATTTCCTCAAGTCATGGATGGTTTCCTGCAAGTGAGAAATGTGTAAAACATGGCTGGAGCAGGTGGCAAATGATGGCAGGGGGTACAGTATGATATGTTGTGTTTAGTTTTTTATAAGCACCTTTAATACTGCTCTTGCAAAGCTCCTGCCATAACAAACTGAGTCATCCTTTTAGCCAGAAGAAAAGGAGGAGATGCTTGTCAGGTCAACAGAAACTGGCTGGTGTAGGGCTATCCTCATTCTGCCTGGAGGTGTGTTGGCCTCTAGCCATGCAAGAAAACCCATAGTTAGTGCCTTGTGTGTGTGGGAAGAATGGAAAACAGAGTTTGTGGTAGTGTGGCCCTCATGCTGTCAGGGAGCTTTTCTCCGAGAATGCCAAACCCAGTCTTTTCAGCAAGGTCTGACTTCTTTCTTCTTCAAAACAAAACCTTAAAATGTGCAATTTCTATACAGATATAACACAAGTGAAGCATTTAGCCTGGTTGAGGCATATTCCCTTTGGGAGATCTTGCAGGAGAAATGGACCATATTGGTTTTTCCCACTGGCCTCAGGTATTGCTGCAGCAGCACATGGACTCGTGTGTGTTTATCTGGCAGGAGGCAGTTGCCTCAAACAGAGTGA
Source organism: Calyptomena viridis (assembly GCA_013390005.1). NCBI lineage: Eukaryota > Metazoa > Chordata > Aves > Passeriformes > Eurylaimidae > Calyptomena > Calyptomena viridis. The sequence continues at coordinate 243,408 of WEIV01019868.1, forward strand.
GCATCAGCTCCCCCAAAGGTTCACCATTTCAAATTTAAAACTGCATTATTTATTCAGACAGGATTTTCTGGCAGCAAACCTTGCATCCTTTTTTCGCATCCTCTGTAGTCAAGAGGAAGGATGGTCCTATGCTTTGATGGTCCCCAGAGCATGCCCTGTGCTCTGTGGCAGAGGGGGAGAGATCAGCAGAGATGGGCAAGTGCCAGCTGAGCCCCCTTGGGCTGGGGAACTGGAGCTTCAGGCCCTGCTGCATGTTGCCTTCTTGGCCACATTCTTTAAGAGTTCCCTTGGGGAATTTTGGATCACCTCCCTGCATGCTGCCCTGTGACAGGGCTGGTGCTGCTCTACCCTAACCTTGCAAGTGTGGCTCATCAGCTACCTTGGCTTTCAAGTCTAATATGATAATTTCCTAACATCAAATCAGCCCCCTTTGTATAGGCCTTTCCTTTCAAAGGGTTTTTAGACACTCTGGATCCTCTTCTTATAGATCTTTGTCATCCCCATGGAGCTCTCCTGGCTTGGGATGGTTCAGTTTAAAGCCCTCTCCTAATTCTGTATGTATCCATCCTCTGAGAGAGACACAGTACATAAAACAACACGGTGGAAAGTTCTGTAATATCAGAGCTACCAAGAGCCCGATTCCCTTCTGCTCAAGTCATCAAAACAGATTGCAGAAGGCTAGGGAGCTCTCCTGATTTTCTAATAACTCCCAGCATGACTTTGCACTGGTCACACTGTTTCAACCCAGATCTTCCTTAAGGCATTCATTGCCTGATTCCAGAAGGATTTAAATATCTCTAAAAATCTGATCCTTGCCCCTCCCTTTGCCATTCCTTGCTGTATTGAGGGTTGGTGTTCTCTCCTGCTACTGCAACCTGCTCAGCCACACGGATGCAGAGGGTGGTTTCTGTTCTCATGCCATCAGTGTCCAGTCTCAGGAGACTCTGCTCTGCCAAAACAGTGTGGGCATGTCCGCCCATGGAGCACAGCAGAGGAACACCCCAGGGACTGTCTGGTAGAGATACCACTGGGCCAAGGTGCCACGTGCTTCATGCTGACAGACCTGTACGACTGTGGGGTTGTCAGCCCGTTTTCCCTCCCTCCTTCCTGTCTAATTGAATCTGGATAGTGGGGTTTTTTTTGCTAGAGGCTGTGCCACTGCTCTGGGATACCCGCTCCTACAATTTATCCTTTCAATTTATATGTTGCCAAGGAGCCATGTTAACCCTCACCTCTTAAAGGGTGAAAATCCTTTTTCTTGTCAAAAATTGACTGTGTGCAAATCTCTGAGGAGCAGCACTGGTTTGTACCATGCACCAAATAGGAGCAGTGGTCTCAGTCTGGATTTTAAATCAGGTCACTGACGTTAGCGAGACAAGAACAGCGAACAACCTGGTGCTATTCTCCATCTGTGCTCAGAGGAGACCCGGAATGGCACCAGCAGAAGGGCTGCAGGGAGAGAACAAGGTGTCTTGGCAAACCTGTGCGTGTGTATGGAATAGTCAAGAGAAATCCTGCTTTGCAGCAGGTTGTTTTCCATCTCTTGCACGTAGCCATCAGCATAATTGCAGCATGCAGGGTGCTCGGAGGAGATAATGCCCAAGAATAAAAGCTAATGGGGAAGGGTGGGAGAGAGAAGATGAACAAATTTCTATTGCTGCCATATGCTTTAAATCCCTTCAGTTCTCTTGCTCTAGTCATAGCAAGGAACTTTTTATACATTGGTAATTTTAGTGCTGCTTTAAAAGAGCCAGATTAGTAAAGCCCAGGGAAATAACCCCCTGCCCACCCCTGGGATGCCTTCCTGCTCCTGCCTGCACTCAGCAAATCATCAACACACCCTTCCAACTTCAGGCAGCTTCCTAGTTTTTCCATTTTGACCAAATTGGTGTCTTTTCCCAGAGAGTGGACAGTTCTTTGCTTTGAAAACAGACCAAGAAAAACCCAAGAGTTGCTCTTCAGATCTCAAGAGGTGCCTGGTCTGCTGGGGAGCATCCACTGAGAGGGAGGAGATGGATCACAGTCCATGTGGGAACGAGGGCAGTTTCTGAACCTGCTACACTGGCTTGAGCATCATCCCGCAGTCCCTCTGCCCTGGCCAGCACAGGCTGAGGCTGATTTTCAAGTCAGTGCACTGCTGAGGATGGAGGGGAGGGCAGGCTTGGCAAAGCCATGATCCCGTTTGCTCTGATCACTAAAGGTCATGAGGTGGCCCTGTCTGTCAGAGGGAGGAAATGAATGCTGGTATCTTCAGCAAACTAATTTCAGGCTTGTACCAATTCCCCTTTCAGTTTAATTTAATCATCTTCAGTGTCTGATTCTCCAAACGCAGCTTTGTACTGCTAAACCTTTTCTGCATATTAGCAGAGAGGCAGCTGGAATTTGAATTTGATTTTGACTATAGTGAGAAACCTCATATTTAGCACTTGGCAAATCTCTCGAATGCAGGAGCACATCAGTTTATAAATGCAGGTTGCTTTGATCAGTGTAATTTTGGAGACTTAAGTATGAGAGAGAGGATGTAGGCTGGGTCCTGATACTCATAAAGGAGCTATAGAAAAATATTCTACCAGGTGATTGGAATTACATTACTCTACAATATCAGCCTATCTAGAATTTGCTGTGAGGAATCGTTTGTAATTGAAAAATGCTTTGGTAGTAAAGTACTTTCAATGCAGTTTTTTGTCACTTGCAGTATAAGGGTCAGGTACAGAAACACGTTCTCTCAAGTGAAGGGACATGTGACAGCAAAAGAGTGACAAGAGCTGGACTAACCCCGAGATCTGATGGTGACCAGGAAATGCAGACAAGCCAAAATGGCAGTGGGATAAGCTGCCTGCTTTTACCCTCTTCTCCATTGGACAAAACTCCTGCTGGCTCTTTCGCCATGTAGGATGCCAAACTAATAGTCACTCTGGGCATTAAAACACATGTAGGACTCAGGGGTTTGCCATGTGCTCTAACAAAAGCAAGTATACTTCAGTTTGTAGCTTGGGGCTGGAGCTGGAGGTGTTCCCAGCAATTGTCTCTTCTGAGAGCTTGTGTCCCGCTTTGAAACCTGTCCCATTTTGAAAGGAGCCACCTCTGACCCTGCCAACTTGGCAGCAGCTCCCACAGGAGCCTGACTGCGCTGCTGGAAATTCTGGGATGCTCCTTGGACATCCCTGGGGTCTGGTTTTCTTTTGGAGTTGCTGTTAGAGGAAGGACTGCTTGGTACCTGCTGGATGCAGAGCAAGGGCTTTTAGCAGCTGGGAGGATCATCTGTGGGCTTATTGCTTCCTAAGAAAGACTTGACTTTTAGAAAGAGAGTTCTCTTTGCACAGCAAAAGCGATAGGTGTCACAATTATAGAGTACATGGTTTTAGGGAGCTCAGGTTCTGCTCTCAGCAGAAAGAGATGAAAACTAAGGCAACAGCAGTGACACTGCTCTTCAAATTTGCATGAGCAGAACAGAAAATGGAGCTTGGATAAAAGCATTACCATCAGTGTTGTGGGCATGATAACAGAGCAGCCACTGCCTCCCAGAAAGCAGCAAGGGGAAGAGGTGACCTTTCCTATCATTTTTGCTGGCTTCTGGCTTCCAAGAAATACACCACCACTGTGATTTACTGACATGCTGGGGAAAGACAGTTATGTTCTACAATCAGCCAACCCTGCGAGACCAGATCTTCTGAAACAGAAATGAAGAGGGAGCCTCCCCATCTCATGTGTGTGAGGCCAAAGTGCTGCTGTGTGATGGTACTCCATGACTTCAGATCTGATGGTTGCTCATTCTCCACTTTGGGGCAGTGGCTGCCTCTACCTAAGGGGCTGGAGCAGATGTAACTCCTCAGGGACCTTCACCATGAGATCTCCACCATCGCAGGGTTCATTCTGTGCTAGTCCCCAAAGCCACCACCCTCAGCATAGCCCAGAGGACCCAGCTTGGAAGGCTTGAGAACACCTCCCTCTCCCACAGCCATTCCAGCAAGATTACTGCCTGCTACTGGAGGCTGCAGCTCCTTCCAGCCTGCAGTGCCTCCTGCTCCCTAACCTACCACATCACCAGGTGGCCAAGCAAACATCGGCGGTGCTGCAAACATTGTTTTTGCACCATGGCTACACAACGAGAGCACAAGACATTGGATGTCTTGCAGCTTTTTGCTCTTTGGGTCCCTGGAGCAGCATGGCAGGGGCTGGTTTGTCTCTGGTGAAGAGCACAGTGCCAGTTGGCAGCGCCTGCGCAGGGCAGCCTGTGCTCAGAGCAGAGCTGGGATTGATGCACGGCGTCGCTAAAACGGATTGACAGATCTGCACAGAGCAACTTTCATGCATCCCATATGCTGCTTGGCTTCCTCTGAGTGACTTAAAAGAGGTGAAAAAATCTTCTGCTGGAGGAGAATTAGAGCATTTGTATACTTGGTTTCTTTTAAAAATCTCTTTTTCCTCCTCTAGCTTGACCTGATGTGGTCAAAAAAGAAAAAAGGTATAGATCGATCATTTTGGGAGTATGCACAGATGTATTAAATAAATATAGTTTCCTGTGGCCCTAATAGCAGGGATGGGAAAGTTTCCAAAATTTCCAGAAGTTCTGCTCTCTAAGAATCACAGCCTTAACTGTCAAAGATATAATGCTGCTAAACAGCACAGTAACTGCTGGGGCACTCTGATTTACACCTGAACATTTGGCTCACTACCTATACCAGAACTTCCCAGGAAATATCATAGGTAACCTTGAGGTCAAACAAGAATTTTCCAGAGCAATGCTATTTTTACTCCTCTCTGTTTCATTTAAGCAAACACGTGCAATGCAGACCATCGATCCTGATGAAGTGCCATTGTTTAATACTGAAAAAATGCACATTTGATCTAGCTTACTTCTCCTGGAAACTGTGTTATTGATTTGACAATATATTTTTCCTCAGAAAAAAAAAATCTGCAGTTATTTATTCATTCTTGCCCCTTGGAGAGCTTGCTACCATCTGCTTTTCTTGGCTTTGCATTACCCTTTTTTTTTTTTCACTTGTTCTTTTCCCACTGTGCACCACTGAAGGACTACACTATACATTATCTCATAGCCAAATTATGCAGGGTATTGTAAACATGTTGTAAACTTTGCCAGCTGCAAAGTCAAGGGTTCTAAGAGATCTTGCTTAGTCCTGGAAATGCTCTTTGAAGAAAGAAGGCGGCCTTTTGGAAGCAGATTTGCAGGGCAGTGTGACACAGAAATGTAATACTGCTTTTGCAAAATGCTGAGGGAAAGAAAAGGAGCAAATAAATGTGTTCATGGATCCCTATAGTTTTATCATAGAGGCCAGGAGGTCCTGAACCAGTATCTGCTGAGCACCCACAGATAAGAACAGCAGGGCTCCTATGAGCAGGTGGCAGGACCTGCAGGCTCTGTGCCCTGATGGGTGGTAACAGGGATTGGTGCCTGAGATAGTCCCATTCCACCATCATTTCAGGCAGTTCAGGACTTTGCTCAGGGTACATCACAGAACTGAAGCCCCTGCATGTGACACAGTTATCTCTGGAGTTGGGGCAGTGATGTCCTTCAACCAGAGTTGTGGGAAGATGCAAAGTGAAGAGCATTTCATGCTCTGCGTTGCAGGGTTGGGGCCCATTCCTGTCCTTGGAAATACAAGTTGAAGGTGTGTGAGGATAAGTCTGTATAAATCTACAATATCCCTAGTTAGAGATCGCTGTGTATCTTTTGATCATTGAACAATAAGGATACTGGCAGTAGCAATACCAGGCATTATGGAAATCATGCCTCAAAAATACAGAATAACTTTAAAACCACCTTTATGAAGTTTAGTATCTGTTCTCTTTGTTTGTTTTCTGGTGACTGATCTTGGGGAGGTGAAGGTCATGCCTTCAAGCCTTCATCCCATGGTACACTTCCTGAAAGGGCAGAAATTTCTGTCTGGGAGACACCAGTCGAGCCCAGGAGCTGGGAGTGCTGGAGGAGCACTGGGCAGCACGGAAATAGAGGTTACTGTCACCCTTGCAAAGAGAGAGAGAGGCCATGGGGTTGTACTGCACTCTGCAGGGAGCAATCTCAAATTCCTGGAAGTCAAGAGGACTAGGAATTGTTATGGATTATAGGACATTCAGAAAAGTCCTTTTCAGTGGAGGGTGGATGTGTAAAATACCTGTAACAGGCTGATGATACACATACAACCCTCAATAAAATGCAGATTCCTATATAAGCTATAAATTCATCATGAATGCTTTTGTGCTCAGTCTTTGACTGATAAGAAAAGCAAAGATATTTTAAGTTTAGAGGAGATTTGAGGTGTAGCTATGAGAGTAACTGCTCTGGTACCAGAGACGTGGCCCTTAAACAGCATCTTGGAAAGAGGCTGGGAGCTGCATGGGAGCACTGTGGTGCTTGGGTTGGCACAGTCCCACTCCACCCAGCATCCTTCAGCCATCCTCTCTGTGCAGCAGCTCACAGCCCTTAAAAGGCTGCTGGCTGTCATATAGCTGGACAGGGCATTTGTCTGCATTATTTAGGGCATTCAAACCTGTCTTTTTAATTATTCCAGCAATATTTCATCGTCCTCTCCAAAGGTTAGTGAACAGGATCGCCCATTCAGTTGTACTTACATAATGTGGCTGTGAATATCCTATGACTTATTGCCCTATCCCTGCCATTTTTACAGGGTTAAGAGCTTGGAGGAGAAGAATTGCTTGGCTGTGAGATGTATTTCTTTTTGCAAAGGACGGATGATCTTCTCCCAGCCCTGGAAGTATTCTTGTGAAAGCTATTTCTTCTCTGAAGAGTCTTTTATTGCTATTATGGGCTTATGTTCATAGGCTTCATTAAGGGGCACTGATTTAAATGAGGGGCTTTAATCAACAATTTTCATCATGATTTAAATCAGCTAGCAGGAAACACAAAATTGATTATTTAAATTAATCTTGTACTCCATTTGTACTTTTTAATTATTTTCCTAAGGAACAACTGATACTTCCTCACCGGAGCCTGGTACTCGTTTTTCACTTATGATCAGGATATGCTATTACCATATTTATTTAAGAATCTGCATATTAAGTCTAAAGTTACTTAACAATTTTCACTTTATGTGCCAAACTGATGACTGATGCCTCTACTACATGACTAATTTTAATGTTAATTTGTGTCAAGGTGCACTGCAGAGCAGAGTAAGTACATACATTTCTTACTGTGCTCTAAGTTAAATCACATGCTAATCTTAAATATGACGGACAGCCAGGGTAAGGTGAAGAATACAGTTATCAAAACTTATTCTGCATTTGAAATAGACGTTTTGAACACAGGAAATAATACCTCTTGACAGCAGGCTGGGGTGTTTCTAATTACCAAATCCTTGCAAAGACTCATATGAGGGAAAGCGCAATCACCTGTTCCTTCTTTGGTTTCAATCTCTGATGGTTTTCTCAAATTTGAGTGAACTGAAGGAAAGAACATCTTTCTGTGCATCCTGAAAAACAGGATTGTAGGTAATGGACCTAGAGTCTCAAAACCCTCCTGATCCACCTGGTTCAGCAAATACTTCAGCCACTGCAGTGGCTTGACTTGATCTAAAATTTGTAGGGGTTTATTTCTATTTATTATAATATTACAGTGGAATTTAGGCCATCCCTCCCTCGTGGCTCTGGCAATGGTGCAGCACCTCTCTCCTGGCACTGCAGTTTCGCAGCCATCAGCCCATTTTGCCAATTCACTGAGACAGTTTCCTCCAAATCACACTTGAGACTAAAGACAAAACAGCAAAGGCTTGATTTCTTTTTGTTGCCCTGCCAGAAGCCATATGCACCGTGCCAAGATGTGACACACAACACCTTGCATTTCAGACACACATCACTCATGCTGACTCAGAGCAGGGAAACCTTTGGTGCCTCATCCCACGTTATTTCTGGTCTGATGCACCAGGGAAAGGCTTCAGCTTTGTGGTGAGGTTTAAACCCAAGTTGTTGTGGTGGCTTATTTTCATTAAGTTAAAGTTTTAGCCTGGCCTGGGTTTTTTTGAGGGAGTTGTTTTGAGTTTTTTTTCCCAAGGCCTGAATGTCCTCAGTTGGCTGCAAATTTCAAATGATGCTTCTGGCTGCAAACCCCACTGCAAACTAGTGGAAACCAGGAGCAACAGAGTGTCTCCCAGTGGCACCCACTCAGGCTGCTCAACCAGCCTGCCTCTGAATTTCATGTTTAGGGGGTCAAAATTATGGTCCATGTCTTCTGAATCGCTTCCTGCTGTATTTTGGACTGTCTTTGTCTGTGCCCAACCTCCTTCCCAGCAAGGACAGTGCCCCTTTTTGTGCTGGTGCTGCCCATTGCTGCTGAGGGCAAGTTTTGAGGCAGAGCACGTGCTTTGCCATCTCAGCAAACACCAACACCACGTGCTGTGAAGAACAAAGGGAGCTCATTTCAATCTCGAACTGTTAGGTAGAGCAGTGACTGAGGGGAACATAAAGAAGACAAGGTAGAAATAAGCATTATGGGTAATAGAAGAGCACATTTCTGATGCATTTTTTTGTTGTTAATCTAGGGTTTTTCATACATACATAAATCTGTTTAGACCTTGGGTGAGCAGCTGAGTGCCATGAGAGCCTCAGCCTCTGCATTTCCCTCTGCCCATTCGAGCATGGAATGCTCCATGCAGCTCCAATGCAGACCTTTATCTTCAAGCTGTTCCTGTCATATCCTCTCTGCTCCTACCGTACAGACTGAGTGTTAATGCAAACAGGCATCAAGGAAACTAGAAATTATGTGTAATTCAAGATCATTAAGTACGAAATCACTCCTCTTCCAAGCAGGGCTGTATCAATCAAGTTGACTTTGGGTTTTTTCTTCCCAGAGAGCTTCTGCTGTAGGTGCCTCTGCAAAGCACTTTGCTGTTCATGCTCAGTGTTTCCTGACAGGGATGGTTTATGGTCATCCATGAGCACACACCAACATCTCCCTCTGGTTTTAGCATGTGGAAGGACTGATATATACCTTTATTAAAGGCAATCTTAATCTTTCTTATGGAACATTATATAAAAATGTAGGCTTAGGGCAGCTCTCAGAGGCAGCCACAGATTACCGGCAGTAATACAACAAAATTAGATGGAATACATGGGGTTTGGTTGTTGTACTCCTCTGATTGCTTCCTTCCACCGCTTGCCTTTACTGGATTTGTTCCTTAGCACCAGGCCATTGCTCAAGGAGAGTTATGGGTAAGGAAACATGTAAACATAGCTGTTTTTATAAAATAGATACGTATTTTATATGGATGTGCGTATATATATATATATATAATGACTGAGGTCCACATGCAGAAGGAAGAAGGGGGGGTGGGTGTAGAGGCATGTGGGTGGATGGTTGCAGACTTGGGGTATAGATGGATAGATGGACAGGAGCTTGGTCTGGCAGATGGGTGGGCCGATGTGTTACTGGAGGGCTGCATAAATTGGGTGTGGGTGGCTCGACATGTGGGAGCATGGATTGGTGCATGCATGGGTGGGCAACATATGGTTGTCTGAGTGCTTTGGTGGGTGCGTGCATGGGTGCATTGGTTGGTGCATAAATCGCTGTGGAGGTGCATGGGTAGGTGCAGGAATGGGGGTGTGAGTGTCAAGTTGTCTTGGCTGGTGTGGGAATGGGTAGGTGGGTGTGCAGGTGCCTTGGCTAGTGCGGGAATGGGTGGGTGATATATGTGTGTCTAAGTGGATATACAAGCTGGTGTGTGCAAGGGTGCATTGGTTGGTGCAGGGATAGGTGGGTGGGTGTGCAGGTGTACGGGTTGCTCCAGGAATGGTTGTGTTCGAGTGCGTGAGTTGGTGCAGGACTGGCTGTGTGGGTGCCTCGGTGCCTCGGCTGGTGCAGGAATAGGTGTTGGGTGCAGGTGCGTGGGCTGGCACAGGTATGGGTGCGTGAGGGTGCAGGTGCATGGGCTGGTGCAGACACGGCTGGGCGTCCGGTGTGGCGAGCGGACAGACGGACAAAGCCTCAGGCCGGATGTCAGGGGCAGGCGCGCAGGTGCCGCCTTCCCTGGCGCGGGCACAGCCCGGTCCCGCAGCTCCGGGCGGCCGGCACGGCGNGTCCGTCCGTTCTGGTGGCAGCCGGTGCCCGAGAGACAAAGGCACGGCTCGGGCATCCCCATCCGCACCTGTGCGGAGCGGGCAGAGCCGCGGGCGCTGCCCGGGGAGGCTGGGCAGGGGGAGCCGGAGGCTCCTGGGCTCTTCTAAATCACCTACGGCGGCCCTTTCCTTTAAATACCTTGCAGGGATTTTCCAGAACAATAGCTTCTTTTCCTCCCCTTCCCCACCCCCCAAGGGCATTTTCCTTTTTGTCTTTTTTTTTTCTTTTCCCCAGAAGTTGCGCCCAACTTTCTGTGAATATCATGTACTTTTGGGTCTCCCCCAGGAAGCAGGTGCCCAGAGAGCCGTGCAGCCGCTCCTGGAAATGCTCCTGCGTGCGCTTCTGTACCTCTGCTCGCGCTTTTCTTTTTATCCTCATATAAAGGGTTAGGAATGCCTGCAATCGACTCCGCTCTTCTTTCTGTGTCCGTTAGCCTCAGATCATCGTAGCTAAAGAAAATGAGCTGCATAGTGACTGCCGTGCTTGAATAACGCTCCAGCCTCAGACCAGGAGAGGTGTTTTTTTCATGGTATCGATCAGACCTTGAGAATTTCTTACCAACTCGCCAGCAGCACGCAGCCTCTCCTCCTCTTTGTTACACGCCAGCCCTCAACATAAAGAAACAATGGAAATTGTTTTCCCCTCAAATATTCAGTGTTAGATCAAATGGGCTCTCTTTGCCAGCAAGGATAGAATTCCCATCAACTCGAGGGGGACCAGCAGTGAGACCACTCTGCTAGAGCCTTTCCCCTTCATTTTAGGATTTTTTTATATGCTGTAGCATTTGCAAAATGAGGGAAGGGAGTTGATACCTATGTTGAGAAAGATCTTGGTGGTCTCTACTGCCCAGACAGCTCTTGAGGTATCATTGCTCCTAATTATTGCCTTCATTGTACCGTGAAACTTTAAATAATGCTGCTTAGAGCTGCAGTAGGGAGCCGTGCTCCCCTGCCCTGTGCGAAAGCCAGTGTTGATGGCTGTGAGCATCACTGCCAGGGACAGACCTCTTGTGTGCAGGATGCATCCGGAGGCATTGGAGAATCGTGAGGATGATGTTTCTGATGTGGAGAGTGGATTTAGTGACCCTCACAAGACTGCCTGGCTGTCCACACCCCCGGGAGCGAGGTTGAGCAGAATCCGAAGGAGCTCTTCTGTTCTGGTTTGCCTTTCACAAAATGGCCCTTTGCATTCCTGCTGATGTGCTGCTGCCTCTACTGCACGGGGGTTACTTGTGTTGATCCCCCCATGGTGAGCAGTTGCTCTCGTGCTTTGTAGGTGGAGATGAGGGACCCATCTGTGAGGGACAGGGCACTGGGTTTGGAGCTGCTTTGTGCCAGGTAAAGCTTTGGGAGTTACTCATTGTGGTTCACCTTACTGCCTCTTTCTGTGGTTTAGTCGCACCTTTTGGGCTGTAGCTCGTTTCAAGGTGACAGAAGGTCTTTGTTCAGTGTGCAGTTATGTATTTATGCTATCAAATGTATTAATTGGAGATAAACCAAGTAAAAACATGGTTTGAATTGAGGGAAGGATTGGCTCTCGTGTTGAGAGTGCTGAAGCTAAACTTTCTCCTTCCTTCTACTTCAAATATTTTTACAAATAGTTTTGATCCTGGTGAGACCATGATTTGTGGCAGAGATTAATTTTCATCATAAGATTTTAGACCAGTGTGCCGCGGTCCTACCTCCCCTTTGTGCAGGAGCTCTGAGTGCTGTTACACACTTGTGTAGGTTTTCAGCCTGGCTCTAAGGAGATGAAGGCTCAGCAGTCACGGTGTCTGTGTGTGTGTGTGGTGTCACTCGGCTGTAGCGACTGCTGAACCACATTTAACAAAGCACTCCGAGGAGTCCTTGGGGTCATTTCCCACAGGGAAGTGGTGGCACAGAGGGACCAGGGCAGGCCCTGCCATGTCTCTGTGGAGAGCCCTGTTACGAGTCATCAGCAAATTCCCTTGGCAACCCCCCGCAGAGCCAGACCTAGTAAATCCCACTGCTCGTTTGACTCCCTTATTACTTTGGCACCTCTATGTGCTTCCCAGTGGCTTTTCTGTTTGGGTTTGGTTTTTTTTCCTTGACATCTTCATCAACCATGAATACTCACAGTAAGTCAATGTTTGGCTTTCAGTGAGTTCTCAGAATCCCAAGGGCTGATTCTAAAATAGAAGTGTATAACAAGAAAAGTTCCTGCAGAACATTTTACTTCCCAACTATTATTTGCCAAAGTAACAGTGATTTTGGCAACTCTTACTTTGAAAACTAGTATTTGGGAAATAAAATGCTTTGTAAGAAACTTGCCTCCCTGTGTCAACTCCTGCTGTCAATCAGCTGATAAACTACCACTATGACAAGTTTACAAGTCTGAGTTTTGCCTTAAGTTGTCGGCATCACCTCTGACCCCAGATTTGCTACTGAAACAGGGGAGACAAACTGTTCTCTTCTGCATCAGTTGGGGCACATAATTTTGGTTTAATGCTGGGTTCAAGAAGAACTCCAGCTCATGTGGCTGAAGCCCAAGAGGTGTTGCTGGCACAGATCTGTCAGTGGTACAGGTGTCGGCTGGTTCAGGGATGTCTAGAAAAAAGAACAGAAAAATGGAGCGGAAGAGCGCCTGCATCTCTGCTTCTCCTCTCTGATCACCCTCACATTTGACACTTAAATCCTGTTATTGCTTTGAAGCTGCTCCAATTAAGAATATGAAGTGTTTGGCATCTGCTTGTTCAAATACATAAATTCATTCTGGTTTTACTGGTTTAGTTTGCAAAAGCTACAAACACAAATCTGCTGTGTGGCATGTACCGAAACTCCTGACAGGTGTTTGTGGGTACCAACAGCTGAAGAGTTTCAGAAATATGCATAAATCTCAAACAAAACCACTTGCTGAAATACCTCCTTGGGATATCCTGCTCCTGGCATTAGCAATGCTGAGTCATGATGCTGTTTTGCTGTCCTGGAGGCATTTTTGGGTAGGTCCTTGCTTTGCTTCTTGCTGAAGTCAGTGGAGTTGGTCTGTTGGGTCTGCTGGAGGTTTTGGCCAGGTGTCCCCAGTTTTGATGAAAGCTGAGCAAAACCTCTCTCCTTAGGGTGGAATAGTTGGTGACTGCAGCCAGGTGAAAGCAGGAAAGCAGTGATGGAAACTTCAGGTGCCTGATGTCCCTCACACCTGGAGGGCATGCACTCTTAACCATCTTCCAATTACACTCTTACTATTGCCATTAATTCTAATCTATTAAACGTAAGGTCTTAGTACTCTCAACAGCAATTTGAAGCATGAAAGGTGTTCTAAAGAACTCTTTGCTCAAAAATTGGACGGCATGACCAATAAAGCCTCGGTTTCACTGGCATCCTCCTTTGTAGCTTCTCCAGTGTCTAACACAGCACAGCTGTTTGGCTTTATTATCAAGGAAGAAGAGCTGGAAAAAAGAATGATTCAAAATTATTAACAACTGTGCACAAAACCCCAAGTAGTTATAATCCTGTTTAAAAGGCAATTCCCTCTCTCCTCCATTTAGAGCAAATTTCAGTGCACTTTAGTGGTATTTAATGTTCAGGTAACTCTAATTAAGCCTTTCGTCTTTTAGGCCACAGAGATTCACTGGGGTATTGGCTGTTAGTGCTGGTGTTTCAGCCTGCTTGTCACCAGGCCCTGGATGGCTCAGTGTTGCATTTGGAGGACTGTCCCAACAACCAAGAAAACAAAATATTTTCTCTCCAATTAAATGCTTAATTTTGCTTTTTTTTCCTTTTTCCTGGAGAGAAGCAACCCCTAGGGCAGGACTGTGGCCAGGGCTTTGGGGCTAAGACCAGCCAGTGTTTGGTTCTCATGTGGTTCAGCCCCGCCTGTTGAAAGCAGCTGTGTTGAAGCCCTGGCACAAAATGCCATCTTTAAGCCAAGTCTTGTGCCGTACAAGTTCAACGATTATCCCTTTCCAAGTGCTTCCTGTAAGTGCAGTGATGTGAGAAGTGTGTGCTCCCATCGCGTTGTGCAGAGACAACCGTGACGTACCAAGTCAACCGTTTTGCATCTTTTCCAACTATTTTTTTTCTTTTTCTGAGCCATATAAGAGTGTTACCACTTTTGGAAGGTGCATCTGTTGGAATTACAAACGTAATTACTGTTTCAGACCAGACAGAGCATGGATATCTTTTAAAATAAAACCAAAAAACCACAAATACATCAATCAAGTTTAGCTCTTCTCCATTCACAAGCTGGGCTGCTGTTTCCTATTTTTGACCTTTCTTATCTCCTAAGCAAAGCTTTTATTAAAACATGGGCTGTATATGCCGATTAATATTAGTTAGTGATTAATATCTCCTGGATCACCAAAACCGGTGTCCTGGCAGGGCTGGAGGCTGTCAAGGACAGGTAGTAAGGTGTGTTTTCACCATGGGGAGCTTGTGGCATAAGGTGCACCCATCCCGTTTGTGCATGTGCCATGTGCCGGGGTGGGGATGGCCAGAGCACACAGGAGAGGAGCAGCATGACTTGCTCAGAGGCACAGAGTGATGGAGAGTGGAAGTGAAATCCTGTCTCCCATCATTTCCCTTCTGGGCTGTCCTGGCTTTGCTCTGCGTGCCAGCTCTGCCGTTAGAAGTTGCCGCTGGCAAACGGATCTGCCTGCAGCGGGACACGCTGCCCCCATGTCACAGGGGTGGCAGTTCTGGTTTTGCTGAACAAAGATGCTCCTCCAAAAATAGGTTAGGCCAAAGAACTTGGATGCCTAAAATAGCACTAGAGATTTTTTCCTTTTTCCGACTGCATTTTAGATTTATTGTTCCCTGCTAGAGGCAGCTAAAGAAGTAAAAGAGATACTGCAGCTCTAGGCAAGGGAATAGTGGAAGTAGACACTCACCTCTGGTGGAGGAAAACCACGTGTCAGATACCCTTTAAAAATACCCAACAGTGCGAAACAAAAATGTAAATAAAAGTGTGCAATGTCACTAAACCACTCTGTTAGCAAAATTTTATTGGTTTCCTAGAAGTTAACATACCCCACAAAGGGAAGGATGGAGAGGTCCCTGGTGACAAAGGAGAGGACAAAAGAAATGCCAACAAACAAATACTGGAATGAATAAATGCCACGAGAATGATCTGGTGATAGCCCTATGAACCTTTTATTGCAACACGCTCTGCTGCGTGTGAATAATTCACTTGTTCCAAGCTGGTGGCAGTAAAATCTGTACAGCAGCTTCCCCTCTGCCTTAGTACAGGTTGGTCAGGTCATAGTTGTTAAAAGTTAAGGTTTCTTTCCGGGGATTCTCCATAGAAAGTTTCATATCCTTAAGTGAAATTCCAGCTTTCCCATTCCCCAAGTTAGATGCGTGCACAGAGGGCAGAGCTAATTATTTGCACTACAGCTATTTAAGGTGCTGGGCTGAGCTTGGAGCTGAAAGTCAGGAGGCATGGTGACTCTAATCCAGGCTGTGCTGCTTGCTGAGCCACCTCCAAGAAGTTATTTAACCTCTGCGTGCCACTGCTTCCCTCTGGGTAACAGCAGGGATTATGATAATTGCTTCTGAAAAGCACTTTAGGTGTTTAGTTTTAATTTTTTCCGAAGGTGCAAAATGCTCCAGTCCTGAGCTGAAGAGGCTCGATCCATCCCAGGAGGCTTTTAGTACTTTACAGGATTATGAAAACAATGCTTAATGCCATATTGGGTTGTTTGGGCCATGTAAATAAATACATTTAAGAGATTTTTTGATGCATCTACTGCACACTGCTCACGGAAATGCTGTTAAGATACAACCGAAGGAGATAGAAATGAGATACACTTCAAAAGGCTTGTTATTGGGCACTTTGTGAAATGTAAGTAAACTGTCAGAATGTTTAAGTGGTTTATTTTTTCAATCAAATCCTGCCAAAGCCACAGAAACCTGGCTTTGCATGTTTTAAACTTGTCTCTCACTTGAGTGTAAGATCCCAAAAGCAACAGATTTATGACATATTTCACAGGCTTTGCAGGGTATTTGGTTTTGTGTTTATAGAAATGGGTGATTTTTTGGGCTGAAGAAGTAGGTTTTCCTGAGAGCAAGATGAGAACAAAGTAAATGTGCCCTGAGCTGTGCCTCTATCCCAGATTTTGAGGCGTGCAGGAAAGAATAATGGTACATGAATTTGATGCAGGCACTCCCCTTTTCCAAATAGCAAAACTTTTTCCTATTTATTCTTCGTGTCCCAGGGAAAAAATAGTCCAAGGGCAGAAAATCCCGTGGCTGAGCTGCAGCTGAGATTGAAGTGTGAAGTTTGTGGAGCACAGTGCTGTTAGCGGGGTGGCTGCTTGGGGGGCACCATCCGTGCTGTGGGATGTGCCAGCAGGGTTTGAGGAAGCAACATTATTGGGGATTTTATGTTGGAAAGGTAAAGTTTAGTGTGCTCCTGGGAAGTGCTCCAGTGCCAAGGCAGTGGCTTTAATCTAAGCCATTGGCTGCTCTAGGAATTCTCTGGGTGCTCCTGTGTTTTTTACGGAATCTGAAATGGTGCAGCTGAAATCTGTGGACTGTATTGCATCTTCCCAGCGTGAGGGATGTGGGCCCTGTCAGCATGTGATGAGAGAGACCTGGCTGCCAAAAGAGTTGTGTTGCTACAATGGTTGCAGGTGGTGATTGCCTTTTAAGTTCTGCTCTCTGTTCTGACATTTTTAGGACGGCAAATGAAGGATGAGAAGTAGAAAAGCAAACAAATTAGAAAAATCCTGTGTATGGATGTGTGTTACTGCAATCGTGTGGCTCGATGGAAAGAGCCCCATCCTACTGGAAGTCAGGCAGGGGTTGGCAGTGAAGGAAAGTAGTTATTGCCAGTAGCTTTCCTGCCAAAACAGAGTATTGATGACAGGGCTCAGTTTAAAGCAGATGGTGTAATACATACCCTAAAGACTGCCTGGGGAAACACGTGCAAAACCACGTGCCCATATGCCACGGAGGATTTATTCCTAGGGGTGAGACAGAAGAGGTCTTCACTTGGGTGGAGGTGAGAGTTGAGTCCTCACTCGAAAGCAAAAGAAATACTTCACTGAGGCAGGGCTTTTATAAGGCACACAAGCATTTGTCTGTCATTTTCCATTATATTAGAGATGCAATACAGAAATTACTGAAACTGCAACATCCATCCCACATTGGTGCTTTCCCTACCCAGTCTCTTTGCAAACCAACTCTTAGCACTGTCAGGATTCACAAGTAGAATAAGTAGGGCTTTGTCAAGTACTTAGGAAGTACAAGGCATGAGATAAATAATTTAAATGCTGATGCAGAGCGTTGCTAGCTGAAAAGTGACTTAGTCTCTTAACAGACTAACAATATATGCATGTTTTTTCCTTTTTTGGGGGGAAAGAGTATGGAATGTGTTGCCCATCAGCAGAGCTGATGGGTTTGCTGTAATGAATCATGAAATAGAATCCTAGAATGACCTGGGTTCGAAGGCACCTTAAAGATCATCCAGTTCTAACCCCCCTGCCATGAGCAGGGGTACCTTCCACTAGACCAGGTTACTCAAAGCCCCATCCAGCCTGGTGCTGAACATTCCCCTGGATGGGACATCCACAACTTGTTTGGATAACCTCTTTCAGTTCCTCAGCATCCTCACAGGGAAGAATTTCTTCCAAATATCCAATGTAAACCTACTGTCTATTGGTTTGAGTCTGTCCCTCCTTGTCCTATCACTCCAGGCACTCGTAAATAGTCTTTCTCCGTCTTTCCTGTAGGCTCTCATCAGGCACTGGATGGCTGCAGTTAGGTCACCCCAAAGCCTTCTGTTCTCATGAACTCAAGTTAAAGCCAGGGCTTCTTTCTTCTAGGGCAGTCCACTCTGAATTTGGACATCTTCAGTGCAGCAGGTACCTGGGCTTGTATGTGTGATGGGAGAAACCCAATACCTATGTGGATAACAATTATTACAAACTTCTGCTTGAAGAAGCATTTTGATGTTTTCCTCGGCATCTGGTGGAACTTGTTCCACGGTATTTTGTTGATGCTGCTACCTGGGAGAGACCTTTGGCTGAGGGTTAGAAGGTTTCTGTGTGGGTTTGTTCCGTTGCTTTTGCCATTTTTATTCTTACACAATTTCTTTTCTGTTTTCTTTGCTTTTTGGTATCTCTGTTGCAGTGATATAACAGCATCTCACTGTTTCTCTTCAATATCCAATTCTGTGTGAGAAAGAAAATAGTCAACTGTCCTGATTTAGCTAGAAGTTAAACGGCAGCTATTTTTCCATGGACTCTAATAGGAAAATTGGCAATAATTGCTAACTAATGCTTTTTAAAGACTTTTTTTTTAAAAATGGGTGAAAGACTGTCAAGCTGTCAATCATGACAAAGATTGGATAATGCACCATTCCCCTGACAAGTTCCCTTTATTGTATTAGGCGTCCTCTTCACTCTGTAAATTTGAACTGCTTAAAATTTGCCCTTTAATGTTTACTTTTTCTGTCCTTTCTCGGTATTACTTAAGTAGTGTTAGTGTACCTGTACAGCATAGTCAAATAGATGTTACAATTTTTGAAGAAAATAACTGTAGGGCATGATTGGCTTTGTAATATCATGGTACTCTTTAACCTTTTTGCAATCTGTCATCCTGTGATTCCATGATGCACCCACCTGTCCTTGCTGAAGCGAGTAACTAACTAGCCTTGGCCAGCTCTAAAACGTGCAGAGCCTGCCTTTGTGACGAGCATGTTAAAAACATTCGCTTGCATGAATGTTTGTGGTCCTTACAGACCATTTCTCCAGACTTTTGCCTATTACACAGGGAATTTAATTTTCTCTGTATGTCTTTTAAAGTAGATTTGGAGAGCAAATTGGAGATTTTCTAGGACTCCCCAGATTCCAGAGGCATGGGGTTTTCAGAGAAACTGTTAAAGCAGGAGGTTTATAGTCAGTGCAGAAACTGGACCACGCTGAGTAGCATCTCTCCAAAGTACTCTCTGCTCTTTTCATGGTTCTGGGTTTCAAGCACCATGAAGCAAACTTCATCTCAACTCCAGGTGTTGCTGGCATTGCATGTTAAGCACCACAAATTTACAAAACTGGTTCAAAGCAGAACAGCCTTCATTCCCAGACCATTGCCCCACCTCCGGCAGTATTTGCAGGTTGGAAACCATTGCACCATGCATGAGGAGGATCTGGAGTTAGCTAGTCTACAGCTGGATTTGCAGCAATGTTCCCATCCTGGTGGGAGAGGATGTGAAAGGACCAAGCGCGG
Organism: Calyptomena viridis; assembly: GCA_013390005.1. NCBI lineage: Eukaryota > Metazoa > Chordata > Aves > Passeriformes > Eurylaimidae > Calyptomena > Calyptomena viridis. Next base: position 262,680 of record WEIV01019868.1, read on the forward strand.
TATGGATTTTGACGTAGATAACGGTGAAAATTGCCATGATGTCATAGCAGAGCATTGCAGTCATTACAGCAAATGATGGGGAAAATAAAATTATAGAAATAACCATCTCCCTTGGCCCACGGATAAATCAAAGCTTAGCCCTTGATCTCTCACTGCTCACTAGCCTGGAACATAAATCCAAGGATTTATCATTAAGCGTAATGGGTCGTAAAATCTGGGCTATTTTGGAGGTAGTTGCAGAGATTTGCAGCCCGGGCAGAGAGCGGGGTCTAAGCTGCTGGGTCTTGTGTAACTGGGTAAATAGCAAGCTTCAAATAATACTATAAAGCTATCAAATGTAATGACTAATGCAGCCAGGCAAGTGTGTGGGGAGGGGAGCCCTGCTGATGACAAGCTTGGCCATAATGACCATAAGAGGCCCTGGTGTAGAAAGTCCTTTTAATAACAAATTAAAGTCCCTTTTGCTTTGTTGAAAGTCAGGGATATGCGTCTGGTTTGGTTCACACATAGTGATTTTGTTTTCTACACATCAATACTTCCCTCACCGTGGGCCCAGGAGAGCGAGCAGCGAACACCAGGAACGCGGGAGCGACCGACAGCTCTCTTACTTTGTCATTGCAGTTTAAATATTTATGGTGGTGCTTCACAGCGTGCTGGTAAATGCATGATAGTCTATTATGTAAGAGCAGTAAAATTTTAGAGGTAGAGGACTTCACTACTGCCCTTTGCTAGTAAATCTTTGCTGCTGTCCGTAGCAAGGCCATGTGAAGGCCATGCCTTTTTCCCAGTTGTGCTGTGTGAAATGGGAGTCTTACATGGAATGGGAATTCAGCTGTTACCAGCATTTGTATTCTCTTGTGTTATAAAATTGCTTTCCATCTCTTATTCAGGAAAGACTTTGGTTCAGGTCAGATTCCTGTAAAAGCTGATGGTTCTGTATTTGTGAGTGAGCAGCAGGTCTTTGGTTTGTGAGCAGATCTTTCCGAGGAGGGGACTTGGACTGCAAGTCTTTCAGGTTACTTAACAGTTCAAAGTAGCTTCTTCTGTTTCTAAAGAGTTGTAGAATGTTGATTCCCATTAGTATTGTACTGCTCCAGAGAAGGGGATTCTCAGGAAATTATGTGCAAAGTCAGTTGTGCCTGGACTGAAGTTTAGGATGGGTGGCATAGCTTCTGGGAGAATTTACTGCTGAATGCCATCAATGAAAACAGAAAGCTAATGTAGATTTGACTATGGGACAAGTGAGAAGGTAAACCATCAATGGAGAAGCTTGTCTAGGAAACCTTATGTGTCTGGTGCTGCCAGGGCCCCTGTTGCCATGATTTAGCTGATATGCCATGGGAATATACTGGATTTCTGATTGTATGGTTCCAAACTTGAGTCCAAGGGCGGGCCAGGTTTCAGTGCCTTCAGATATCTTAGTATAAATAGTCAAATTGATTTAAACAGAGGTGTGCACATTAATGGATCAAGGAGAGATTTCCCCCACTCCTTTCTCTCTCAAAGGCAGAACCTGTGGTTAGTTATATTTCTAAATTGCAGAAAACAAACTCAGAGGTAAAGAAAGCAGGAATTAAAGATGATTTATGCTTGGCATGAGCACTGTTATCTGTCGTGATGGCTTTCCTAGCAGTACTGTATGTGTTTGGGAAGACATTTTGGGGATCTGTGCCAGTAAAACCCAGCCTTGGAAGCAAATTGTGTGAATGGATGAGAAAACAAGCTGCTAGCACAAAGGATGAGCCAGCATGTAACAGACTCTGGGGTGGGTGGGATGCAGGTTGAAGGGCAGGGACTGAGGGCTCTGCAGGACTTGGGTAAATTCTCTGCGCAGTCACGGAGAGATTAAATGTGCAGCAGGTACTGGATTACTTATCTGATAAACACACATGCGTGTGTACAAAAAACAAGTGCTTGATGATCAAGACTGTTATCTCCATTTTTATCAAAGACATTGTAAGGAAAGATGCCAAGTGAAAAAGTGAAACCTGCCAAAATCACAAAGTAGCACTTGAAGTTGCTGACTTTTAATTTTGAGCCTTTGCATATACAGGCAGCTCTAATTATGTGTGCTGTTTCATACACATGATTGAGCAGCAGTTGTTTCTGCATTTATTATCTCTCAGTATCTGCTGGTGCAAACTTTGAGCGCCTTGACTGAATGAAGTGGGAGCCCGCAGACCTGCAGAGCGTTCCTACAGGGTGAGAAACACAGCCACATGGGTTCTGGGGTCCATCAGCTCCCACAGTTAAGTGTTTGCCCAGTTCTGCATTTCTGAAGGCCGTGCCGGAAGCTCTGGTGATGTTTTAGTTCTTTCAGTGCAGTTTGAAGAACAGAAGTTGTATAGGGGCTTGGTGCTTTCCTGGGGACACCTGGTGCATTTACCTTCTTGTATTGACCCCAGTGCCTCTGCCCAGTAAAGCTTTGATCTCAGTGCAAACACTTCCCTTGAATTCAGACCTTGGAAGACCACTGGACTCCTGACTTCTGTGGTCATCTCTCTGACGAGGAGAGACTGCTGGAGCTGAGCCTGTTCAGTCTAGAGAAGACTGAGAGGAGATCTTATCAATAAAAGCAAATACCTCAAAGGTGGGTGCCAACAGGATGGTGCCAGACTCTTGTCAGTGGTGCTCAGCAAGAGGAGGAGGAGCAACAACCTTAAACTAAAACTCAAGAACATGAGGAAGAACTTTACATTGAGGATGGCAGAGCACTGGAACGTGCTGTCCGGGGAGGGGTCTCCCCTTCTGAACATGTTCAAATCCCATCTAGATGTGTTCCTTTGTCACCTGCTCCAGGTGACCCTGCCTTGGGCTGGATGATCCCTAGAGGTCTCTTCCAACCCAATCAAATCAGTGATAATGTGGGATCAGGGCCTGAAAACTGGAATCCATTCGAGAAAGGTGGTGGGATGGACACATCTTAGTTTTGAGTTTGATCCATGGGATGAGTGTTGTTTCAAGATGTGTCTGGGTTCTCTATAATGTATCAGGTAGTTCTTTCCCTCGTAGGTATCTCTAAGAAAGCATTGACTGTTTCTGAATTTTGCTTCTTTATATAGGCTCCTTTTCCTCCCCCACTCACCACTTGCTGCTTCTCCTCCTCCGCCCCAGTTACTAAAATCTCCTCTCCCTGATGTGTCATCTTCGGCAGCAGCGTCTCATCATCTGCGGGCTGAAAGCAGAGCACGCTGGAGGAGGAAATGACCCCAAACCCTCCTGAAGTTTTCAAGTGGCTGAAGTTGTCTGTCGATCAAAGGTGGCACGCAGGAGTCTCTTCTTCTCTTTGCTTCCTCCACCCTTTCTGTGGCAGCTTTCTCCTGGCTCCTGGCTGGCAGGATTCGCCCCTCGGGCTCTGCAGGGCCTCTGTGCTCAAACTGGAGCAGCTTTGCATTTCCAGATAAAAGGCACCACTGAGTACCCTGGTGTATAAATACCAACTGCAAAATTCCGGCAGTCAGGGTGGTAGGTGCCTTCAGGAATATGGGAAGCCCTTTGGTAAGGAGAAAGGGATTTTGGAAAGAGGGGTAAAACAGAGAGAGGAGAAATGCCCGATGACTAAGCTCAGCTGAATGGGCTGGTGAGAAACAGTCATTTTGATTGCTGTGGTGATCAAACCATGATTTTGGGGAGTGTTATGAACAGCTCTTATGTGTAGAAAGTTTGCAGGTGGTGGAAGAAGAGATCCCGTTTCTCCCCTTGGAGGTTTTGAAGCTCAGCCTGCCCTGGTCCTGCTACAAACAGGGAGCACAGAGGCCACTTCAGCCAGGGTGAGTCTGACATTGGTCTGTGTTTGGAGAGAAGAGAAAAACAAGCCAAAATATTTGGGTCACTGCCAGATAGAAGTATTAGGAGTGACATGGCAAATTTGTTTTAGTGTAATCTGGACTTAATCACTGGCGTAGACTGTGCTGAAGGCTTTCAGCTCTGGCAAGGGGATTGATTAGATAAATGTATTTATTTTCCTACTTTTCATTTCCCATGGATGTACACACTGGGGTAACTTAAAAGCATGTAGCAAGGAAGAAACAAAAGAAAGGGGACAAATTAAGTGACTGCTCCCAGATTAATTGTTCCATCGCATTCCAACACCTATTTTTAAACCTTCGACTTTGAATGGGAATGTTCAGAATTATCTTTGCAATGACCAGCTTTCCATCTAATTTAAAGTCATTCAGCTTTACACAAAGCAATTATGCTCCACAGTAACAAATGAAAAGACATGGGAACATCAGAAAAACTGATTATTCAAGCAATCTTTCTTACATAAAATGGCCATCTATTCTCCCAGCTTCAGTCCTTGAGTGGTATTGCAAATACACTCCTGGAAAAGAACTTCATTCTTGATATACTGGCAGGTGGCTTCTTGTCCTCTGTGTGGTTGCAGTGATGGTTTAGGGGTTAAGAAATTATTTTATCTTTTGTCTCTGTAGCTCTTCTCGCAGTCACTGCATTTTTTATCCTTCTGTGACCAATGAAAGTGAAGTGCAGGGAAATGGGGGTTTTGTCCTGCTTATGGAAATAAGGAAATCTCTAGACTTACTGCTCTTTTGCTGCGTTGACCATCATCCTTTAGGCCATCGAGTCTGAGGTTCTGGAGGGATCTGAGATTTTTTGTAAGTCACTAGCTAGTGCAGCATTGCACTTGAAATGTTGCTATGAGCAGAAGGAAGTGCATCTTATTTGCAAAGCTGAGAATGTATTGTCAGTGTAATTGAAAACTTAACTCTATAAAGAAATGTTAGGTTATTGTTAGGCCAACTCTACTTATTATAGAAAAAGAAAAAAAAATTTAAAAAAAATCCTGCTGCAGGAGGTATCACTAATATGTTAAATGTTGCCTAACACTTACTTTCTGACATCCATACTTTTCTCTGTTCATCCTTCCACTGCTCCCTGGGAAAAAGCAGAGTGGGTCAGGGCTGCGTTTCAGGGTTTCTTTTTCTCTTTCTGGGCTCCCCTGCAGTCACGTCAGCCTTTCTCTACTGCTCTGTGTACAGATGCCTTTCTGGGGAGCATCTTAAGCACATCAGATCCTTGCTCCTTATTCTGTCTGCTACCCCTAAAACTGTTTTCATCAATGTCTGCAGTGTTGCCTGTGGGGGTGTCCAGTGTCATCCTGTGCCCCCTTTCCTACCTTCCCACACCTACACCCCTCTGTGTGGCATCCTGTGGCCCGCTGGGAGTCCCCGTGTCTGTCACACTGTGCTACTATTCCTCTGCACCCCCAGTCACACTGGGATCATCAGTGTTTCATTCCCTGCTGAATACCTGCCTGTCACTGCTCTCTGTACAAGCATTACAGTTATGGACAAAGATAAGCCACCTGGTCAATAGAAAAATTGCTGGTACAGCTAAACAAGCTGCAGCAAATCCCCAGGGAGGCACAGCCAGAGCCTGACCCTCAGCACAGTCGGTGCTTCAGTGTGTACTGTCTCACTGGGTTATTTGCTGGTTTTGTTCCCCTTCTCCTTCTCATGACATTTCTTAACTTTATATTTTCACCTTAATTACTGCAGAACATTAGGTTGATAAACGTTTATAGGGAGCTGTTCATAAGGCTTTCAAGATTTCTTTCCTGATCTGTAAGTTAATCAGAGGACTGTTGTTGTGCCCACAGGGTGAAGGTTGCTGTCCCTGCCCTGGGAGTTGCTCTGTGTTTCCCAGTGCTGAATTTAAATTGACAATTTAAAAGTAATTTTTCCTGAGCAGCAGTCACTTCCAATGTCAGAAGGTTCAGGCACTACAGCCACAGGCCATGGAGATGATTGCCCGGTCAACGTGGAAGGTGGGATATTCTGTCCTCACTGCCCATGAAGGAAGAGCAGGAGAGCTGGGGACTGGATCGCAGCCGCTGCTCAGACAGCTGTGCTGCCACATCTGCTGTGCTGCCTGGAACTGGGCGTGACATTGCAACTCACTGGGATTATGCTGGTACCATTAGTTCACTTACCTCTCCAGCTTTGAGCTGTCTTTGACAACCAGCACTGTCCCTACTCTGTAGTTCTGTATAATCTGCACCACATTGTTAATTTTTTCCCTAAAAAGTTGTGCAGTACCTATTTATCTAGCCAGTTGCAGCAGTAAGCTGGTTTTCAGCATTCCTGATGATCATTCGGGTTTTGAGGGGTCTTCCATTTATCTAAAAATAAGTATCTGTTCAACATTTGTCTGCTGTACTATTTTTATATACCCCTCTTCAATGGGATTTGCTAAGGACTATTTGTCTCTTTTTATAAATCTTGCTGAATTCTTATCTTTGAAATTACAGAATTTTATTGCTTTCTCTTCCAGAAGCAGCGTTGCCCTGAGATGTGCTTTTTGGCTTTCCTTCATCTCTGCTCTTAATGCTTTCCTGCAATAATATGAATTTTCCAAGCCAGAAGCTTGGCCCTGGTTTCCTTAGGGAATGCTACTCTTCCTCAGCAAGGCTTGACCTCCTCCAGGAATCTGCTTGAGTCCCTTTTGCTCTGAGCATTTCAGAGGAGTTTACTGTGATGCATCAGCCAGAAACACAGAAAACAGCCCAAATCCCTCATCAGCCCTAAATTCTGTCTGCAGGCTCCTCTCCCTTCTTATACTGCTGGTGCCTGGGTGGACCACAGTGACTGAGCCCCCTCCATGGCATTTCCCAAATGTGATGTATCCTGAAGGATGCCAGAGATTGTCCCAGATTAACACTGTGGTTTTCTGAGGCTCATCTGTTCAGGATATGTTTAAGCAAATGGAGTGATCATAATTCTAGAAATTAAAGGGGAGGAGGGAGTGGTTTCCCATTTTGAATGCAAATATTGAAAACAGATGCAGCCTACTGGGAAGGATCACATTGAATTGCATGACTTTTTAAAAGAAAAGAACATCCATTTTATTCAAGTCTTCAATATGAAAGATTAGGAGTTAAGAGACATTTTTCGCCCACTTTGAAAGTAAATGTATTTTAAATTTAATTCTTTGGTGCAGCTGCCGCTTTCTCTCTGTGGAAAAAACCTTCCTCGTGCTTTGAGCCATGTAAAGATGTGGGCTGGGTGCTAATCCAGTTTAAGATGCCAGGCTTCCTTTCCACTCTTTGGAGGTTTTCCCATCACCACCTTCTACATAAATGTAGGATTGTCTTTGATTTTAACACACCACTGGTTTAGGGAGCTTTGTTGGAGATTCATCATCTCAGTGCAAGGAAAAATGTGACTGTGAAGGTTTTCGTGTTGTTTTGGAATACATACATCAGTATAAGATGGTATGAAATCAGCTGGTTTCTTTTTCTCTCCTCCATTGTAAATATCTAGTAGTGCCTACATTTAGAAAAATAAGCAGGAACAAATCAGGGCTTGTGAAAGAGTCTCATGGTCTGACGGTGCTGCTGAAGCACTGGGGGATCCAGGATGATGGGGGATCCAGGAAATTGTGGGGAGTCTCCTGTGCTTTGTTACCACCCGTGGGCTGCAGGGGGAATTGCTGAGGGCACACAACATCGGGTATCAACACTGAGAGTTTGGCTGGAACAGCCACAGGATTTTGCTATCTCACCACTCCTGGTGTCCTGATCCAGTCTGCCCCAGGGACTTCCCTCTCTCAGTTCCAGGTAGAGCCTCCTCCTTTCCTATTCCTCTTCCTGTTCTCACGAAGAAAGAGGTCGTATTTTGTAGATAGAGTGCACTGATCTAGGGCTCATTACTGCTGTCATACCATTCCAAATACATCAGCTGTGCCCATAATATGCAGTCTGAAGTCTTTACTCTCTAGAAGTGATCTTCTTATCTTCCTTTATTATTGTTGTTATTATTATTAATTTTATACAGCCAGCGCTGCAGTCTGAGTGCTTTTTTAATAGTAGCTTGTATTTAGTAACTTACTAAGGTTTATCCAAGTCATAGATTCCCAGTGGATGTTCTGAACTTGTTTCTTATTTAAAAACATCATCTAAATTCAAATCAGGAATTAGCACAGTTCTGCAAATGACATTCACCCCTCTGCAGTAGGACCAGCTTTAATCCTGTGCATTGCAGCAATGGTATTTCAGGCTTTGTTTGAGGGCTTTAGTGGGGCTAAGCCTTAGGCAAAGCATAAACCTCTGCAATAGTTAGACTGGACTAACACTGCCTACTTTGGGCACCGAGCTTAAATGTGTGTTAGAGGGACTGTGTTATGACATGGGTTCCCTTAATAGACAGTGGAGAAGACAAGCTGCTCCACAAAACCTTCCTGTATCACTTCACTGTGCCAGAGTTAGTAGCTACAGACAAAACTTTCATACAATCCTGTTCTTAAACCATATGCCCTACTGCTGGAGTCCCAGCCTTTACTGGGAGACTGATCACATCCTTGTTTCAGAGCTCTTAAGAGGGAAGTAGTGTGGTGCTGGCAGAAACAGCAGGATCTTTCTTTGGGCTGGGACTGCATCTTCCATTGAAATTCATTTCAGGTTGATCTCGTTCCTGTAGGGCTGTCTGGAAATCCCCACCAGAATATATTAATTTATTTGCCTCGTTGGTTGTCATCAGCAGTACATGCTGTTTGGGTTGCTAGAGCTCCCACAAAACCTGTTGTGCTGGGCCAGTGGGTGGGTTGGAGAGCATCCCTCCATCCATCCCTCCCATGCCTGTGTAGGGCAGAGTCCACCCTTGCCATGGAAATTGTGAAGTGGGCTCAGAGTAGAAGAGCAATCTGATACACTTGCTTCTCCAACATCCTGCTGCTCACAAAAACATAAACCCGAAGCAGATGTGTCATTAAATCATTTTGAATCATTGCAAACATTGCAGGAGTTCAGTACAAGCACCCATAGCTTTAAACCACCTCCGCAAAGCGCTTTGTATCTGTCATAAAATTTGGATGAACTAGACTGGGTAAGCTGTTGTACTGTTACCTGATAGCCACCTACCTTTTAGAGCTGAGACATAGTGAGGGCAGATAGAAATAGATTGCAGTGCATTGTGAGAGCTCCATGTGACTACTGTGAATTGTTGGTCCTGTAAAGCTGCTGCCCAACATAGGAAAATATCTCCCTTTAATTCAGAGGCCAGGCAAAGGAAGCTGTCTAGTATCTGAGATTAAAGTATATGATTATTTAATCACTGGTTAGTTGGTGATAATGAGCAAGTATTTTGCAAAATGAGCTCTTAAAGTGAATCTCTAAGCAGAGATCCCAGTGCTGCAGTGCTGAAGCTGAGCACAAAGTGTAGCCCTGCTGCTTCCAAGAAAGGCTCAGCAGATCAGTGTTCCTTGTCAGCCAGGCATTGGTGGCAAACCTGCTGCCCAAATTATCAAGCAACACATACCAAGGCCAGGGGGAGGCTGTAGCTCCAAGGGTTTCTTAACTCAAAACTGTCATTTCTTGAGTTTCACTGAGCTTTTCCAGCATGGATATATTCCCCTTTAATTGCTGGACTTCTGAGAACAGCTTGACAGAAGAGCAGCCAAACAATCTTGTTTTCCTTTGTTAGCTATTTTTATTTTACCTGGCTCATTACTTATCAAAGAGCACTGCTATCGCTTGAAATAAACATGTTTAAACATTAATAAGTAGCATAAGAGATGCTCTTTTTGATGCTGTGTGGGAAAACATCGTCTGACTTTTGGAGGGGAAAAAACTCAGCACAAATATTTTTTCCTTTTTTTTTTAATATCTCTCAGTAATTACTTTGCAAGTGGGAAAGCAAAGAAGGGAAATTGCTGCAAACTACTGCCCTTAACATTGCCTTGACAAAAACCCCAGCCAAGCCAAGAAGTGTGAGCTGGTTCCCAAGAGCAGCAAGAAGAGGTTTGTAAGGGTACCTGGATCTGCTTCATCTCTGCCAAAGGCACATTGAAGGCTGCCAGGAGTCCGAGGCACCAAAAGCAATACCCTGGACCTCTCTGGCCTGATTAGCACTATGTTAAGACAATTAAGAGCACATATTTCCTCATTATCTATTATAATTTCCACTGTATTGAAGGACTTAAATCAGAACATAATGATGCTACCCATATTTCCAAATTTGTTGGAAGCTGGCTTTTGAAAAGAAGATTTATTCCATTTTCCTGAGGCTGAGCAAGTTCCAGTAGATATTGTGCCTCTCCCTATGCACATGAGGTGCTGGATTTGTTACTTCACATTGCTCCAAAAAGCCAAGCCAGAAGGGACTGTTGAGTCATCCTTGTCCTCGCTCCAGTGCTCTGTGAGCTGCTGTGTTCCCACCTGCTCCTCTCAGCACACAGAACGCTGTGTCTGACTGCACTTCCCTGGGCAGGAAGGTGTCCAGGCTTCACGTGGCATCTTCAAGAGCTTAAACATTTGCTGCTCTATTTCGTAGCCCGTTTGAGAGTTTAATGATTCATATAATAAAAATACTTTCCTTGTTGGCTTTTCCTTGCCTTCAGCTTCCAGCCAGGGATTCCTTTTACTTGATGTTGCAGAGATAGCAAAGCCCTTTTCCTGCACTGTGTTCTCCTTTGTGAAGGGGGTTTTATTCTATAATCAAGTTACCTCTCAGTTGTCTTTAGAGAAGCTGAAGATTGAGCTCCATGTTTCTCTTTATAAGATATTTTTCTCCCATCTAGTAATTTTTACTGCTATCTCCTGCATCCTTTCCAGGTTTTCAACATCATCTTGCCAAGGTTGACCCCGAAGCTATTCTAGGTTCCAGCTCATCAACTGTGACATGTGAGGGGTGAAATTTCCTCCTGGCTTGGCATGTGGTTTTGTTTCCATTTTATATGGACATGGCTCAAGTGGAATAGCCCCTGTGACCCAGGAAAGTCATGCTGTGGTCTCCTAAATATTTTTACAGAGACATTTTGTTGCCACCTGCCTTAGCCAGTATTGTAGGTACCTCCACAGTCCATGTGGTGCTAAAGAGTTTTGTGTTTTCGTTGTTTTATCTGTCATTAAAAGAGGAAAAAGTTTTGACAATGCAAAACTATTCCTGTAGAAAGATGAGTTACTAACTTAATAAATACAGGTATTCCCAATGCTTTCTTATTTGCTGGTTTTCTGGTTTGGCAGCTATACTGAAGTTCAATTAAGTGTCTCTAACCTTGCTGCAGGGTGAGCTGGGGACCCATTTGTTATTTTAAATCTCTTTACTTTTCAATTGTCAAATTCAATTAAGGGAGAATTTATGCTTTCATAGGAAACGGGCAGCAGCTATAGAAAACCCAACGACCTGAGCTGTTCCAGGCTTTGTTGAGGAATTTCATGCTTTCAGCACAGAGTCATCTCCCGAGGTTTTGGCAGCAACTTCAGAGTTTTGGCAATTAGGTATTTGCTTATCTTAACATATGGGGAGTTGCATGTGCGTATTTTCATCCTTTGCAGCCAAGCTGCAACCACAGAGGACAGACCTCAGCAACATCCACCTTTAGCCACTGCTTTTAGCCTGTTTGCAGAAAGTTTTGTTTGCACAAGGCTGCACCTTGCCCCAAAACTGTTGAAATCAAAAGTGATGTTTCCAGGGCACCCGAACACGTATGTGGGGGGTTTGTGGTTGTTTCTGTTTTAGTTTCACCAGAAACAAGACTTACTTCCTTTAAAATCTCATTTGTGGTTATTTTCCTAACTCTGGGAAGGGAAAAAAAGAGCTGTATTCATACACCAAAGGATGTCACACATAAAGATTGGGGGGTGCTTTAGTCCCACGGGTTCTGTGGAAATCTGTGACAGGTGTTACCATGGGCCTTGTGCAAAAAACCAAGGAGCAAATGTTGCTTGAATTCTTCTGAAGGCACTTCCTAAACAGGGGCTCTGTTGGTCCTTTTGTTGACCTGCTGGATATCCTGTGCCTGGATTCACAGAAGGAGACTTCTGGCATCAAATACTGTTCTCAGGCTGTCGGGATTTTCTGCTGTATAACCTGGTTAGGTTTCTTTCAGCCCTTTGCAACAAACTTTTGAGCTTCTCAGTAGTCTCTGAGATGCTCTTTGTTTTCTGTCTTGTCTCCTTTCCCCCTCCAGCTAATGGTAAGAAGTATTTTTAAGTACCTTTTCACATAAATCTGGGAGGCTGAGTGACTTACAAGCCAGCTGGGAAGGCTGAATGTGTCATCTCTGGAGTAAAACTTAGCTTTGGGGAGTTTTGTGTCAGGTTTTTTTTTCCTAATGTTGCCATTTCTGGTGGGCCAGCAGATGGAACTGCCCACGAGGCCGTATTTATCCCTGCAAAACCAGCTGCTGCAAAATGCTGGGCCGAGGGTCGCTTTGATTCCTGGGCTTTGGAGAAGCTTGTTATTATAATAATAATGCCCCTCTGTTTGGCTTAGCAACGTTCTGCAAATTGGAATTTGTTTTTGAAGTCGTGTATAACTCCCACTTAGTTAATTTAGACCAAAGCTGTGAGTTTGTATTTGTTCCTCTGAGAAAGAAAATAGGATGAGAGCAGTTTTAGGGGGAAACATGATTTCTGAGATAACAGCTTGCTACAGGAGGTCTGGTGGCGTCCACTGGCATCCCAGGAATTAAAGGATCTTCCCCACTGGTGTGGATGTGATGCCATCCCCTGGATTCTCCATAAAAGCACAAATGTGCCTATTAAAGTGAGTGGCAATAGGCCTTTAAGCATCTGTCACTGGTCCAGAGAGGTCTTGGAAGGGGAACAGCCAAAAAACCTAGGGATGAAAGCACCACAAGCTGAGAAACAGCCCAATTAACTTTAAAGCTTTTTGATATTTAAGATAAAGAAATGCAAAAAAAGCGGCATTGTGCAGGTAGAAGAAGAAAGCCAGGATAATAATAATAAAAATTGTTATTTTTTTGAAGCTAAAGAAGGAAGCAGCAGGTGGACTCTGAAGTGCCAAGTGAAGCCCACCATGTGTATTTGGGAGCTGCCAGTGGCACAGCAGGTGCTGGGTGGTGGCTGCTGCACAGGGACTCTGTAAACTCTGTGCATGCTGGGAAACCCTTTGGAAATGAATATTTAATAGAGAAATAAAGTGATTATATACATGTGTGTGTAAATGCTGTGTTTATCTCCCTGCTGCCCTATAAATGGCTGGTAGCTATCAGCCCAGGAGGGCTACAATAATTATGGGCTTCACTGGCTTGGCTGATCAAAAATCAATTCCATTGGGATGATCTTATGCTTTTCTTAATGGGAGGCACTGGAAGTGTTAGCCCCATTTTCAGTATGCACCTGCAAGGAAAAGGGACTTGTTTGGAGTCCAGCTTTCCCCAAAACTTGAAAATTGTGAAAATGCTGATTTTTTTTTTTCCTAAGTTCTCTTCCTTGGCAGCCTCTGGACGCACAGCACTCGTTAGCAGCTGTCACTTGCCCTGGCACCTACCAGACTTTTCCAGCTGAACATCTTTGGTTTGGTTTTAGCTTGGCTTGCTTTGTTTTTTCCCCAGAGGAAAACTCCAAAGCAAACTTCTTGCATAATTTGTGTTGTTTCTGTTAATATTTCACAAGGAAAAGTTTCTTTTTTCATGCAAGAGTGAGGGAGCCAGGTAGAAACCAAGACTTGACTGAGCTGTAGTACAACATGATTTGTAGGTGTATAGACCCATCCTCAGGTCTCCTTTTGGGGCCTGAACTCAGTAACACCTAAAGCTTTCAGAAAATATTTTTATATCAACTTTCTCTGTTAGGTGGAGTTGCGTTGCCTTGTTTCCTACGGGCAATATGTAATTTGTTCACTAATACACTGTCCTATTTAAACAAATTAGACCTTTTTAACACCACTCGTATTTGTTGGCTTTGACTGCACTGTGTTAATTGCTGCAGGGATAAGGATATTGTGATAGTAGAGGATTGTTCTCTAATTTGGGGAAAACAGATAACACTCAGCACCCCCCCTTCCAGTCTGTTTGCTCTGTATTTAAACATGGTACTTAAACCATTAACATAATCTTGGGGTGGCTATAATTATGTGAATAACCGGGTGGGAAGGAGTCATAGCACAGTATAAAAATAACACCAGGGAGTGCAAACTTGGTTTTATAAAGAAAATAGGAACAGAAGGAGGATGGAGATGAGATGCCAGCGGTGCTGCATCTTGGGGCTGGCACGGATGGTGATCACAGCTTACATTGTGTACAGGTGGGGATGTACTGGATAATGTCTTTGCCAAGCATGTTGCACAGTCCCCATCTTCCCAGTGGAAATTTAGGGTTTACTGCCTGTTTAAATTGTCCAGGAAATCCCTGAAGGCTTTGAGAAAAACCCATCCGATGTTCATCACCTCTGGGATACAGCTCCCAGGTCCAAGCTTTGGCCTGCAGCAGGAGCAGTTTTTTCTGCACAGCAGGATCCTGTGTTTACCTTCATTTAATTTCATTGCTCCAATTTCCTTCTCTCTGAGCTATGTGGAAGAAAAGAGCAGGGAACTATCTCCCAGGCCTCTGCTGGAGCTGAGACCCAAAGCTGTTGGAGAGAGAGTGAGCCCTCAGTACACCTGATACTGAGACTGGTGGAAAGGCTCTGCTGCCCACGTGCACATGGACTGAGGTAAACAAGGCACATCAGGACACCGGTTTCTCAGAGCTTGACTGTATTATTCTATGTTTTAAAGTCTCTGGTGCTACTAAATCAATAGGTCTCCAGTGCTGAAAGGATACGTAATGCTGGTAGAGTAACTAAACAATTTCTGTTTAGTGCAGAAATCTGCAGAAATCTCAGCATCTCCAACATGTTGAGGGTGTTCGAGCCTTCCCTCAATCCATAGGAACTTCTTGACTACAAAGTCACCCTTTAAATGTTTTTAATATACTTTTTCCACCATTTACTGGCTTCACAGAATCATCAAGGTTGGAAGAGACCTTCAAGACCAGCCATCTAATCCAACTCTCAGCCCAGAACCACCATAATCACCCCATATGCCCAAATGCTGCATTCAGACACCTCTTGAGCACTTGCAGAGACAGTAACTCCACCACCTCGCTGGGACCGTATTCCGATGCCTGACCACTCTCTCACTGAAAACATTTTTCCTAATACCTAGTCTGAACCTCCCCTGGCACAATTTAAGGCCATTTCTTCTCATCTTTTCACTTGAGACATGGCAGAAGAGACTGACCTTCACCTCACTACAACCTCTTTTCAGGTGGTTGTAGAGAGTGAGGAGGCCCCCCTCAAGCCTTTTCTTCTCCTCTCCTCAACCCCAGTTATCTCAGCCACTCATCCCAGGACATGTTTTCTAGGCCCTTCTCCAGGGTTGCTCTTCTCTGGACGTGCTCCAGCACCTCGATGACCTTTTTGAACTGAGGGGCCCAAAACTGAACACAGGATTTGAGGTGCAGCCTCACCAGTGCCAAGTACAGGGGAAGAATCACTTTCCTGGTGCTTCTGGCCACACTACTCTTAATAGAGGCCAAGATGCCATTGGCCTTCTTGGCCACCTGGGCACACGCTGGCTCATAGTGATCCATCTGTCAACCAGCACTCCCAGGTCCCTTTCTGCTGAGCACCTTTCCAGCCACTCCTCCCCAGGCCTGGAGCACTACATGGGTTGTTGTGACCCAAGTGCAGGATGCTTGACCTTGTTGAACTTCAGCAGTTTTCCTCAGCCCATCGATCCAGTCTGCTTAAACCTGCTTGATTTGGAGGAGGCAAGTTGTTGAGAGCCTCCCAACCCACGCTGACACCTTTCCCTGCATCCTAAAATATTTTATTTGTATTCCCATGAAAGCTGTCTGCAGGTTATGTAGTACAAAGGATTTATTCATTGCTGCTCAGATAGAGGCAGTGATCCCCTTATTGCCCTCACCTGTGTCTTGAAATGATCTTAATAGACTGTATCATGGCACTTTAGAAAGTCAAATCTCCTTTTAGCCTGACTTCCTTAGGAGGCTTATGTGCTCATGCTCTGTTTATATCCTCATCCCTCCCTTTGAGAACTTTTGAACCCGTAGGCCCAGATCAGCTAAATTTATCTGCTGAAGGTGTTGATGGTAGTAAGGCTGCAAGGGTTTTTTTTGGAGCTAGATAAAGCAGTGACACTGAAAAAAACCACTTCTGTGTCAGCTCATGGCTGATCAAACGTGAATTCTATGGGAGAGACTTAACAGGCACCCGGGCACACACCAGCCGTGGGAATTGCTTTTTTTGCAGAGCCACTGCAGGACCAGCTCCAGTGCAGGTCCTGCTCCAGAGGTGCCGTGGCAGTGTTGGGGCTCACAGGGCTCCCCCATTCCTGTTCCCATTGAGCTCAGCCATGTAAGAGACTGGTTGTAAATATTAAGGTGCCTGTAGTGAGCGACATCACCACAGCAAACAGGCTTTCTGCAGAGTTACAAAATTTGGAAGCAATTGGAAGGAACAGAGCAAGACTTGCATTCTGATTTTTGCATTGTAAGCATACAGAGATTGTGAGGGTCACAGTAATTTAGCTTTTTTCTTAAAGTTCTGTGTCTTGAAACAAAGTAACAGGGAATCTCTGATTTGGGTTTTTCACCATGGCTTTCCTGCGCTTGGAAATTGGAGAAAACGTTGAATGGAGCCAAGCCCAAAGGTTGAGGCTCTGGAAAACTGAGGCTCCATGTGTGTACACATATGTACATACATGTGTATATCTCTATATGTAGGCACTGTGTAATTCTGATGGCAGAGTGACATTCAGTATTTTTGATTTCAAGATCGAGAATACAGTGATAAAAGAAAACTCCTGTGGAGTCTTATCTTGGGAGGTAGGCAGGTAAATTTGGGATACCCTGACAGCTCAGCTAGGCCTTACTGTGATCCAAAACCTGTGAGCTCGCTTGGGCTTTGCACCTTTTTCCTGAGGACACGTGAATGATTCCCTGTGGTCTCGCTGACCCGAGTTAAACACACACCAATCCACCCGTATCTCATGAGCAAGAAGCTTGTGTAAACTGAACTTTCTCAGCAACAACCTCAGTGAACTAAATCCTTCTCAGGGAGCAAAAGATAATCATAGGAAGAGGCTCAGTTTCCTGCTGCTGTGCATCTGTCAGTCAGCCACCCACAGAGGGGGTGGAGAACAGCTCTGCCGCTGTAACCCCGTGGGGAGCAGATGGGTGAGGGATTCCATCTGCAACGGGAAGGGGGGATTGGGAACGGCAGTGCCGGCAGCTCGTGTGCCGGTGCAGGGAGGTACATCCCGCTGCAGCCGCTGGCATCCAGTCCCAGGGCCACGGAGCTCTGAGCCATGCACAGCTCTTTAGAGGGAGGAGGTTGTGTTGTGGGCTCTCAAGGATCCTAAATCCGTTTGTGCTCAAGAATTACTAGATTTGAGACTGGAAGGTGGAATTGAAAATGGTTATATGCTCAAAGCTTTTTTTTTGCCTTTTTTTTTGTGTTTTAAATTTATATCCATGTCTTATGGTTTCAATGGAAATAGGCTCTGCTTTAGTTTCAAATCAGTGTTTGACGTGACAAGGATTGCCTGATGTCGGTGTATGGTTTTAAAGATACTACAGAAAAGAAAGCAAATTAATCTTTAGTAAGTGGGGCTACACCATTTCCATTGTAATTTCTAGGACACAGCTCTGAGCCCACTGGAAACAATATTTCCTGGCAATTTACATCACTGTTTTTTTCAAGAAGGCTTGAAATATCCTGAAAGAAGTGGCATGTGACATCAGCAAAAGGGCAGCAAGCAAAACTGTCAAGTGCCTCCATTCTTCTTCTCCTCAGGGATATGTCATCAGGAATATGTTGCACGACTTGTTGGCATCTTCTTTAAGAAGGAGACTGCAAAACAGATTCTCCAGCAAAGCCTTTATCATCTCTTCTTTTTTTCTTTCATTATGTGTGCATCACCTTGGCTTCTGAAGTGTTTTCTTCCTTGCTGCACGAATCTTGCTTTCAGCCTTTGCTCTTCGATCTTCATGAAATTAAAAAATAGAAATTTCCAAAGTTAGATGTTTTTCTGCTCGGAAAATCTTTGAAGCTTGAACACTTGGTTTCCCTACTGGCACATATGCCAAACTTCAGTACTTTAATAACAGTGTTAGTGAAGCTGGAGCCTGTTGGACTGGATTTCTCATTCTTCTTATATGATTTGTTATTTTTGGCCTATTAACTCTGATAGGTGATTAAATTAATTATATTAAGTTGAACTTGATTATTTAATGTTAATTAAACCATTCTGGGTATCCATTCTTGAAATCTCCTGAGAAAGAATTACAATATTCCCTTTCTGGTGTAACCTACATTAGGGATATTGGCTAAACTTTTTAAAGCTAAATAAGAGAGCTAGAACTCACTGGTGCCTTGAGGGGAATGTTAAGGCCTGATGTTCAAATACGAGGTGGTGGAGACAATGGGCAGTGTTTTGTCATAATAAAAACTTGTAAATAGAGGTTGGTGGGGGTTTTTTTCTTTTTTTTTTTTTAAGAGTAGCCTTCAAGCTTATAATTTCAGGAGTTTGCTCATATCTTGTTCAGTCCTCTCTGTGTGAGACCTTTTCCACAAATGTGGTATAAATCACAAATTACATTGTATGGGCTGTCTGAACCAATATTTTTAAATTACAGTCCATCTTATTTTAACTAGGGGCTTTAGAGCTGACTGTTAATAAATACCAACTTGGACATATTTAATTAAGTATAAAATAAAATGTTGTCCTGGATTTATTTTGAAAGGAGCAAACAGTTATGAGACAGATTTTCATCTGGTTTTTTTTCAGTTGATTTATATACCTTCCTCTGTGGCATATTGTAGACAGTTCTTATGAGATACTGCAACTCTTTAGTACTACAGTTTAATTACTGTAAGTGAATGCTCTACAGTAGTTGTGTATATCATGAGCTTTCTCAGTTATGTTTCTGGTACCAGCTCTTGAGTTTATTCTGCTAAATGTTTCCCAGGGGTTTTCTTGCATAAAATTCACTGCTTTTCAAACATTGCTGCCATAAATTCTCAGGCTAATGTATCCAAAGGAAACAAATAGGAAGATTAAGTAGAACATTTTGTACCTGGACAAATACTCCAGAGGTTGTCCCCTGAGCTGATTCAGCGTTATTGTAAATCTGTTGTAACTCCAATTTCCATCCTGTGTGAGAGAGCAAACGGCTGCATCCCATCCCAGGTGATCACACTGGATTTATGGTGGCCAGGGGTGTCTCCTGGAGAGATGTGTGTTGTCTGACTGACACGTGCAGCACAGATCTGTTGTTCCTGAAGTGGTGCACCACAGCTAAGAAAATGAGAAAGCAATGTAAAATGCATGACCGGTTGCTTTGCCAGTTGAATAAGAAATGGTTTCTAGAGGCCATGAATTATGCGCTAAGTAATTTTTAATATTAATTTTATTGGTGCCTTTTAAAGTGGCTCTTGCAGTGGCATTTTGAAAAGGCTCAAAATAGTTAGAACCTGCGGCAGAAGAGCAGCTCCAAAAAGACAATTACCTTTCCAAGGGAACCAATGGCAAATTAAGCGACTTCTTGCCTCAGAGAAGAAAATCAGACCTTGGTCCTGTAAGCTTTGGTATTTCCTTTGCTTTGAAAACAGGAATAGTCTCCATATCCCTTGTAAGACCAAAACAGCCAGAAAAAAGTCATGCCTGTGTGTGGGTGGGATCAGGACTTAACCCCCCCTCAGCATCAGACCTGATTTGTGCTTCTGAGCTTGTGATTTCCCATGGAAATGCTCACATGAGAAGAGGTGGCCCCAAAGGTCTGCAATCAGACCCAGGCTCCTGGGGTAGTGTAGACAGATGACTTTACTGTGCAGCTGAATGAGGCTTGTGCCACTTGGTTCCTTCCCTGCTCTGCTTTCTCCATGTGGGTGGTGAGCTCTCTGGGGCAGGGCTGCATCATACGGTGCAGCAGATGCAGCTCTCACCCAGCAGGGGTACCTACAGTCTTGATAACTGGCATAAGTTTGGCTCTTTGCCATCAGTTAAGCTACGTTCAGACAAAGCCCTTCAGAAGAGTTAAATCAGCATAATTCCTCAGCAAAGCTGAGGTTGGTGGTGCTAAAATGACTGGTTTAGAAATATATTTTAAAAAATGCTCTGTGATGCAAACACATAACCAAGTAAAAGGTATTCTGGGCCAGATTTTGCAGTTACTTGAGCCTCAGTGATGTGTAAAGCATTGTGTCGACTCGAGATCTTTTCCCTGTCTGCACAAGCGGTGATTTTACCAAGCACTGAGAGTTTTTCCCTGTGTGTGGAAATACCATTGCTCATTGAATTTATTGTTGCTGATGGGACTGAGTCATCTGCATAACTCCCTGAGGCAGGATGCCAAGGTGTAATGCATGGGGCCTTATCCTGCAGGATTCATAGGGTTCCTGGTATCCAGCACAGCTTCGGCTGGTGCTGGGGATGGGTCTGGAATCTCCAGTTGGCCAGTGGTGTAGGTTCCCTTGGGTTTGGTCCTGCTGGAGATACCTCTCCTTTCCACTGGCTTTGGCAGCTGTGAAGTATGCGTCACTGTTCCAGGATCTGGGATTCTGAGCAGCAAATCTGGGAAGGATGGACAGCTTTCTTGGCAGAGGAGGAAAGAACATGAGTTGTGCTGCTGGTGGGTGGCTGAACCAGGTCTGTGTGCACCTCTCAATGTTTTGAGGAGACGTTGGGAGATACCAATACCAGAGTGTTTAGAGGTGGTGGTGAGGAGACTCCCAAAGATCCTCTGTTAAATCTCTGCTTTGAAGAAGACCTTGAAGAAACCTTGAAGAAATCTTTACCTGTTTCTCCCAACCCAGCTGAGCTTCAGGTCCTCCAAAACGGTATTTTTGACAAATGTGCCATGTCCTTTTTCTTAAAAAGACCTATTTCAGTTTTCGTCTTACATGTGGCAGATATTTCTATTTGTCTCTCTCTCAACATCTTTTCTATGAGTGTCTTTAATCGTTCCTAGCAGGATGAGTGCTTTCCTTTCTCAGCCTTTCCTTCATGAGCTCCCCAGCACCTTTGTCATGAGCTTCTCCTCCTTTACAAGCTCTGTCCTTGCAGGACACCCTCCTGCAAATCCTGGAGCAGCCTCTGATTATTGGGTATCAGCCACTGTGGGTGTTGTTGCTCTGTTGAAAGGGAAGATATTTAGCAGCAAGTGGAAGATTTGCTGGTGGAAAGCTACAGCATCTGCAATCCTCGGTTGTGTTTATGTTAGCAATTTCAGTATCTTTGCCCTAATAACAGTAATTTAAACAGGTACTGTTGACTGAAGGGCAATTAGGGATTGTTGAATTTTACATTTCCCTAACACTCACCACAAGCTGCCAGTGGGCCCCGTTCTGCTGGTATTTATAGTGCTACGAGTGAGCAGCTCCTTTGAAGTCAGTGGCAGCAAAGCGACGTGAAACCAGCGGAGCTCTGGGACTGGCACCCGTCAGCTTTTTATTCCTCCTGCAGAGATTCCTTCACAGCTGCTCTTCCCGACAGCCTGATTTATGTCCTGGGATTTATGGAGCTGAACAAATGATTATAGAAGAGCTATGTGTTTTATTACACAGGGACCAGTTTTCCCAGGCCAGAGGGCAAATTTTCTCTTCTCTACCTGAGCTCTGGTTGTGCAGCTGCCATGCATCCTCTTTGATAGTCTGAAAGCTGCAGATTAGGGGATTCTAGGAGCCAAAGGAGTAATTTATCCTCCTTTGGAAGTTGAGCCCAAGAGCTCAGTAAGTGTTGCTGAGGTTTGCCATCAGCTGTGGCCTTGCTGGGGGATGCAGCAGGGTATGAGGGGGTCAAATCCAGCTGAGCACAAGTGTAAGCAAGTTTCTCAAAATTAAAATTGGAGGAATTACTTTTCTTAAATTTGATTTGCATTTACTGGATGCTTGGTCTCAAAGCTCATTATAGGAGGGAAACTGAATGCTTATCTTGATCTCCATTAGCTACTTTGGTAGTCCAGGATCTGCATTAGTGCTGCCAGAGTTAACGAAGTATGTGAGTTAAAAGCTTTGCCTAGTCCCTCCACTTTCCAAGCATTCCCCAGCAGTAGATTTGCACAGATGTTGCCAAGTGTGAGATCTGACCCACAAGAACTTCACTGGTGCTGTTAAAGAAGCCAGAGGAGACCTGGCTGGTCTCTGGGATACTGACTTGAGGTTTCAGCACTCTTGTGACCAAGAAATGCAGATTTCTATGTTTGAACCAAGCCCATCGAGACTGGAGCATGGCCAACACCACAGAGTTGCTGTTTCCATGGAGGCAGCTGTGAAAGCAGATTTTTCCTTTTAAAGACAGGCAGAGCATGGGACAAAGCACATATATTCTAGTGGGGTGGAAGTTCTTTACCAGAAAGTGAACCCCCTTAATCACTCCTGCAGAAATGAAGCATTCTTGAGGCCATGGATGTAGATGGGGTGTTATTTATTTCATGAAATCTTGCTTCTGTGGGAAGAGAGAGGGAAGTAAAGAGTTGAGCCCAAAGAAGTTTTATGGGTTTGTGAAGGGAGCTGTTAGGTCTGTGTCTAATTAACTCAGTTCTGAGTGACCAGCATGCTGGGAAAAATACACTGGCCAGACCCAACAGAGGGGACCCGCAGCAGCTGCCACATGATGCCAAGCTACTTGTGCTACCACCACTTTACACTGAGTGTAGTATGGATGATCAAATCCTCCTCCTTGCCCTTTTAAGAGTTGCTCCACTGGATCGTGTCAAAGCTACTCGATTGATTTAGCTCCTTCTCTCCTGCCTTACTCAGTTTTCTATTGCATCTGTCCCCTCTGGCTCAGCCTCCTCCTCCTCTGGAAGCCACTCACATTGACATCTCTGGGCTGCTCCTGTGTTCCCAGAGAAACCCAGCATGATTTCTGTGTTCGTGCCTACTGCCCTCTCCGTTCCTGCATTTCCCACTGCACACCCCTCTCTTCCCTGCCACCCTCCTGACCTGTGCTGGTTTCCCAGTAGGGATTGTCAGTCCCTTGCACCTTTGCTACAGGCATGTGCAGCAGTGCTTTTCTTCAATGCTGAAAGCATCCTTCCATGCAATTGATGTCACGGCATAGGAAATGGAAACTAATGCTTTTACTTGTTGTGGGACGTCACAGCACAATGGTGGCTGCCCACCTGCCCAGTGAACAGCAAAGAGCTTGGTGCTGGGGAGCATTCCAAAAAACACAACGGTGCTGGCTCTGGGAGGGGATAGTGCTGCCTTTCCTGTGTTCTGATTCAGCAGGATAGGTGGTCCTTAACATACAGAAAGCCTTCCCGCAACGATCACGCGCACCACGGAGCGGATGCTCCACGGGGCGAGGAGGGAGGCGGCAGCGGAAGCAGATGGGCAGCACAGTGTGTGGTTTGCCTGGCATTTGCTGCTTTGCTTTGGGAAGCTCAGAAATGAGTTACAGAAGGACCAAAGAAAGAGAAAAAAAAAAGATTGGAACCCGTCAATGTTCAGAAGAGCAGAAGAAACAAATATATTGACCTAAATGACCATTGGTGACTCAAAAGCTTAAGGAAAATGTGTGTAAATGCTGACGTGAACAGCCAGAGGTTGCGGGGAAGAGGGGCTGTGAAGACAGAGATGGGCAGCTGCTGACTTCTGAAATAAAGTGCAGACTAATGGAAATAGTTTCTTTGAGTGTCCACTCACTTCTGCCCTGACCGCAGAGACTCTTTTTCATACTTGTAAGTTAAAATATTAACTTCTACCAAAACCAATTCAAGCACTGCTGCCTTCCTCAGAGGAGAGTGTTTCATAAGGCTGATTTGGAGAATAATTCAGTCTGAATCATCTCCACGTGATGCATCCATATGAAATGCAGACTGATTGCAATTTCTGCCTGTTTCTCCCTGCTGAAAGCAAGCTGACCTGCAGGTTTTTGCTTTGGTGCATCCATAGGAAAATTCTGCTTTGCTGGCCTATTGTAATGTTTTTCCTTATTCCAGATTTTTAAAATAAACAGAAGGGATTAACTGGAGTGGAAGGCTTAATTGACCTCTTTCAAACAAATCTCCTCCCTAGAGAAGCTTGAATTAAACCCCCACTTTCATTGCTGCAATTTAACTGACTGGTAATACCTCATCTGTAAAACAATGTACTCTGATTAAGCCTTAACATCTTAGACTATTGAAAGCTGATTTTGTAGAGATACAGATTCTGTAACACTTGTCCTAAAACCTGGCATATTAATAGTTTATTAATATTCTGTTCTGATTTTAGGCATCTGGTAAGTGTCTTTTACATTTGTGTTTGCTCTTTCCTCTGTCCTGGTAACCACAATTAATATAAATTTCCTGCTTAGTTCCTGCAGTGCCCAAGTTTGTCTCTGTATTGCCGTGTCATGTATTTATTGATTTCAGTGCATGATTATGTTAAGGAAAATCCTTTTTATCTGCTCCCATGAGGAGCTGTTCTGCTGCAGGCAGTTCTTCTGTCTCGTGTTGTTTTGCAGCAAACATTGCGAGTCAAAAAGTGAGGGAAGGGTAAATTCCTGTTTGAAAGCCTGGCGTGACAGTGAAGATAGAGCCAGAGTGATAGCTGGCGATGGAGATGGGCTTGAGATGAAGTTGGGAGAGTTTGGAAGATTATTTTCCATAAATTGGTTAACAAAGGAGTTGTGTAGGGAAGGATAGGTGGGAGCTGATGGAATGAGTCCTTCGGAAGCCGACCCTGGCTCAGCACAAGGATCAGAAGAACAGCAAAACTGAGAGCCCAGGAAAAACAAATGACCTGGAAAATCTGCAGGGAGTTCTGGCTCTGCTTGGAAAGTGGAAATGGAGGAGGAAGCTACTACTGAGTTCCCTTTGCTCTTTTCGGGTTGAAGTATGCCTTTAGCCAAGAGAAGAAAACCCTGTTTCCTCCTCCTGATCCATAATTTCCTTGCTCTGATTGTTGCCAAGTGTGGAAGCATTTGCCTCTGCACATGTGATGGATGCCAGCGGCACTGGAAAGCTGTTATTGGAGGGGGGAAAAAGAGAAAAAAGTCTTTTCTTATGTTTGCTGGAGCAGAGTTCAGTGGAGCATTTCAGATGCTTGAATTCAGATTATTGCTCTTCTGCTTTGCCTGTAACTTGCCTTTTCCTCTGAATTAGAAAACTACTTATTAATAAGCTGGTGGGCGAGTAGTGATTTTGCATGTTAAGCAGTGTGATTGCTTCATCCCAGTGGGATTGTGCTCTTCCAGAGTTGGACAGCTGAAAAATACATATATCAGTAATTAAATTAGACTTTATTTACAAATATTGGCTCAGAGATTTTCCAAGTCATAAACTTCTATCTTGCCTTTTTCTTTTCTGATGAACATAAGCTTTGCTGAATTCAGAGCAGATAACACGAAGCTCAGCCTTTTTCCAGCTTTACAAAATCTTGGCTTGTAAACATTGAAAAGGCACAGTTTAAGTGTCTGAGACTCTGGTTTCCATTGAGACGTGGGAGATGGTGGCAACAAAAGGGAGAGAGAGAGAGGGCAGCAACATCCACTCTAACCTCTGTTATAAAGAAAGGGAACAGGAAATAAGCTTCCTCAAATAAAGTCAACTGTGTCCCCCCCTCCCCTGCTTTTGGATGTGCTGTCACCACAGAGGGTTATTTTTCCCATTCTGCTCTCAGTAGAGGAAAATAAAGAAGAAACTGGCAATTTTTAGGGTCAGATCCTGCCCCTGAAGCCAGCAACAGTCAAATCAGGATCCAAAAGACTTGAGATGATGCAACTCTACACCAAGGAAAAGATAAATGAAGATGACTTTGAAGATGACTTTCAGGGAGGTACAAAAACACAGCAGCACATCCCTGGCTCTGCTCTCATGGGATGTGCAGGAGTGAGATCTGCCCCAGCCAGTCTGATAATGACACTTAGGTTTGCAAGTGGTACCATGGCATGAGTGGCAGCTCCACTGCAGATCCAGCTTTTCCAGCCTGAGCCCCTGCTGGAGAGAGAAGGAGCTCACATGGACTTTGCACTGGTTTATTCATATCCCATCTCTTACGTGGGTGAGCTGAGCCTTCAGCTTTTGGCATCCTGAGCATTGGTTACTTGCAAGGACACGGCACAAGAAACACGGGGAGACAAGATGGTGTTATTTCCATTTAAAACATTCAGCCTATATGTTATAAGGAGAAAGAGTACCTATAATAACACAGCTGATTGCTGTCAGAGTACTGAAAGGGAGTTTTATTGGAAAAGGTATTACACAGCCCACTGTGTTTCGCATAATCATTTTAAAAGCCATTCAGGACTTCTTCCTGCCTTTATCCTGAAGAAGCTGGAAATAATTTAGAAAGCCATGGTTGTCAGAGTGGCTGAGCTCAAGGCTGGGCACAGTTACACACACCCAAGTGGGTGCACAGGGTGCAGCCAAAGGCTGATGCAGGGGGTGTAGAGACTGACGGACAGTGTGAAGATGCTCTGCTCATTCATTTGTAAAGTCTCAAGTAATTTGAGTATCATGGCTGTCTTAAAATCATCTTTCTGAAACCGTTATTTTGCCCCATGAAGCAAACAGTGGGCGCTCTGATGCCCACCTGGAGCACAGACAGTTTTCAGATCATCTGGAACAAAATATACCAGGGTATTTATTGAATCATATGCCCAAAATTTGAGGAAAAACCTGAGGAGTTTACTGTATCTTAAATATCCTTTGAGTTTTATGTAATTCCGTATCTAAGAACAAAGGAAAACAGTGGAAATTAAGTGAAAGATTTCATAGGACAACATGCTTCATTTGAACAGAAAGCATAATCTTGTTCATGTAAGAAAATATTTCCATTAGGATCTGAGCTCCTTCTGCACGTTTAATTCTCCTCTCAGCCAGTGACTGTGCAGTCCCTTCTTTCACAAAGTGCTGACTCTGACCCTGCCACTCAACATAACCACACATGTTTCCTTAATGCATTTTTTTGCAGTCGCTTTCTTGGCTCATCTTTTGATTTCCCAGTTGTAGCAGCAGCTTTGTTGGAGTCATTCCATAACGAAGTGGGGAATGAATGAATTAATGAATCTGCCTGCCTCTGGAAACAGTGGTGAATGCAAGCAGAGTCAGCATGCAGAGATGTCCTTTCAACAAAATTGGTTGTTCCAAAACCATTTCAGATGAAACCCTTCATCCTGGAGAGGCCCTTCCCAGGAGCAGTGTGTGGATAAGCCCAGCAAAATACAGTGATCCATGTGTGTCTGTCCTTCCTCTGAAGGAAGGGATGGGAGCCACTTCCTGTAGCAGCAGCATATCTTGAAAGGTGGCAGTGGTGGCCATCTGAGATGTAACATCTCCAGTTACTCAAAACCTACCTGAAGGAAAAAAAGAAATTTATTTTGGCATTTAAAAGGGGAAAACAATAAAGACCTCACAGTTGCATTCATCTTTCTGGATTTTCACTGATGGCCCAGAGATAAATACCCGAAGAACAGGTGAGACCCATCACTTCCAAACTGATGTCTGGAGAGGGCAAAATACAAAATCTTTATGGCAAGGTTGCTTAGCTCCTAAAAAAAATCAGTGTTGAGGAATTCCTGAGTTGCAGTTATTGATTGTTGGAGATGATCCGAAGGGAGGAGGACTGAGCAGGCATCACTTTATAAACATTCCATGTTCTGTATAAAGAGCTTATGGTAAACTTCCTGAAGGAGGTAATAAATATTAAGCTCTAGAAACCCTTCAGGGGATCAGTTCTCATTTTTTATGTGGAAACAGTATTGTGTGACAGCAACTCAATAGGTAATAGGATAAGAATTGACTTTCAAACCAGTTTTTCAGCACAATGCAGAGTGAAAAAGAAAATACAAAAAAATATGTATGAAACAAAAATTTAAAGTAGAATCTAGACATTTGTGATTTATTGTAGACTGTGGAAATATTTTTCCTTCAGTTACTTGTTACAGTGATGCAGAGTAAAATCAGAATAGTAAGGTAGGACACCCACAGTGATAACAACAGGCATAATTTCCATCTTCCAGGCACTTGCTCTGGATACATTAATCTATAGATACATTTGTTTGCATTTTAAAGATATTTTCACATACCAAAAAATCTGATTTTGCATCGTTTCTTGGTAAATGCTTACAGGTCAGCTGTGTTTCATCTTACTCTTATCAGAGGCTTGCCATTAATAATGCATTAGGAAGCATTTGTTGCTGTTGATCATTCATTGGAAAGCAACCTTTATTACAAATGTTATGGGAATAGAGCAGTTCCTGAGAGCCAGCACAGCCCTTACTGTTTTAGAAGTAAACTAAGAAATGCAGCGAATATGAATGTAGTGTGTTGAATGTGAACACTCCAGTGAGGAGTTGTGGCAGCAGGTCACTGCCAGAGCCCCCATCTGAGAAATGTGCCTTAGTGGCACGTGGTGCTGTCCCAGGTGTGTGTCCCTGCAGTCCCATTCGTGCCTGTCACTGTGCCCTGGAGCCCCTCCCTGTGCAGTTGTGGTACATTTGTGGTTGCAGCCAGCACAGGATAATTGGCTTTGAGACCTCGGAAACATTTGGCATCCTTCTTCTTAACAGTTGTCTTTTGGAAGTGATCAGGATACATCCATAGTGCAAACAGGGCACTTGTGAGGACTCCGTGGGCCTGGGAGCTGTGAAAAAGCCCTACTGCAGCCTGCCATGGTTTGGCCACTGCTGTGTTGGTGATGCCAGCTTTGTAGTTACCATCAGTTGTTGGGGGGGAAACTCAGTTTCAGAGGGTTGAAACTAAAGCTTTACATGCACACCCAGACATTTTAGTGTCCCCTTTGCTGTGCTGCAAGGCGGTGCCAATCCATCTCTTTGGCTGAGGCTTTGCCAGCTGACCCCACTGAGGATATGGCTCAAAATGCAGAGGTGTAACCTGGTGCTTTATTGGTAGCAACAGTTTTCCAAGGGCTTTTCAAGCACTTTGCTCAGTCTTTTGACAGGTCTAAAACTTCTTATCTTTGCAGTTCTTATTCTGCAGTCAACTCACCTGTAAGAATGCCCATATTTACTAATACTCAGAATTATGTAGTATTGTTTCACGACTCTGGTTTTGATGTTTCCCGCAGGCTTTGTCTGATCACTCTGCTCACTTTGTCTTCTCTACTCATGTATCATCACTTTCATTCTTTATAGTATTTCCTTTTACTATTTTTTCCCAATTCAAAATGTAGAAATAGAGTACCTACATCCTTTACAATACAGAACTGTATTTTAAAATACTAGTAATAATATCAACTCAGAAAAAAAATTTACAACTGCTTGAAGTTTCAGAAGTAACTTGAGACTTGAGGCGTCTCATTTAATGGGTGCTTTGTTTATCTTCACTCCCTGTGGGTGTCCAGCATTTCCTACAGAGTTAATACCATTAATTATCTCAAGCTGAGCACCCAAGGGACAATTTGCTTCTGCAAACCTGGAATCTTTTCAATTGCTAGGGATAGAAATTATTCAAGTTACCTCCAGGGGGTTGAGGGGTTTTGGAGGGGGGAGTTTCCTCTTTAATCTGCCCAGAGCTGTTGCAGACTGATGGACTGCACAAACCTCTGTCTACACGTTGCTATATATGTGTGCATGTGTATAAGGTAATAGAGAGTGACTGACTACAATATATGCATTTAAGCTACTCAGCTGAAAATTGCTGAGCGTTAAAATCCACTGGGAATCACAAGACTTCCAAATTAGGAAAGCACATGTCAGTCAGTGTGTGGAAATGAGTCCTCATACAAGAGTAGCTTTCAGTGAGAAGAATGGGTATTGTTCCCTGGAGTACATCAATCCTAGTTTGGCCACTCTGTACCAGCTTTTACTATTTCTCTGGAAGCTTACATTGCCTTTTGTTATTATTTTTTCCTGTCTTTTGTTCCACTGTGCATTTCTATTAGATACGTCTCATGGGCCAGGTATCAAGAGACACACTGCTGTGCTGTGACAAATGAAGGCATTTTCAACCATAAACAAGGTATTGGGGGATTGAAAAGAAACATGGACAATGATGAGTCCTGGATGCTTTATAATTGTTTAAATGTATTTTTATTATATTGTGCAGTGACACAGAAACTCTGGAAAATTGGCTGATTTGACCAAGGGTTGAAATGAGCAGAATGCTGCAGGGTAAATAAGGGGCTTTGGGAAAGATGGCATTTTGTTGGTCTAGGCCATCAGTGTATATCTTTCTGTGATTGAAGCATGTATTTTAATAGTGTTTAAATTACATAGAAGTCTATTCTATCTCAAAAAAAAGTAAGACACCACGAAAATCCATGGTAATAGGTTGAATCCTATTGATCATCAAACTTTTTGTTCTAAAACTCACACAGACATGCATTGAAAATGGTATTTCTATACTTTCTTTGAGCTGGAAAAGATAGTCTGGAGAAACTGTGTGGTCACAGGTGATTAATTTCTATCAGTGCATTATTTATATGTGGAAGAGCTTAGCGAGGTGGTAAAAGACTCACAGTTTGGGCTGACTTCATTCAGGATTTGTAGACCCTTTTATTGCTGCCAGAGAGGCAAGTGTTTAAAATCATCATCTTGATTCTTTAGTAGGGTATATCAGAACATTATTGAAGGCTTTATTTTGTTGTTCCCAAATTGAAATGCTCAGATCATGATTGAGAAGAGCAGAGGGTTGAGCAGGGAACATGGGAAATGGGGTCTCTCATTAGACAGGTGAACCAACCTGGTGTTCACCTGCATGGGGTGTTGTCCATGACAAGAAAAATGATACCCTTTCACAAGGTCTGGAACGACCTTGTATCTAAAGAAGAGATGAGATAAGACCAGTAAATGAATGATTAAATGCATGATGTGACCACAGGACTCACCTACCTATGGTTTGAGGTGCACTGCAGGCAGCTGCCCCCTATTCATTTCCATCCTGAATGGATGGAATATCCATATCCAAAATGATACTCTGGGAGTTAGGTGTTCAAGAATATCTTATCTGGAAAGTCAAGCAGGATTTCTCCTCTTTGCCAGAGTCACAACGATGTGTCAAGCCTGACCTGAAACCAGTGTGGGTTTTAAGAGTCTGTCCATAAATTCTATTGTCTTCTCATTCGGTTCACTCCACTTTTCCAGGTATTGCTTCTTGTTTCATCTCTGAAAAACAGGGTAGCTTTCTCTGTATTTTCAGTTAAAGATAGAAAAATAGAGGTAAATTCTTCTAAAAAATTGTCAGCCCGCAATCAAGGCATGCTTCTTTTTGGGAGAAGGGCATTGATGCTCTGATTACAGCCAGCGGTAGTGGGTCCCCACTGAGCTGCTCAGAGCCATCCTTAAAGCAAACCAAAAGGAAATATAAAACTATTGCTGTTGCTATTCCTGATTGAAAATTTAAAGATAAGCACTTTCCTCTTTTTAATAGCTGTATAGATACACGGATATGTGTTGGTCTCCTTCCACTTGCCTCAGCAGTGGGAAGTTGCACCAGTGTGAGCTGAAGGAGAACCAACCAACATCATTTTTACCTCTCACTCACGGAATATTTCTCAGCAATTTATGCTGCCATCAGCCCATGCCAGACGTTTGCTTTCTGCTCAAGATCGAGTTTCAGCCCAGCTCCCATTTGTCTGGAGTACTGGCTATGGAAGCTGCCTTGACACATTAATTTAATTTGTGCTTCTCAATTCATACTCTTTCATTTACGATCAAATATCGGGAAAGGTTACAATTAATCAGAGCACGGGAACAGAAGCCAGCAAAGCTAATGATGTATTACTGCATTTGGGTTGCTCTGGAGGGGAATAATTGAGGTCCTTGTGCTACAGAAAACTATTATTAGTAAGTAAAAATTATCTAAGGAAAGCGACCTGCACCCATCTCCCATTTTGCAATCTGCATTTCTGTCAGTTTTCTTAAAAATGAAGTATTTTAAAAACAATACTGGCTGAAACCAGGTTTTTTGGCTGTGTGACTGCTTTGGGGAAATAGGCCTTTTTACAGGGCATTGGGGAGTGTTGAGCCCTTCCCACTGCCCCTGACTTTGGGCTTGCAGATGATACTCAGTGTGCATGAAGGCAATTTTTAAATGCTAATAGCCCATCCCCAAGGGAAAGTGGCTCTGCTGCTGCTTGCTCAGCTGAAGAACCACAGGGAATCTCTGTGGCAAATACAGGCTCACAGGCTTAATGCAGTGTGCGCTTCCTAATTGAAATAAACTAATTGCTGGTTGTTTAAAAGCAAACATGTTGCTGGGCTGAGGCAGACAGTGAACATGGAGCCCCTCCCGAGGGAATATTTATAGCCCAGCCTGTGCTCAAGCAGCAGCAAGGTGTGTGTAAGAAATCTTTGCAGCCTTCCCAGTGTGGCTCAGGGTCATGCTGGACACACATGATTTCCATGGGTTAGTGGGACACAGCATCTGGCTACTGAAATACCATAGTAAAAAACAGAGAGTTTACGTGGCTAAGGTACAGAATTATTAAAAGGGGGATTTTAAAATAAAAATACCCATCTCACTTCATTATTCTAGGTACTAACTTTGTAAGGTTATTGTATGTTTTTATGTATGGTAAAATTTCACAGACCTTTGCTCAGTCTTATCTGGGGACACCTGGCATGGCAAGGGATGTTGTCAGTGCTTAGGGGATGTGCTTAGGGGATGGACTCTTTGGTAGTTTTCAAGATTATGAGACAGGATAGGTCTTTCCAGTTTTCCTAGTCTACCATCCAAAAAAATGGCTAATTGGAGGGGAAGTTAAAAGTGGCTCAGACTTTTTTGTTCGCAGCAGAAAGGCAGAGTTGAGCAGACCTCTCTCTGGTAGGTTGGCTGGGTTACTCTTATTTAGGGTGTAGTGAAAGATATGGAACACTATTAACCTTGAGATTGAAGTCATCATTTTTTTGCAACTGCCTTGGATTTTGCTTGCTATGATTGCACAAATTTATTCTGTGAGGGTGGTAACATAAATCTGGACTTTCAGCTTTTCAGTTTATCAGTCCCTCAGTGTCCCCTGGTCTTACACACAGGGATGGGACAGCATACCAAAACCCCAGGAGACTGAACAAACAGAACAACCTGTCACCTCTATGTGAGCTCAGGCTCCCCTGGCACCCGGAATAGTTCTGCCACCCTCTTGCTCCAGAGTAGGGCTGCAGGATAATTCTTGCTGGAAAAACAAGCCTTCATCTGTGACTGGGAGGCAGCATGACAGCTGACAGAGTGGATTTGCTTTCCTGGTTCATGTCACACACCTCGCATGGGCAGTATCTCAGACAGGGAATTTCCTCTGCATGCGAAGATCTGATCTGCCATTGGAGGTCAGGGGTGAAATTTCAGCCAGTGTGGGAGTCCATGGCACTGTGATGCTCAGTGAATTACTTCTGTACACAGAAAGGAGTGCAAAACAAAGGAGCCAAGTCTGGCATAGATCTACAAGCAGGGTGTGCTGATTAGCATGTAATTCGATTAGTTAGGCACTACAGTAAACAGCATTAGGTGCAAAATGCAGTGATTGCTCCTGATAGCACCCTTTCATCACCCTGGTGCCTGGAGCTGTGGGTGGAGCTGTGTTACTGTACCAGCAAAGCTGGCAATACTCCTTTTCTTGGACAGAGACAAGAGGACAAAAATTGTCCTTCCAAAAGTGTTTGAGTAGCTTTGTTTACAGAGCATAGCTCACACATTTCTCCTGCTATCCCTGTTTCTTCCCCATTCCCAAGTGGCACAGCTGGGACCAGCACTGCTGTGGGTTACTGTCATAGTTACAGGGGCTGGGACCAGTTTATCACTGTGTGAGTGTAACCAAAAACTGTGTATTCTATACCCTCTATATATAAATTTCTGATGGGCTGTTAATAATAAAGCACTGGCAGCAGCTGCCCAGGGCACACCTCACACCTGAGGCCACAATAGATAAGGGGAGAGATCCATGGAGACATTAACACCTCCACACCCAGCTGGAGCACATCCTGCTAATGGGCCCAGCTGCACTGACACAACAGGCACTTACAACGGCCCAGATCAGCAAAGGAGCCAAAAATACCCACAACTCACAGAGTTAAACCACCCATTGTGAAACTCCCTGCCCTTGGGAGAGATACTGGGCATTCCCACCTGAACCTGGGGATATATAATCTCTGGGTTTTGGGACTTGGGGGCCCACTCATTGGATCCAGAGGGGGAGCAGAACTCCAGCAGGACTGTGGCTGCCACTCTGGAGGAGGCTGCCATCGTTCCTTTGACAGAACTACGNGTTCCTTCGGCAGAACTGCGACCATCATCCCGACTACCAGGTTTCCTTTCCTTCTGCTTTGCACCCAGGGGAACCACGTAGTGCTCAGCACAGGAGCTCATCAGCACCGTGCTGTTCCCGTCCTTGTGGGTCAAAGCCACATTTTTTACATTGTGTCACTGTGTGTATTGTAATCATTTTAGTAAATTTTAGCTCTGACTTGTGGCCTCTCTAAAATTGGGTGCAGTTACTCAGGAGGGAAGATGGTGCTATAGTCTGATTTTCCTCACCAGTATTGTGTTTTCCTCCAGTATGTAATGTCCATGTTTTTTCCATCGTGGCTTTCGTAGAGAAAGTCCCTTATCTTTATTCTTGTGCCACATTTGGACCATGGGTTGGAAAATCCCCTCAGCAGGGCAACCCAGAGCTGAACAGACTCATCTCCTGGCTCCTCTGCTAAAGAACAGACTTGCTTTTGGTTTCGTGCTGTCACACTTACTGAATTCTTTGTTTGTCATAACTGAAGCACTGCCTCCTTCAAACCTCACATTTACAAGCACAAAATTAATGTGCTGCCTCATTTCAGAGTAAGAGCAAGTACAGTCTTTTCTATAGAAGTGCCCCACTGAAGCCATGCAGTGGTGAGTCCTGTTTTCTCTTCCCCCTCCAAGCCAGCTCAAGCCCACTGCCATCCATAGCTGTTGTTAGGACAGGCTTCCCCAGCCCCCTCGTGTTAAGTGTCACCTTGTGCCATGTATGAGGTGTTGAAATCAGCCAGACCGTCCATTGGAAAAACACAGAAAGGAAAGGACAGACGTGCTGGTTGTGCTCATCCCCACCAAAATAGCAACATCCTATGAGTACAATACCTCTCATTTCCTCTTGTTCTGTGGGGGTGAGCACAGGAGGAGCTGGACAGAAAGATGGCATTTGCTGGGAGACCTGGCACCATCAGGGGTCTGGTTGAAGCTGTCAGGAATAATTAAGTTAAGGGTGAGTGCTCTGGCATGGGGATGCCACTGCTCTGCAGTCTCTTACCTCCCCAGTTGCCCTGTTGTCTGTGGGATGTTTTCCTTTAGGAAATTAGGGTTTCCTAATGACTATGAGGGGTTGCTGTTTTGCATAACAGAGAATGAACTTCAACGTCATGTATTTTGTGCTCTTGATAAAAATTCTGTAACTTTAATGCTACACATACTTTCCATCCTGGAAAGGTCCACCATTTCTCTTCAAAGCACTTAGGTACCTCTTACGCCTGAAAGAGTTCTCTAAGTCCTGGAGAACATCAATTCATTTGTCCAGGGTATTGTTCTGCTTCCACACCTGATTGAGTGTTTTATTTTTTGTGTCATATCAGTAGAGCTGTGGCAAAAATTAAATCATCTCTCTTTTTTTGAAGCATGAGGACCAAACACATCAGCAGGGACTGAACTGGGGCACAGAGCAAGAGTTTTCACAGACTTAGCTGCCCCAAACCCCCATCCTCAGAAAACAAGTAGCAGCATTCCCATTCTTTGGGAGAAACCAGGGAAAATTGACGTTTCCTTGCGATTGCTGTGTGTGTTACAGTTATTTAGAGAGACTGTGCTAAGGAGGGGTTGGCTTTGCTGGCTGATGAAGTGAAGCACCAGTGCACAGCATTTATTATTGATACCTTTAAGAGCCGGTCGAGGCTCTGCTCCTTTCAGGAGCACCAAGCAGCCATTCGCGGAGCGGGTGGGGAGGCAGCTTGGGCTGGGGGGGCTCTTGCACTGCTCCCACAGTGCTGGAGCTGCTGTCAGCCAGGTTTCCTGGCCACCTTTCACAGGCACAGCCCCATGGGAGATGTTCTCTGGCCGCTGATATCCACAGCACTGCTACGTTTGCCACATGGCTGAACCCATCCCTTGCTGTGCGAGGTGCCAGTATCCCTGTCTGTCCCGCTGTAGCTTCACGGTCGATTTAAGCTGGTCTAAACATGAGCTGCAGTCAAAGCGGGGACAAGTCCCACTGCCCAGACCTCAGACACCATCCCTGTGCAAACTGTGGCCTTGGATCAGGTTTTAAACTAAAATATTCTCGTTAAAAAATAAAGGTTGTGCTGGGGCAAGTTTCGGATTTGCTTCTAGTTGCAACAGTATTGAAACAGGAAAGTGCAATATGGCAAAGAGAACTTTAAAGCCAAAAGAGGAATATCTCGTTGCATGAATCTGCTGCTTATTTTAAAAAGCAATATGCAGTATTCCAGCTGATATGCCTTTAGTTACCGATGGTGTTTACAGCTCTGGAGGACTTAGTGTCCAACAGCTGCATTCGGATTCGAGTCCAGTGGGAAACCCTGTGAGTTTTGGCATTGATCAGGCGAAGAAATACGTGTCTAGAGCTGATGGTCTAAAATGTTACTCCAATAGGTCTCATAGATTCCCATCCCAGAGGGTGAATGAAATCAATCCAGTGCCATTGATCTGCAGCTGGATGTGATTTGTGGAGCCCTGCGGATGAGCAGTGAACACGAGCTACTACCTGGCTGCTTCTGTTTGTGAGCCTTGGAAATAAATAATCTTTGAACAGAGACCAACCATGATGGCTTTGGGTTAGGCTGCAAACACATCTGTGAGTGCCACAAGAAGCCAGACATGCACCAAGACAAATAAAGAGATTATGATGGTAGAAATGGAAAAAGAAACAAGTATCAAGGTGATTGTAAGAGGTTTTGGGAGAGAAAGGCAGAGAAGATGCCGTGTTTACAGAGCTGGAGAGAGACGGTCAAAAGAGCAGGAGATTTGTGGGGAGTTCAGAATAGGGGAGAAAGCCAGAGAGAGGTATGTGGAAGAGACCTGTGAAGAAAGGTCAACAGGAGCATGTTTGCTCTGTCTAAAGAAAATATGCACAAGGGAGACAATCACCTGCAAATACACAGGGGGGACTTACAAAGCAGCCAGCAATCAATTTTCAAATAATGAACCTGATCTTTAAGTTAGCTAATAAAAGGAAATGAGGGTGGAATAAATACCATTTATCATCCCATCTTTTTTTTTGCTGCAGCAGCAACACAACTTTTATTTTCTTCCCTGAGCTTCTCCTCTCTGCTTCCTGAATCAAAGTCAAGGCAGCTGAGTCTCTCTTGTGTACAGCAGGTTTTATAGAGCTGCCAGCCTCCCCACCCTGCTGCTATGTCAGACAGATGCTGCTCAAGGGTTTAGCAAGCCCTGCTTGAAATGGCCCAGACATCAAGGTGGAGGACTATTTTGAGACAGCAGAAAGCAGACAGAGCACTTTTCCGGGACAGGACAGTATTTCACTGAAAAGCAACAGGACTTCTGTGTTTTCCTGGGACCAGGAATTTGTCCTGGCCTTGCACAGCAGATTTCTGGGTCTTTCAGAAAGTCAATTCTGAACTTGTTTCAGTATAACTGTTAGGCTCCACTTTGTTGTAAGCTGGGACCTACCAACCCCAAGAGTTAATGCAGGTTGTATTGGCTATTTCCTGGGCCAGTAGAGTGAGCAAATATCTTCATCCTTTTCAGTTTGCAGTTCATGCCTCCTTCTACTTTGCCTCTGAAAATTCTCTTGGTCCAGGTAATCTATTAGCCTGTGCTCCCTGTGTGCCCTGCAATCCCTCTTGCTGCCTTCTCCAGACTCCTCAGGAAGGGCAAAGCTGATGGGAGGAAGGCAAACTAACCCACTCTTACCAGGAAATAACTAAAAATTGACTAAAACACTCAGTTTCTGTAGAGCAAGTATTGATTTAAGATGCAAAGCTGTGTGTGCGTTTCCTCTCATGGTGTGTCAGTGCACAGCTCACCACTTACACCAAATGCCACCCTCCAAGCAAAGCCATCCACTGCTGCTGGCATTGCTCCAGGCTGTGAGCTTCCATGGGATGCAACTGGCAACACAAAGAGTAGCAAAAAGTAGGACCTGGGGCTTGCTTTCTTGGGAATAGAGGCATTTCCTTGTTTCTTAAGGTAGTGTGAACATTTAGAGGTAAGAGACTGGGTTGTTTACTTAAAGTCTCCTCCCAGAGAGGGAGTCAGGTAAGTGCATCCCTCTCGTAGATCTCGATGTGGGAAGTAAAGTTTATGCAGTTATTTGGCTAATGACATTTACTGAAATTCCCTCTGAAGTAGAAGCTGTGAGTTGCACCAGAGCATAAAGATGTGGTTTTTTTTCTTTTCTTTCCCGTTTCCTCGTAACTGCTCCAGATTTTTCCACCATGTTCGGGAAAAAGAAGAAAAGACTTGAAATTTCTGGGCCCTCTAACTTCGAGCACCGGGTCCACACTGGCTTTGACCACCGGGAGCAGAAGTTCACAGGACTACCTCAGCAGTGGCACAGTTTGCTGGCAGACACGGCCAACCGGCCGAAGCCGATGGTGGATCCATCATGTATCACTCCCATCCAGCTCGCCCCCATGAAGGTACCGTGCACACTCACCTTTGAGTTCCTTAACCTGCCTTTAATTGCTTGTAACCTTAATGAAGCAGTGTGCTGGTATCACATAGTGGCTGTCCTGGGAGGCAGGACAGCTGGGGAGTGTGTGAGTGCAGAGAGAGCTGCAAATCCAAACATGTAACAGAAGAGCTGCAAGGAAAAAAAGAGTTATGTATATAACACTTGTTATATATAACAAGTGTGAGTGTCCCAGAAGACTGAGTCATGGGTCTTGCAGGGGCCAGGCCTTCACACTCCTGGGCTGCAGAAGAAAAAGCCACAAGTCCCAGTGGAGGCCCAAAATGATGCTCCTCTGCAGCGTAAAGCTCCTTGATAATTAATTTAAGAACAGTGCTTTAGGCAAAGGCAGTCTGGAGCAAGGGAGAGAGGGAAAAGTACACCAAAGGAAAAAATTAAATTGCTTGTTCAGCCGGGCTCAGGGAGGGATCTCGTTGCCACCCACTGCTGCCTGGAGGGGGTAACACGTGGTGATGAAGCTGAACTTGCTGGGTGGTAAAATAAGGGGAAACAGCCCCGGGTTGTGGCTCGAGAGGTTTGGACTGGACAGCTGGAAGAAAACTTGGGTTAGAGAGTAGAGCAGCAGTGGACAGGGAGCCAGTGTGTGGTTCTGGCATCCCCACCCAGAGGCTCAGGATTCCAATAGACAAATCTGCCTTGATTTAGCAGTGTTTTTGGGCTTGCACATCCTGACATCCAAGTGACTTGCACCTGTGTGGTGGTGGTAGCCTATACCCTGCCAGCCATGTACATCTCCATGTTGTGCAGCTGCAAAATAAATTTAGGATTCTATTTTCATGTGGATTTTTCTGCAGCAAGGGAAAATCAGATAATCCTGAGAGCACAGATACTGTATTTGTATTTGATAAGTGCTCTTTGCTAAATTTACATTTATGGCCTGCTCCTGAAGGGCACTCATCACTTGCTGATCAGGACTGCTGGGTGGTGCTTCAGGGTAAGGGGGATAAAACCAAGGTCTTGATAATTTTTTGCTTTAATAAAATATCTTACTGATAATAGAGGCCCTGAATAATGAGGAGAAAAGCAGTCCTGCAAGTGGACGTGTGCAGAGCTTGGTTCATGTGCAGAGTCCCACTAAATCAATACACAGCTGGGTTTGAAAGATCAAGCCCCATTTTGAAGTAGAGAAAATCACTGTCATTTCTTTCTAATAAATTGTCAATTCTTGCTTTTCTATCTCTCTGTGAGGGGCCTACATGTGTCTATTTATCAGGGGTCTGTATATGTTCAAATACCAGGGATGCACTAATGAACTGAACCGTCCCATGCCAGGAAAGGACTGTGGCCAGGAGCCAAAATCCAGCTCCCAATCTGAGTTTATTCTCCCAGGGTAGCCTTGGGCAATGGTGATCCTTGGTGCATCCACACATCCCACACCACCTTCCCAGGATGCACATCCCGGGGACAGGATTCGTGCAGCCTGGTGCCCGTTGCAGCAGTGACCCTGGGGCTGAACACAAATGAACCCATCTGCAGAGACACCCCCAGGAAGGGTTTTTGGTGTAGATGGAAGATGGGGATTTGGAAGGAGAGTACCCAAATTGCAGTTGATTGCACACCACTGCTCCAAAGGTATAGTTAGGTGAGGAAATGACTAAAAGAGTCAAGAAATTGCACCTTCACCCCCCAGTTTCTTTCTCTGTCAGAGACTCAGTTGCAGCTTATTGAAATGGGCCTTCATAATAGTGCCAGAAAACAGGTTAGTTTTAATAGCAACTGAGAAGCATTGACTATCATCTGAGAATTTGATTTTAATTGTATTGCAAGGTACTATTTTACAGTATATTTGTTAAGAATTGCCTTGTTTTGATATAACTTACAGAGAGAAACTGACTTGCGGCCACTTTAAAACAAAGAATATTTAATGTTCCTAAATTAGTTCAGTATAATCCTTTAATTTAGAGGAATTTTTTATGTGTGCACATGCACCAGTACCTTCAGTGTTCATAGAGCACTGGGGATTTCATAACTTCACTGAGAACTGAAGATTGGAAATGCACTTGCAGTTCATGGAGATAGGAACCAAAGGTTCTGAGATCTCAGTATTGGTTACAACTTTCCTCTTTTCCAGCAGTTCATAGTTCAATTAATGCACTTTGTGAATGCACTGATGTGTAGCAGAAGAAAATTCATAATTGTTCCCCGAGTAACAGTATTAAGTCAGGCTGAGGCATTTGGCCAGAGTTAGTCCGTGCCGTGGTTTCAGGTCATACAGCAGCTCTGTAACTCTGCTCTTACATGCTCCTAAGTTTATTCTTTGTGTAATTCCTTCAGTATTGACTGTGGTGTGAGGTAAAAGTGTTCCTGCTGATAGTTGCTCCTTTGCGACCGAAGAGCAGCACAGATCATGGAACCAGACTTTAAGAGCACAGTTTCTTGGGTTTGGGACAGAACTGGTGTTTGCTTGCTTTAGGCTTCACACACAGCTGAGGCAGAGGAAGGGAAAGAATTTTTTTTTTACTTCTGTAGGTATTGCAGCTTTCCTCGTTAGTGGTGTTTGCTTGTGTCTCAGTCTGCAAAGCAGAGAGGATCTGACACGTAGCATATCCCTTTGGGTAAAACCAATAAATGATAAATACTCTCACTGCTCCATCTATATTCAAAGGCAGCAGCAGTGCCGATGAAGGGCACCCTGGGCTCTCAAATATCCTGGGGGATGTCGTTGCCCTGCCTCTGTGTTGGCTGGGATGAAAGGCTTGTAGTGCTTTGGCACACGAGTAGTGGCGGCTTGTCACGGTAGTATCAGCATTTGAATCCAAACCTGAGCTGACTGTACAAATTCATTCATTTCAAATACAAGGAGGGACAATAATGGGATTCCCCTTCTCAGTATGGGTGACCCAGATACCAGCAGAGGATTGTGTATTTCAGATGCTACCACAAGTCAGTGAAACACCATAGAAATTTCATGGAAAGTAGAAAGCAGCGGTGATCTTGATAGGTTTGTGGTGTGGAGACAGAGGGGGTGAAAAAAGGCTGATTTTTCAC
Organism: Calyptomena viridis; assembly: GCA_013390005.1. Taxonomy (NCBI): domain Eukaryota; kingdom Metazoa; phylum Chordata; class Aves; order Passeriformes; family Eurylaimidae; genus Calyptomena; species Calyptomena viridis. The sequence goes on from WEIV01019868.1 coordinate 304,018, forward strand.
CGAAAACATCTCTGCATGAAAAGTGTGAACTGCTGTGTCTGCCTGTTCTTAAAACAGGCTTCATGAAGTCTGAGATCCTGATGTCAGGCCTCTTGTCAGTCCTTGCACTTCGGTACTTTGCAGTTCTGTGTGTACCTGGAGCTCATGGTTTGCATGTTGGTTCTCAGCACACAATATGCTTGCCTCGTTATCAGCCTTGTGCTGCTCAGGAGCTTCAGTTTGTTGCCACCGTTTGATTTTTGGAAGGCTTCAGAATCAATGACTGAGCAATTGCATCTCCACTCTGCTCAAAACAAACACCAGAACCTTTATTTTGGGGATTTTTGCCAAAAGAGCTTATCATTGGTTTTGTAAAGATTCTTGAATGCCTGCTGCTGTCAGTGGGAACAGAATGGCAGTGAAGACTTGCTAAAGTCTCTTCTCCTGTTTCCCAGTGCAGGGAACAGCTGAGCATCCTTGCTTCTGTCAAGTTATTGGAGGGAAAAATGCCATTTGTTCATGAAAAGATACCATGCTGGGGTTATTCTTTAGTTGTCTGTGCTGGCACATTCATGAAGCCTCCCTTATGTTGGTGCTTTGAATAGTTTCAGCCACCCACACCATCAGCAAGATCAAGGTACCCAACTTGAGGACAGCACGGTGGTGAGTTTATTTATGCTTGGGTAAGAAGGGAGGCAGCTGTGAGTGTTTGGGTGGCCAAATATATAGAGACATCAAGAGGATTGAATCCCTCCTGCGCTGGGATCTCTGCATGTCCTTCTCCTCTGAGCACATTGCAGCAAATCCAGCCATGCTCATGTGGTGCAGTTTCACTTTTCCTGAATGTTCTCCTCCATTTTCTTCCCTCGAAAGCACAGCTGTAAGGAGATGAGGGCTTTCACTGTGGTGTCTGCCATGCACCGAGAGGAGCGTTAGCAGAGCTTGGTGGTGCAGAGGAGTCACTGTTCAGGAAAGGCAGAGCGAGATCCTCAGCTTGACTTTGATGCTGTTTTGTCAGAAGAATGCCAGGAGCTTTTTCTGTGCCAGGTGGCTTGAGCTGCCTTAAAACTAGAAATTTGCATTCACCAAAATGCCCTTAAATGCCCTGGGTCCGAACTGAGATGCATGTTAATTTGAGATGCACCTTTGACCGTGCCATTAACCTGGTGTCCTGCAACACGTGGGTGTTACAGAGCAGAGAATTTCTGAAGCCAACAGACCACAGGGTTGCCACTTCTCCTCCCAGTGTTTTACCCTAATGTTCTAGTGGTCTAATCTATATGCTTCATCTTGCTACTTTTAACTTTGTTCTCATTTCTGCCTTTCAAACCTTGACTCCAATCATGGTGAGTCAACTGCAACTTTTTAAAACATGTTTAATTTTCTACTGATACATTTAAGCCTCTCTACTACACTGGGAAAAACAATCAGAAAATGAGTTTCTGCTTGTGTCTTTTCAGTAGCTCTGACATGAAAATCAAAGCTTCTGACAACAGAAGAAAAAGCAGGTATTTCTCTTCCCCATCCTATTTGGCCTCTTAAGTATTTCCAGTAGTGAAATTCAAGTCTCATTGAAGGTGTCATTTTTTTCCTGCATTTACTTACTTTCGTTGCTTAGATGGAGGACACTGAGCATTCACACAGAGCCATGCAGAGTGATGCTGAGTGGTCAAAGACCTCAAAGAGGAGATAAGCCAAGGTCCTTATCTGAGCTTGAGCAGTCAGAAATGTCCACATTTCAATAGATAATTTGCCCAGCCCTCTCCTCCCCTGTGGAATTGCCTGGGGAAATGCCTGACCAGGAAAAGGTGGATTTAGACATAAAGAGCCATTCAAAAGCTTTGCTTGCTGCTGCTTTGGAGCAGATGGACAAAAGTGTTGTGTTGATCTCTCTTCCTCATCCTTCTAAATTTTTACTTCTCCTTGATAGCTCCTTCCTTTTCCTTATTCCTTCCATTCCTGCCTTTGTAGATGGGACAGTCTGAAGTTCTCGATTGAGGGAGACTGACTCCCATTCCACCGGGATACCATAGACCCACAGCACTGCTCGTGCCAGGACAGGACTTGGATGGCTGCTGACACCTCGTGGGCCTTCCATGTAACCACATCGTGAGAAGTCGTGCTTAATAACTCACATTTCCTAATTACACACTTTGCAGTTGCAAGTCGGGCCTGATGCACGTTCCTGGGAGAAGGTGGAGGGGTGTCTCCAGAAGGGGCCAGCACATTGCAGCACAGGACTTTCCAGGTGGAAGGGAAATGTTTTTTTACCAAGTGTGGTTGAGCAGCAGGAAAATGGCCTGGAGGGACTGTGGGATCTGAGTCTTTGGAAAGGAGAGCAGAATTTGATGGGCAATGCCCTTAGCAGTCTAACTGGACTTTGGCATTAGAAAGAGGGTGGACTGGAGGCAGAAGTCACTTCCAGCCAAAATTCTTCTGTGATTATCTTCATCTGGAAGTGATTATGGTCAGATTTGCAACTGTCCTGTAAGGCATCTCTGCTTCCAATTTGTTTTGATCGCTGAACAGGAATGTATTTGCTGCTACATGGTACCAAAAGAAACTACTGCAACATATTTAAGTGGAAGCTTTTCTTTCAAAGGGATAATGCTTCTCTCTTGAGGACTGCTTGGTTTACTGCCTTTGCAAGTGACAGTGCTACTTCAGTTAATCTCCATACCCCTCTGTACAGATATAATACAAACATGCCATCTAGTGTCCATGGATGTGTCCAACTGTGACATGCACTTGGTGTGAGAAGAGCCAAGTTGCCAATTGTGTGTAATCCTGCAGGAAATCAATCACTGTACAAGTAAAAGCCGCAGTACAAATCAGTGCAAGCAGTACACAGCTCAGAAGTTTTTTAGAATTTATATCACTAGGTTAATATATTCTCATACAGTCTATATGGTACAGAGGAAAATTTTGGTTTTATTCCTGATCGATTTCAGAAAATTACAGGGTTTATGTCAGTCCTTTAGAATGATATTGTTGCTGCCTGGAAGTTGATTTTGACAAGAGAGTCAGTGTTTAAAAGTCATTTAGACAAGGCCCTCAATAATATGCTTTAACTTTGTCAGCCCTGAGTTGGTCAGGCAGTTGGGCTAAGTGATTGTTCCAGTGATAGGCTGTTCCATTCCATGCTAAAGGCAGTGCTTCTTCCCATGGTGCTTTAACTGATACATTCTTAGATCTTCTTCATAGTTTTGAGTTTCTGTCTTTCTGAACAGCAAAGTTCTTGATGAGCTTTTGAGCAGCAGCTCGTTCATTTTCACACTGTTGCGTTTCATGGTATTGAAACTTGACTTGGACATTGTTTTTGTAGAGCCTCATTTGTAAAAGAAAAATTGGCATCATTATCATTTCAGATTGAAATTATTCATATACTTTTTCTGACCAAGGTATTTGTCCCCCATGACAGACCCCCAGGTACATTTGGAGGGTCTGTCTGCAGCTGGACTGTAGACACCAGCACCAGGGTTGACAAGCTGGACCTGGTCATCCTAGAGAAACACTGAGGTTGCCAGTAAAAAACCCTCCAAGCACACAGACTAAATACTGTAAGTGGCAAAAGTATTTTTCACATTCCATCTTATTTCTGTCCTTTAAATGTGCTCACATTATACAGGACTAGTGCCTACAGAAATGTGGTTTTCAGAGGTGGTTGCTGTAGCCAGTGCAGGGTAGGGAATGAAGCTTTGCTCCGTGTTTGACCGTAAAGACAAATTCAGCACTGCACTGAGGCCTTCAGTGCCTCATTCTGCCCCTCTGCCTTGGAGTTAATTGGTTGCCTGCTGATCATGTCCCTCATTTAAAACGTCCCTGACATTCCCAAAAGAACCTGTGCTACCAAGAGGAGAGTTCCTGCCTTGGAGACAAACTCACAACCCTTCTGAGCATATTGAGCTCTTCCCTGGAGAGTGTTGGAGTTTTCTGTCTGCAGTGTGGAGATCTAAGGAAGTTCTCAGAAATCCTTCATCATCTAAGGAAGCTTTGTCCATGCAACAGTTGGCATTGGTTTGAATTGGTCTGCTGACACGAGGAGTTATTTCACCTGGGCCTGCAGCATGGATAGACAACAATATAGATCAACATAGGTTACGGAGTTCTGTGATAAAAGTAGTTTTCTGCAATATTATTAAGGAAAAGAATGTTTTAAAATGCTGTTTGCATCAGCATTGCGATTTTAAGTCATCTTAGTGCTGGAGGAATCTTGCAAGGGCAAACTTTAGTTCTGTTGTTGAGAGCTTATGTGTGTGAGTAGAACTTTGCAGTACATTAAATAAAGATTGAAAGTCAATGTAGAGTTCACAGTTTACATCTGCTGAAGCAGACCAGCCTGCTTTAGAGCTCAAAAACCACTTTAACCTGTAGGTCTACACGTAAAAGGGGCAAACTCTCAGTGTCAGCATTTCAGAAATTGAATCTTGTCTCCTGTGGGAATACGAGACTGGGAATAGTCTCCAGATAGTGCTGTATAGCCTGAAACAAGCCAGGAATTAGATCCTGAGCAAGGACACTCATAATCAGGTTCTTTTTTTGCTATGGAAGTTAGTCCCTGAAGACAAATCTATAGGACACTGTTCCAGTAACTCCTCTCGGCAGCTTGCCTGTCCTGAAAAACGAGCCACACTCCCAGCTTGCTGCCTGGAGGTGGAAGGCTCCATCAGTGCTCATGTGGCTGCTGTTGTTGTTAGCTCCTTTGTGCCTCCAGGCCCTTCCCTGCACTGACCATGCTCTCGCTGGGGCCAGGAGTGGTGTTGGGGCTGGGGCCCGTGGAGGACCAGGCAGGGGGAGCTGATGCTTTGGGGTGGCCATAGGGTCCTTGTGGTTCCTGTTCCGTGGCAGTTCTCCCCCAGAGCAAGGCATGGAAAATAAATGGTGAGGTGTGGAAAGGCTGAGCTTGTTTAATACCAACCTTCAGTCACACAGTGCAGGGAAGCCTCGCCTGGTTCAGCTCAGAGAGCTGATGGAGTAAAACACTCTGGGAGATTCCCTGTTTCCATGGACGGGCTGAGCCTCCAATGGTGCTGCCAAAGTCCCTCAGATACAAAGTTGTGTTAGAAGATTCTCTGCTCGGCCGTTGGAAACACTAGGTGGCAGCAGGAAATCTCTGCAAGTTCATATCCGTGCATGTCAAAAGGGGACTCAGACAGCTGAAGTAATGAGAAATCTACTGGGCATCCTGATGGCTTTTGTTCAAGGCTTTAGCCCACTTAGTAACAGGTCTGTGGAGGGGATTTCCATATAAAATTGGTCCTGCAGCATCTGCAGTTCACATCAGCCCTAGGGCAGTTTGCTACTTCCATTTCCATTTAGTCATGCAATGACAATAATCACTCAGTAACTGCACATTCTGCACATCTTAATGATATATTTGTCCCTAGGTCTGCTAATGAACTTGGTTTGGTCCACTGTAGTCCAGAACAGAAATTGTACTAATGATAGGCCAGATAAATTATGTTCCATACAATAGAAATAGAAATAGATGATCTTTAAGGTCCCTTCCAACCCAAACCATTCTGTGATTTTATGATTATAACCAAACAACGATGTTTATTCAATCCCAGCAGAGTTTAGTTCAATAAGAGTTGTAGGATCGGGGGGAAAAAATGTTGCCAAGCAGTTCACTTACTTGTGGAGCCAAAGCTCCAGGTATAAATGTGGGTTTTTTCAGAGCATGTCTCCTGCTCTGACATGATTAGGTCTGGGCTTTGGTGGCTCTGTAGGAATTGAAAGTGCTTTGCTGCTGTTTCTTTCTTGTCTTCCCCTTCACGCAAGATCCAATTACACCAGACAAGTGCTGTGTATTACCAGGGAACAACACTGGCTTACCTGCAGAGACTTTTAAATGCCTTTTCTGTTGTCTGTGGGATGAACTGTTTGGGCCAGAAAAGAAAAAAAAGGAAGGGCATTTCAGATACAGGTCTTTGGAGCTAGAAAAGTGAACAAAAGAGAACTATTTAAGATAAGGATTTCTGCTTTTTAATTGCTGAGATCCAAGAGGCTTTAGTTAGCTATCAGGATCACACAGTTACAGGAATAGCAAGCAATTGTGAATTATACTGAATTTTACAGTTTCGTAGTCTGAACAGAACAGTAATTGATATCTATGCCCTAGTTTGGTATTTATGTCCTAGTGAGAATTTAATAATTCTCACTGGGCACAGTGCAAGTGAAGATCCTTATTGTTAAGGCTTTTACTTCCATATAAAGTAGTGCTTTCCAGAAGCATTTGGATATAAAGGCATAGAAATCTGGTTTAAGCACACCTGCTTTTATGAACCACCCTGGGAAAACGCTCTGGGGCAGGAGATGACGGACTCCCATCCCACACTCCAGGCCAGGGGAAGAGGCTCCATTTCTCCCTTATTAGCAGTGGTTGCACTACCCTTCTCCTTCCTGACTTTCCGTGCTGTCTGGCAGGGTTGGAGGAAGGGGAGGGAGCCACACTTTGTCAGGCAGATTAATTTATTAAGCGTGTCAGGACCAATCTGCCACTGAGGACAGAGTGCACTTGGTGGCGACGCAGCCCAGCAAATCGAATCAAATCAAGATTACCCAAGAAATGTTTGAGCAGTTTCTTTTAAATGATACTGTGGTGCTGTGCTGGCCATCAACCCTGCGAGTTACTCTGCTGCAGAGCATCCTCTGAAATCTTCTGCCTTGCTTTGTTCCCATTGAGAAGGTGTTTGATTTGCACTTCTCGTTTACAAGAGGGAATAATTAAAATGTCAGCTTAGGAAGCTCCTCGTGTCTTTCTTCTCACCTGCCTTGTAAATTCGATCTAACCGTTAGATTTCTGCACAGGGGCACTTTGCTGTGTGTCCACATTTGCAGGTGAAAACAGCTCACTGGGAGTCAGTCCCGTGACTGCACTTCCCATTTGATAGCTGCCCTTGGAAAGGAAAAATCATTCTTGGAAGAAAGACTGCTGCAATTTACAATGCATATGAAATTATTTTTTATTTTTATTTTGCCAATACAAATTCCTGAATTCCCTGAAATCAAAGAGTGAGCTTTCAGGAGAGGATTAAGGAGGCCACAGAGACATCACTCACATTAACAAGCACAAGTGTGTGGCCAGGAATGCATAGTTTTAGTGTGTTAGGAAGTACCTTGAAACTTTCTCACTGTTTTAAGGCCGAGGGGCTGAGGCATTTTTTGGCGCATCACCAACTGTTGTACCTTGACAGTCCCTTCCTGCCAGCATGAGCAGTGCTCCACACACATCATCCCACCTTCCTCGGTGTGTTTAACCCCAGATACTCAGGGCTGTGATTGCTGTGGGTTTTTTGCTCAGTGCTGTGCTGGGAAGCACTGGCTGTGTGGCCCTGGGGACTGAAGCACTCACCAGCTTCTTCTTCCACTCCCTGCCTCCACCTGATGATTTATGAAGTGGGAAGGTAATTCACAACCCTCCGCCACGGCTTGCAGAGCACAAGGAGCTCCTCAGGCTGCCCTGTACACTCTGAAACAGAAATGTTGACTTTGTCTTCAAGCATCTGCCATATATAAAGCTTCCTTTGCTGTGGCAGCCAAAAGTAATACAGTTGAAATTGTTTCTTCTAAATTAACAGACTGTCAAAATCCTCATTTTAATTAAAAGCAGGGAGGTGACTGCAACCACAGCAGAGTGACCCAAGAGCCTCTGCCCTCCTAAGTAAGTGCCCCACTGCCAGAGCTGTCAGATGAAGGCAATTACTTCCCTAGGCATAAAATTTTATCACACTGGAATTGACTTAAATATTGCAGAAAGCTCAATCAAACCACAGCCAGAAATCTTTCACTGAGAAAAAAGCACCGGGATCATTAATTGGGTTAATGCTCCATCAACCTTGCATTTGTTAATGGGCATGTTTAGGGCATGAGGGGAACCTCTTCCAGGGAAATGTCATCTGAGCTCCAAAGATGGTTTATGCTGCAGTGTGACTTGATGAATTGCAGACTGTCCCTCTCCTCAGGCTTTTTAAGTGGTGCTGTTGCTGCATTCACCATGGCAGCAGGCAGTGCCAGTGCCCCTGTGTCACTGTGGTCTTCAGGGTAACCATGTGGGTGAGTGAGACTGGAAGGATGGGGCACTAGTTTTTACACCACCCACCCTACTGCAGGGCTCCTGTCCCCATGAAAATCCCAAGGGCCTTTCTGGCCCTTAGAATAAAATCTGTGATGGTGTCGTGAACCTTGACTGTAGAAGGGTTTTCCTTTTATGCTTATCAGCCCTGGGAAGACTCACACAGTGTTGTGCCCCAACAGTTCTCAGCACTGATCACATACAGATGTAGAATACTGACTCTATTTCCTAAAAACAGTGTCAGTGGGTGCCTCAGCACCAGCACTGCGTGGGAGACCCACAGCTCCTGTGGAGCACATCAGTGGGTTATCAAAACTGAAGTATTTGGGGAGGTGGTGGTGAAGTGTTTGGTTAATTTCTGGGATTTCTCGTGCCTTTGTTGAGAGAAGTGGGGTTATGTTTTCCTCACGCTTCCCCCACATAAAGACCCAGAAAAATAACAGTGTAGGCTGCAAATATTAGGTGTAAGGACAACTGGCTGATACCACATTAGGGCTGATGATGATTGAGTTGTGCCTGCAGAGAATTCTACATCCATTTAGGCTCACCCCAGCCCCCAGTAGGTTGCTCTTGTTATCTCACCTCCCTACAGTTTCTCTATGGGAGTGCTTGCACCAAGTTCAGAGCAGTGGGCAGCAGAGTCAGTTCACACCTCATTTAAAATGCATTTTGTAATGCATTAAATTGCATTTTGTAATGCATTTTCCTTAGAAAGTGGTGATGCCAGAACTAAATCACAATTGCCACTGGCCCTTTCTTCATCTCCTGTATTGTGGCTGAGGATGAAGAGCTGCAGTGCAGAAGATGTCGTTCCCCCATCTCTCCCATAGTGCCTCAGTAATCCAGGCACAAACCAGTTCCCAAGCCCAGATCTCTTGAGGTACCAGTTAGAGACACTGGAGCTTCAGTGCTTTATATTAACTGCCCTGAATTCTGTCACTTTTATTTGGTTAAGTCACACACACCCCTGCCTGTGGCAAACTTTGCCTCAGGAGCTGTGACATGTCACAAACTTCCAGTCTGCTCCTGTCTTGGTGTTGCAAGACTGAAAACAGAGTTGTGTTTCTTAGAGGGAAGGATTCCTGTCATTTGCCCCAGATGTCCCCAACTCTGAATGCTTTTTAGCTAGCTCTGAAGTCAGCACAGGTGGAAAGCTCTGGGGTGCTGCTGCTGCTGCAGGTTCCCCCACGACTGCTGAGTGGTGCAGAAACAGCTGAATTTGCTTTACAACTTCCTTGAAGGGGGGGAAAAGACAATCCCACTAGCACAGAGGCACTGCCAGATGCCATGGCTATAAAAGGGGGAGAATAAGGTGTCCTGCTGGTGTTCCTCAGCAAGGCTGGTCGCACGCTTTTCAGGTCACTTTTTCTGCCAGAAAATGTTAATTTAAAATACAGGAATATTTTGCATTGATGAACGGATTTTATCCAGAATGTGGCCAAAAAAACTACAGTCTTTGGTGTGGTTTGATGCAGCTTTTTGGCGTAGCAGGTCTGCTCTGTGAGCTGCTGTGCTGAAACCACTGCCTTAGGAAAATGCAGCGCTATTAAAAAGCAGTTAAAATTCCTGCAGTTAATGGTTTTGAGGAGTTTCATCATGTGGGACATTTTACTTTGTCATTCCTCCTTTGGATAAAAAAAAATTTTGAAGGGCCCTAAGTTCTTTGGTTTGCAATTTCTGCACTCCTCTCCCTGTGAAGTGCTGTATAACTTACCAGTAATACACCGATTTTCTAACTCAAACTTCTAAGTCACATTTCACTCACATTTGTTGTGTGTCTGAGAGATCTGCGTATGTGTATTACATACAAAATTGCACATATCAGATGTGTTTTAAGTAGGCCCAGAATAATTATTTTTGACATTTAATATTCTCTAATAGCATTTCAAATTACATATAACAAGCATTTTTGTGTATTTAAGAAAAAATCAGGAAAAGTTACTAGAATGTAGGTATTTCAGTGGAATTTTAAAACTAAATGTTTTGTTAAAGTTGCTGTATTTTAAAATGTCAAAAGAATTACCAGTGAATGTGATTATAATGAAACGTTGCTCTTGTTGTTATGGAAACTAACTTTTAAAGCTGCTGTGCAGGGTGACAAATTACACAGTTCCATTTTGGTGAGCCTTTTTTTACCGTTTTCCATTATTTTGCTTTTGAAGAATTTTAAACAGCTAGCACCAGTGTTAAGGATATTACACTTCCCTGAAACCTTTAGCTGTACCTTTATTTTGACCTGTTGAGTAATATGTGTTATTCAGGCTGAGTAAATTTTATTTCTTCGTCATCAGTGTAGATCATCATCATCTAAATCTTTCAGTAATTAACATGTGGCCATGCCAGTGTTTTCCCAGCTTCTCTCCTGCCCTGTGCTGTTGCCAGGATCAGGCTGATTAATTCATGAGGCCGGATCATGGCTCGCATGCTTAGACACTTCATGGCAAGGGGCAGGTGACACATCTCGTGCTCCTGGCTTTGCCAGGTGACTCTGTGGTGTAAAGTGCGTGTTTGGTTCAGGGACCAGCTGAGGCATCCAACACCAATTTGCAGAACACCTTCCCCCAGGAGGAAACTGTGGGATACCAGAAACAATTTTTTTTATATTATTTTATGGGGAGGACGACAATATACAGACTTGGGAAGAAAATATATGAACTCCGAGGGTTCCAGGTGCAAACCAAGCTCTAAATTACAGACATCAGGAAGGAATGTTCTGACATACTTTCCTGTCTGTTGTGTATTCCTTGTGACTAACTCTGAGTAATGGCTGTTTTGTAGACAAGCTGTAGATCAAAACTGGAGCGTATCCCGTAGGACACTACTGGGGGGGGCAGAGTGATAAATGACATCTCATCCCATCCAGCACCATTTCTCACTATGTATATGATGAGTTTCTGTTGCAAAAGGCACCTTTCTGAGATAATCTGTATGGCACAAGTGCCCTGAACTTCCCACTGAAGTTAATGTTCTGTATTACCATAGAGGAATGAGGGGTTTGGCTGGTCCCAGTCTGTCTGTCTGTATGTGCTCTTTGCCTGCCGAGGTCAGGAGACTGCTGCCCAAATGCAGCACTGACTTCTAACTTGCCAAATATGTGCCATCTCCAGTTCTTTCCCAGGTCCCACAGCCAGAAGCTGGGTTGTGCTGTGAGCCAGGTCTTGGAGTTCAAGGCACAGAGTATAGCCAGTTATCTCCCTGCAGTACAGCTGTACAGACATCCCATAGATGGGTTCCAGAGAACCCCCCAGCAGTGCTGGGAGCAGAGGGCACCCCGAGGGACAGAGAGAGCCCTGGGGTGGCTGCTGGTGACGAGCAGAGGTCACCCAGCACTAAAGCCGCTGTGCCAAGACCAAGTTGCCAACTTCCTAAGTCTGGAACCTTTGGGAAGTGCAGTGTACAAATGAGTTCCTCAAGACTATTGCACCTCCATTAGGTGGAAGGAAATGCAGAGTGACTTCAGCACAGATCCAGTCTTTAATTCTGCCTCCAAACCCCTTTTGTCCAAAAACCAGACAAGACTCATGTGCTTTTCTTTTAATGTGGTCTTTTATCTAATATCCAAGCTCATCTCCTGAAGTCCAATGCAGCATTGGATGGGCACTACTGCCATGAGCATGGGAAGCACAACCTCCCATAATGCCATTATCAGGTGGGGAAAAGAGGGCATAGAAGTACAGAAATATTTTTCAGTCCTTTCTCATGAAGCTTCCCCATTTGGCTGTGATTAAGAATTCACTGGAATGTGGTAGGATCAGGAGGATGGCTCTGACAGTGTCATTTGGAAGGGCAACTCAGAGGTTCAAACTTGTCCTCAAGTGACTATTCAGTGGAGAAAAACCTTAAATGCATAGTGGAAAAACTTACTTGAAAGCAGCTGTCCCAGCTCCCAGCTGTGCTGTCCTGTTGCTGGGACCTCCCCTGCCATCACTTTTGCTCCCTGGCAGCATATTTACTTGTCCATGTACTGTCAGCCATTGGAGACATGGGCAGGTCTCCCATCTTGCCCTTTGAGCCTGGTCCTTGTGTCAGCCCTCAAGACAGCACCTTAGACTTAAAGTTTAGCCTCACAAACAAGGGAAAGGAGCTCACCTCGTGGTAAAAGCGGGGTTTTGTTCCATGTGTTCATCTGTCTCCAGGAGTTTTGAGGGACACCAGCTATTCTGAGGACCTCTAAGTACTTTGTGTTTTGGTAAAAATAGATGAAATTCAGACCCGTAGCACCTCTTACACCCTTGGCTACAGCTGTAAGACTCTGTTACTTACAGGGAAAGGCAGAGTTTTCTTTCTGTCATGATGACAAGGATCAGTTTTTCTCTCCAAGGTTCACATTTGCTTGCTCTGAGGAGTAAAATGCGGAGTGGTGAAAGCAGCTTCAAATATTCTGAATGTGTTGCAACACAAGAAGATAAATTACCGACACATCCATCACTTAGATTACTCTGACCATCTGTGCTTTATGCACCTTTTTTTAAGGAAAAAATGTGGTCTTCAGCTATGCATAGGCTGTGCTTTTAGTTTATGTACAATGCAAATGAGGGAAGAAACCAGCTAGAGACAAAATCAGAGTTTAGATTGGCTGTTTATAAGGTCGACCTTTCCTTAAAATACCTTTCTTGGTTTTTTTTCACCCTGCACATCACAGAGATTTAAAATCCTCATTGACTTCTGAAAACACAGCTCTGGGAGGACAAAGGATGATATATTCTTAACGAATGCCTAAAGTATAGTAGTTCTAAAGACAATAAATGCAAGGTCGCATTAGGGCAAAACAGTTAATTACCCACTTCATTATTGTCAAGGTTAATACAGTATTTGAGCCAGAAGCTGTTTTTCATCTCCTTTTGGAAACAAGGCAAGACAGCATTTCTTACAGACAGATCCATTATAGCTTATCACCGGAGGACAGACCGCTGCAGAAGCCCCATGAAGGATGTGTGCTGTCACCGGGCTCCAGAGGAAACGCCAAACCTGTCCAGAGAGCAGTGGGAATGAAGGGAGAGCTGCAGCTCCAGCGTGCCGCGCTTTGCTTCCCAGGGACTGCGCCCATTGATTTAATGGATGGCAGGAACGGGAGCGTAAAATTCACCGGCACTCCTTCATCTCTTGGAACATCGATCCCTCCTGAATTGCACAATGCACTGACAAACGTCCTTTAATACACACGGGGTATTGACCATCCCAGAGCCCACCTTTCCGCAGTGAACACTGTGCTGGCAGAAGGGCTCCATCCCGGTTTTCCATGCACGCCAAGGGGTTGTGCAGGTTTCCATTACATGGTCTTAATAGACAGAAACAAAGGCCTGGGAAATCTTAGCCTGTCAACCTTTGCAAATAATGCTTTGCTTTTGACTATCTACTTTACCTGCAGCAACTTTGAAAATTCCTAAAGTTTAAAAATCTGGAGACCAGTAAGTGGTTACAAAAATTTAGAAAACAATCTATGTGAATATACGTAGAATATATAGAGATAGAATTTCCTCCTTATATAGAAGCATTTTGTTTTTTCTGGTTTATAGAGCCTATAAAATTGGAAAAAACTAGTGTAATTCTTAAGACACCGATTACCAGGATAACTGTGTTTATATTGCTTTTCGTGCAGCCTTTTTCTGATACATTTTCTTTCAACATGTTAGTTTTGCTTTTTAAGGTAGAGCTAGAATTTCCCATCATTTGTGATTCCTGCCGCTGTATTTCAGTCCCAGGAGGTTTTTCCTCTGCCCAGTGCCCAGCCTGATGCAGTAACTGGAGTACACATTCCCAAACCAAGACCCCACATCAGCAATTCTGTCTTTCCACTGAAGTCATTCCTTTGAACGTGGGTACTTCTTCTGGCCTTGGCCCTAAGATTAGGCTTTTGGGTTTGGGAATTTGGGCCCTGGGCAGCTCTCAATCTCTGGTTATTAATTTGTTTTTTAAGCCTGGTTTTTAAGCAATGGTTCTGCCCACCAGGGAGAGAGTAGTAGTTCAGATTTATGTGTAAACATCTTCAATTCTATTCAGATAGCAAAATACTTGAATATAGCGTTATTCCATAGGGTTTTGGTGAAACACTTCTTAAATTATCTTCTCTAGGGACACTACAGTTCTTTTGATAGGAAAGACTGTTTCCTTGAAAGATCAAGCTGTTGTAGAGTGTCTGATATGGCCAGAAGGACAGGTCATCAAGATCTATGTCCTCAATAAAGAAAGTGAGAAATTTAAAAACAAGCCAAAGCAAATAGAAATATTTTTGTTCTTATCATCAATAAATATTTATCAGAATTGTTAATAATCCTTATTGACAGTAACAAAGCACTGGCTACTTAGTAGAAAATGGGCCTCTGGAATAGGTAAGTTTTATCCTCCTTTTAATTTTCTCATGGAGAGGAGCCTGAAGCCAATAGGAATTACAGCCATCACCCTTGCAAGTCAGTGTTTGCCAGTGGTCATCCTTAAAATGTCGAAAGAAAAGGGGTTTAGTTCTTAATCCCCTTGACTTCGTCAGTCAGGATGAGACAGCACTGAGGTCCCAGAGCGACCCAAGACAGCTTCATCAGACTGGGCCTTCAGTGGCAAATGACTTTTTTTTTTAAATCAGAATTTCCTATAAGACCATTTTACTGTTAGTACTATTTTTAAATCCTTGTAATCAAAAAGGTTGCTCCCACGCATGGACCTGTCTGCAGAAAATCCCTGAACTGCAGGGATTTGTCATAAATGAATTCCCTAACACATAAACACTCAGCTGTGTTCTTCTAAATCTTCCTTCTGAAGGCATCTGAAAATCCTGTTTCCAGACAGCATCTGCTTGGAGGAGCAGAGGGAAGACTCCTCTTCCCTATAACGAAGAGTCTGCTCTGCTCCCAGGGCCTCCCTCTGGCTCCAAGGCCCTTTAGCACAGACACAACAGGATTGCTCCAGGAAACCTCTCCTTTGTGAGGGCCAGTCCCCAGGGGGTGTTAAATTGGCATTTTGCTCCTCAGCATGCATTTGCACAGGGGAAGCAGGGTGGCAGTTGGGTATTTCAATCTTGTGTTCGATTATAAACATTTCATTGTCGACTGTTGCTGGTTTATTATGTGATAATTAAATATGAATGATCGCACAGTCATCCTGCCAAAGAGGCTGTAGCCGAATGAAACCAATTCCTCTCATCCTGCTGAATGGCTTTGGAGGCGAAGGCAGTGATCTATTTGCTGTCCCTTATTTTTGCTGTCCTATTGTTTCAGTATCACTGGCTTCAAAATAGCAAACTAGGCAAGTAATTACAGACATAAATCAGAGCAGGGATCAGCATGAGGTCAGGACTGCTTTGCTTGTAGCCTGCCTTTTGTCAGCTGCCTCTGGCTGAATAACAGTGAAGTACAGTTTTGTGAAACAGTGATTTTAGTACTGATGAAGTGCTTATTTTGACAAAGTTTGGGTCCCTGTGTGCTTTCAGGCAGAGGTTAAGTGGCCTCTCTGTTGATGTTGCAACGAGTGCAAGTCCAGTGGCCAGACTGGATGCCATGCATCTGATATTCCAGGGTGGAAGTCCAGTGTGCCACAGTCAGTGTGCAACATGGGCAGCAGCTCACAGAGGGACATCTCCCTGGGGTGTGATTTGATAGAGGTACCAATTTGTGTGTGATGAGCGGACGATCTAAAGAAATTTCAAAGCTTGCAAGCTGTAAAATTTAAAAATTTATTCTTACAGGGAAACAGAAAGAATTTTCACTCCTCCGGTTCCTGGCCACCCCACTCACATGAAGCAAAGCTTAAATGGAGATAGATTATACATATGCAAAACTACTCTATGAATAAACATCTACATTACATCGTTAACTAATTAGCACAGTCAACACCCATCTCCACCCAGACCCCTGCCCCACGTGGGGTCTTCTGGTGGTATTTTTGGGGCATTATCATCACCTTAGACCTAAGAACACTCTGTTATAAACACTTAACCACAAACTTGTTGAGTTTTGTGAGACACCAACTCATCTAGGGTGCCACTTGCTGTCTCCCTCTCCCTGTTCCACTGTCCCCAGTGTTGTGACTATGCTTTTAATTCCAACCTTAGCATTAACTAGGCAAGGGGAGAGAAGTAAATTGAAAAAAACTACATGAAGCTCTAACTTAGGTTAAAACTTTAAAACCCATATCAAAATTAAAACTCAAACTCTCTCTTTCCAAGTCAGGTGACCACAGTGACTTTTTAAAAACTCAGGAAGTTAAATAAGATCCAGCCACAGATATTTAGCCACAGCAAATCAGCAAAGCCAATGTGTTTTCAGTAGAGCTGTGCTGATTTATGGCCCTGGCCACTAATCTGTACATCTTATTCCTGGCGGGTGTTTATAAACGTGAAATGTTGCTCAATGAGAGTCCACTGCTGAGAAATGGGTGCAGCCACGTGTTACAGTCTTCAGCTGGTACTAAGTAAAAGTAGTCAATCTTCCTTGAAGGAGAGCTATAACCAAGCACTGCTCACCTCCCGTCCTACCAGGAGCACCAGTGTGCTGGGCAGAGAGGGGGAGGGATGGGAAGGGGATCTGTGGGGGACTTTGCAATAGTGGGACACAAACAAGGCATCCATGGTGTCCCAAGTCATGGTTGTGCACAGGGGTTTGCTGGATGCTGTGTATTGTAAGGAGATGTAGTTAAGTATTTGTCCCTCTTCCCCAAGTGTCTCTTATTCTAAGTTAACTAAGAGTCAGTCCCCAGTGGAAATTCTGCTATTCATATAATATACTGTTGTGTTAAAAAAAAAAAGAAAAGACCAAGAAAACCCAGTGCTTACTAAACTATATGCTACTTTCCTTCCTGGCAGTTTGTTAAAATAACATGTAGAAGCGACCACTGAATGGTTCTGGTTTAGCTGATCTGTACCCTGTAAATCAGATGCAGCCCACCAGTTTGGCTTGATGTAGACAATTGAATAACAACAAATATAAAATAAGCAGGGGTTTTAAATAACTCTATTGTTGGCTGCTGAACACCCACCTCTTAAATTTGGCTTTTTGAATGTGTCTTGGGGTTGCTTGCCAAATCCTGTCTTATGATCTACACTGAATTTCACCCCTTTTAGTTTCTTCCTTTCTGCATGTCCTACTGTTAGTATTTATTGAGACTTTTTTTTCTAACAATGAATTACATGACTAAAGGACATAACTAATCACTATGTGTATTTCTGAGTGAATTGTAGACTTTTTTACTTATCACTGGTTTTCTTGATCAGATATTAAATGAAAATCTGTATTTGATCAAAGCAATTTTTTTATTCCCAGACTATTGTTCGAGGAAATAAGCCTCGAAAGGATACTTCAATCAACGGCCTGCTGGAAGAGTTTGACAATATCTCAGTGACACGATCCAATTCCCTGCGGAAGGAAAGTCCTCCCACCCACCACCACCAAGGAAACGCAAACCATGTGCCGAGACACCAGGAGGAGAATGGTTATATCACGTATTCCCAGTACTCCAGTGAGTCAGACACTACAACAGACTATGTCGTGGAAAAATACCAAGACAAGACTGTTTATGGGGAAGAGTTAGACAGGTACTACAAAGGGAGCTACACCGCCAAGCAGAACGGGCACATGATGAAGGTGACGTCCCGGGACATCTATTACTCAGAAGTGACACCCCTGCAGTCAGAGCTCTCCAGGTTCCTCCCAGATTACCATGCACACCTGGAGACAAAGCCCAAACCGCTGGAATACGGCGGCCTAAAGCTGGAGTATCAGCGGATCCCCAGCGGATCGTCCCTGGACTATAGAGATCCCTTCCCTTACACCCCGTCCCAAGGGTCAGTGCAGAGCGAGTGCCCCAAGGAGAGGCTGGAGTACGGCGACGGCGACTGGGGACACGGCCTGGGCAAGGACGACTATGACAAGAGGCCCAAGTCGTCCTACGTGGACCCGGCGAGCCCTCAGCCCACGATGAGGCAGAGGTCCAGGTCGGGCTCCGGCCTGCAGGAGCCGGCCATGCCCTACGGAGCGAGCGCTTTCAAAGCACACCAGCAGGGACATTCCTACAGCTCCTACACCTACCCCCGCCTGTCCGAAACCGCCGCAGGCATCCCCAAGGTAACGTGGTGGGGATCAGCCTCTCCAGAAAGGGAGTGCCAAAAATGAGGGGGGTGCAAAAAATTAAGGGCAAGGAGGCCTCGCTTGGGCACCTGGTGGCAAACGAGGCCGGTAACATCCCCAGGAGCTGCTTGGCTGCTGCTTGGAGAGTGTGGGAGCCCACCCACTTCACTTGGGGGTATGAAAATGGATGTCAGGGACCAGTGGGTTTAAGATATTTATTAAAAGGCAAGTTTGGAGATGCCCATCTTCTAGGGATTTTACTTGGAATTCCCAATAACCCCAAGTTCTTTGGCAGTTTTTTGTAGCACTGGGACCTGTGCAGATCTCAGCAGGAGGTGAGAAGGTGGTTTGGTTTGTATATCAGAAGCTTTCTTTTGTTTGAATTATTACAAGGTTGCAAGGTTGAAACCTCCTTGTTTTACTCTTTATATTGTATTTATGCCATCTTTACATTACAAGGTTTATCAACCCTTCACTACTGATGAGAGTAGGGGGTTAGCCCTCTCTGCTTTGTTTTAACCAGTGAAATTATATCAAAGCAGCTCATCTCACCCAAGACACTTTAGATGTATTTTGTAAAAATGGGTTAAGGTGCAAAGAAAGCATTTCAACCATGATATTTACAAGTATCCCCTCTGCACAAACCTGTGGCCTGTTCTGCCACATGGAGAATATTACTCACACCAGCTGTCCTACCCTAACTTGCAGCAGTTTGTTGAAACTATTTGTTCAATTAAGAGAAAGCTCATCTCTAACACCTGTAGTCACACAGCCACAATGATGACCTGCTTAAACACCTAATATTCTGCAAAAGATGCTTTTTCAGTGTAGCTTGCACTGAACATTCCTGAGTTCCCCTAGCAACGAGCACCGAGATGATGGCTCATTTTTCCAATTCTTGGGTTGCTGTGATTTCCCAAATGTGCTGAGGTAGGGAGCTGTTAAGTGCATTAAAGCACAGAGCTGAGTTTTGGAGCTTGAGAATGAATCATTGGGGGAAGTAAAAAAGTTATCAGCTCTCTTTACATACCCTTTTCCAAAGCTCGGGGTGTGGTGGGAGGAGTGTGGCATTCAGTGTGGAATCAGGAAGTTGTGAGGAAAATCTGGGATGGGCTATCTGCCATTTCTTTTATTGAAAGCAGCCATTTTCTCAGAGTTTAGAAAGGAGAAGGACAACTCCACTAATTCAGAGACCCTCTTGCACCTGCTTCTGCCAGTTTTACAGGTTCAATAGGGCAGAAGACAGAGGTGTATTTTACAGGACTCAAAGCACTCTGGACACTTTGAAAAATATCCCATTAAAATGCAGTAACAACTTTTATTTAAAAAAAAAGTCTCCATGCAAATTCACTGGGAGCTGTTCCTTTCCTCAGAACATCAAAAACACTTGGTGTATCGACACTTGATGATTCACTGTTAAATGCAGCAGTTTCAATTCCCAAATCTGTCCACAGCTCCTGGAAGTGAATAGCAGTTTCTTGTCTTGGATGATTTCTGAAGAGACTTCTTTTCAAGGAGGCATTACTAAAATAATGGTTTATCAAATAGGCTTGCTAAATGAGAATCAGATCTCAAAACAGATATTTTACAAATTTTTGGCTTTAAAGTATAATTAAAAGGGGGGAAAAAGTAAGCAGTGAAGAAGTCTGTGGGCACAAATGTATGGCATCAAAGTGCACTTAACAAAGATGTTAATTTTGGCTTGTAAATGGGAAGAGTAGACTTACTTCAGTGATAAATGTCAGATAAATCAAATGTCTGCCCAGTTTCATCATTGGTGATTTCAGAGTCATTACATCAGAAGATTTGCCCTGCACTGGGCTTGGCCACTGCTGTGCAGTGGGACCATGGAGGGGCAGGAAGCTGGAGGCACAGATTTGGTTCCCTCTGATCCATCCTTGTGTCACCCACCTGCTCCGCTGTCCTGTGGACTAACTGCAGTAACACCTGCATGGGTTTGTAGAGTCTCACACAGAGATTGCACAGTCACCACAGAGCTTGCATCCCACTTTGTTCAGTGGAATCACCTCAATATTGTCTCACAATATCAAACTCATCCTGCCAGCTCTGCTTTTTTTTGGCCACTCTACTGCATGTTTTCTTTTTACCCTCCTCTTCATTGCAGGCAGCCCTCTTATTTTTTGGCACCAGGCCCTATTATTTCAAAGCTCCTTTCCCTGTCACTTTGCAGGAGGAGCTCTCTGTGACCCTCTCCTGTCCCTCCTCCAGGGGTCCATGAGTCTGTCTGTCTCACCTGGCTGCTGCTCAGCACCACTGTCATCCTGCTGCAGACACTGCAGGAGGGCGTTTCCAGCCTGGTGAAGGCAGGACCAAGCCTTTACTATCAGAAACCTTTCCCTTTTTTCCTTCTCATTCACATGCCAGGAGCTTTGCATGAGCTCTGCCCTGTCACCTCCATGCATGGAACAGAGTCTTGGAGGTTTCCAACAGCAACACACCAGAGAGTAACCTTTGCCCTTGCGATCTCCGTGTGATTTGCAGCCCATCCCTTTCACAACTTCTGCCTCGGCAAACTGAAACTAATCAATCAGAAATCCATTCTGTGTGACTGAGAGGCAAGTCCATCTCTCCAGGGACTAGAGGATGTGGGCTGTGGCTGCAGGGCTGTGCTGCCATCGCTGCCGCAGTCCCACTCTTTCCCCCGCAGGGACACCCGTTCAGCTGAAGGAACCCCCTAGGAACGGGCAGGCGTTTCCTCCATGTTCGGTACGGAACAGGCGTCGCTGTCATCAGAGTGAGAACTGAAACGAGTTTAAACAAAATGTTACATCCACTCCTTACTGACGCCGAGACCCGACTGCCGCTGTGGCCGTGTGCGGGTGCGGGAGATCCCGCGAGCCGGCGAAGCGACCCGGCCGGCAGCAGCACCGCGGCACCGTGATGGATGTCGTGTCAGAGCTTCAGCTGCTCCTTTGACCTGATCTGGGATGAGCTCAGGACTGGTTTCCTCTTTCCTTTGTAGTATTTAAAGAATTTCCTTTCAGTAGGTAACTGCATTCAGCAGCAGAAATAGAATTGTTAGTGGAGTGAAGCGTGTTCGATTTTGCCGTGGTGGGGAGCACTGCGTCAGGACACAGCCTCAGAGGAGAGGTTCAGCTCATTTACTCATTATAGCTCCTCACTTTTTGGAACAGTTCTTGGGATTCGGGAAGTAAATGGGCTTACATTGCACTGCAGTGCTAACATAAAAAAGCTTTCAAAAATTCATAGCAAGCACACCAAACCCCTGAATTTTCATTCTAAAATTTCACTGCAGAATGTACTTTTGCCAATGTGTTAAGCTTAGGGCATATTCAGAAATATCAGACATGGGCGAAGCCTCAAATAATTCATTAGCTTGGATTCATCCAGCTTGAATTTCTAGAGACTTTCCCCATCTCAATAGTTAAAAGGAAAATAGTGTATTTACAGCCAAAGCAATAATTTATGTGTCCCTATGTACACAGATATATAGCACAGGGTTAGATT
This sequence comes from Calyptomena viridis, assembly GCA_013390005.1. Lineage (NCBI taxonomy): Eukaryota > Metazoa > Chordata > Aves > Passeriformes > Eurylaimidae > Calyptomena > Calyptomena viridis. The sequence goes on from WEIV01019868.1 coordinate 325,612, forward strand.
GAGTTCCCCTCCCTCTACCAAACCATCTGAGCACTTTCCTGCTTTAATTAGTTTGGCAGATGTAATGTCCTTCGTGAAATTCATGATGTCTCTGACTCTTTTCTGTTTTATGGTTCTCCCTGTCTGATGGAGTAAGGGAAATTATGGCTCTAATCCTGTGGATTTTTGCTTAAACAAAACCAGCGTCCTGGGAGGCAGCTGTACGACACTGTTAGGTGCTCACTGGATGCTCCGTGTGGCTGGAAGCTGTCAGTGTGTGAGTCTTGGATGGAAACAGACTCCAGCTTCACGTTTCCGAGGGAAATCTCTAAGCAGCCCCTCAGGAGAGGCATTCCCTCTTCCCTGCTAAACCTCTCATGGAATGAAGACGGGCACGCCCGGCTCACGTGCGAGTCAGGGAAGCGCCAGTGTAATATTGCACTGGAGGCTTTTCTCCCTGCACTGAGGCGACTCCAGCTCGAAACTCCTCCTCGCTGTGCAGAGCCCACAGTGATAAATTGATGCTGCGGCAGATTTTTTTCTTTTTTTTTTTCTTTTTTTTTGCAGTCTTAGCATAAAATGGTCAAATGATGTTCCACCGCAGAATTCAATTTCACAGTTCAGTTGGGTCCTTGATTACACTGCCAAATTCAGATTAATGTGCATTTAACTAACATGGATCAGGGACTCCTGGCCAGCAGCCAGCAGTAATAGTAGCAACCCTGAGCTGTGTAGAGTTTGCTGCTCTGTCCATCCCTGTGCACTGCCACTGAAATTGATTGATTAAATGAACTCATTGCCATAATTATTTGTAATTGTGCTACATGATGAGCCTGTGTCAAACCACCCCCCTGCCCTGAGATGCTCCACACATTGTCAGGAGTCACATATGTTGTATTGTAAGTGTGGAGATGCTCTTTTCCAGAGGGAAAAATGTAATTTTGGGGTGGTGATGGTTTGATTTTTTTTTGTCTTGCATCCTTTAGGTTTTTTAGTTTGGGTAGAAGCAAACTATTACGTTTGCAAATGTGTTCTTTTGCTTTTGGTGTAAGAAGCTTAGAGGAGCTTGGAAAATAAAAAAAGAAAAGTAACGTACAAATGAGCAAGCCCTCCCATAGGGATAATTTCTTGTGTGGTTTTCTCTGATTTCAGGTGAAAATTAGCAGTTTCGTGACACTGCAGTTAAGTTGTGTGTCACTGTGGAAAGTGATTTAAGAAATGTTGAATTGAATTAGGCTCCTTGTCATCCCCATGTATGCAGTCACTCAAACAGCAGCTGGTAGCAGGGCAAGGCAGGAAATGACAGGGATTTCAGGGTACCACCACCTCCACGAGAAGAGGTTGGGTCATCCCTGAATTGCTTGAGAAAAGCATAAGAAAAGATTAAGAGTTGAGAGTGAAATTCTAGATACTGGTGTTTGATAGGAAAGACACAAATTGGAATTTGTCGGAGGGCTGTTAGGGATGGATTCTTGGAGGAAATGGCCCAGAGAGCCTGCAGGGTACTGCAGATACAGAGCAAATACACTTTTTGGAGCACAGGTCCCTTCCAACCCCAGGCCATTCTATGATAAAACAGATTATTGTATCTACAAACAGGTACCTGGACAGAAGAATGGACCCGGTGTTCCCTGGCCTCGTTTTAGTTCTGATGTGAGCACAGCAGCTCAGTGGTCTAAAAACCTCTTCTCATACACAGGCAGCAGTGTTGTGTTGAGCAGAGCAGGTACAGGCCCATGTGGGAGCACGCTGTGCTGGCACCCACTGAGGGCCTGCAGGAACTGAGTGGATGTGCAGGAAGAAAGCTGTCACTGCTCTGCTTTTGTGTTGCAGGTGGATTATGATCGAGCTCAGATGGTCGTTAGCCCACCGCTCTCTGGATCAGACACCTACCCCCGGGGCCCAGTGAAGCTACCTCAAAGTCAGAGCAAAGTCACCTATTCCAGCAGCAGCTACCAGTACCCTCTGGTCTACCACAAAGCATCCCACTATCACCAGCCATCTCTCCAGCCCAGCTCTCCCTATATTTCCACCGCCTCCTACCCCAGCTCCCCAAGTATCACGTCAAGTGCTTATCCTCCACCCAGCTGGGGATCCTCCTCGGACCAGCAGCCCTCCAGGGTGTCCCACGAACAGTTCCGAGCCGCCCTGCAGCTCGTGGTGAGCCCCGGGGACCCCCGGGAGTACCTGGACAGCTTCATCAAGATCGGGGAGGGCTCCACGGGCATTGTGTGCATCGCCACCGAGAGGCACACGGGAAAGCAGGTCGCCGTGAAGAAGATGGATCTCAGGAAACAGCAGAGAAGGGAGCTGCTCTTCAATGAGGTGTGTTGGTTTGCCTGGTGGGGTGGGTTTTGCAGGCAGTAGGCTCAGCAGGAGACGTGGGCCATGTTTATAGAAGAGGTGGTGAGTCCCACACACATCTATGCTGTGTAAATGTTGTGTAACCAGGCCAGCTTTAAATGAGCTACATCTCCTCCTGGCTTTAAATCTATAATGTTGTCACAGTAATCAGCTAAGAAATGTATCAGCTGGTGCATACAGCATATCAGGTGCACAGACATAACCTGTCTGCCTTTTCCTGGCTGTTTCCTGACGTAGTTTATTCTTCCAAGATGGAGGATCCAAACTAACTAGACTGTTGAAGAAGCATGTGCGCCGTATTTTGGCATATAAATGCTTTTTGTTTCCTTCTTCCTTCCTCTCCAAACCCTTTGCTTTCTTGATGGTTACTAAGCTAAAAGCTGACAGTCCCTTTTTTCATGGAACAGTCTGTGTTAATTCCCATATCTCCTTTCCTGAGTGGTTGCAGCCAGTTCAAAGCCCACAACTGTTCATAGGAGACTGTTTTCCCCCTGTACGTAATTTTAAATTTCAGAACACTGGTTTTCATTTGCTATTTTTTCACCCAGTTGTTGGGGGCTGAGATTACCTGCCACGTAAAGGGTTTATCCTTTTTTACTTCTTACTCCATTAAAGAAGCTAGTGGGATGTATTCACTGCTCCCTTTTCAAGATCACTTGTAAATATGCTGATCAACCCCAAAAATACTGCAGGACAGTGTGAAAATGAACCTTTTCTTTTGTTTCCTGTATTTTAACTGTAAGTGGATCTTCCCTCAGCATGTGACCAGTTTGTTTAAAACCTTGAAACATTTAACATTTTTTAACTAAAATATTTGTTTTTAGCAAACTTGACCCAGTTGTCCTTTGCACAGTGCATGACTGCACTGGGTGTTTGGGCTCGGCTTTGCCTCTGATGGAAGGCTGCACTGAGTGGGCTGTGGTAGCTCTAATGGAGCATCTCTTGAGCAGTAGCATCTCAAAGCAGGTCCTACATGCTGTGCAGGTCCAAGCTGCTTCCCTGACACGCTCCACTCACTCCTGTCATCTGAAAATTCCTTTTCAGCAGCTGAAATTCCTCTGTCTATAATGAAGCCTTCCCTGGCTGTTGTGTCCTCTCCTGGTCACTGTTGTGACACCCCTCAGGACCCTGTGGTCATGGTCACTGTCTTGGCTGGGCTGCTCTTACTGCAGTCCCAGCTGTACAGTCCTTGTAGGTGTGGGGTTTGAGTCCCCTGTAGTACCAGCATTCTGTTAAAATTCTGTGCAAAGTACCACTTGGCACATGATGAACACAACTTTGATGCATTGAATGATAGATCAGGTGGGAAAAAAAATTTTTGTTGTTCTGAAAGCAGTTGGCAATAAAAAAACAATTAAATAAACAGTTGTGTTCCTGCAGGCTGAAATAAAACAATTGTCTACCACTTATGCTTTAGCAGCTAGAGATTCTTTCTTCCTTTACGATGACTGATATTTTTATGTAAATATATTGATTTTGTTTATGCGTTGGCATAAGGATTGGGGAGGATGTGATTCATCACAGAACCTTTAGTGAGCACCAAGAGAAAAGTACAGTGAAAAAGAAGGTCAAAACGAGTGTCAGCTAATGCTTGTAGCAATTCACAGATCTCCTCTCTGTGCCTCACAGGTTGTGATCATGAGAGATTACCATCACGAGAACGTGGTTGACATGTACAACAGTTACCTTGTGGGGGACGAGCTCTGGGTGGTGATGGAGTTCCTGGAGGGCGGTGCCTTGACGGACATAGTGACTCACACCAGGTGGGTTGGGCTGGGACCTGCAGGGACCTGCAGGGGGAGGGAGGTGCCTTGGCTTTCCCTCATGGATTCCTCCAGGCTGTGCCTTCCAGAGCTCACCTCCTGCTGAGGGCAGCTGGGCACCTCCTGGCTCTCTATATGTATTTTTATTTCTATTTTTATTTTTTATTTGCATTTTTACTTTATTTTATATATGCATATATATAAAATTGTGTATGTATAATAGATTTATTTATATATAAACATGGTTTGATGTGTCTATTGCTGTGTATTTGTGAGTATGTACAAGATTAAAATACAGACAATATACATTCATGTAAAATATATACATAAATACATGTATGCACATAGCTATATATGCATATGTGTGTATGTGTGCATATATATACACATATAAATATATATATACACATACATACATGGTCATACCCATACTCACTTTACCAGCACAAATAAGCCACTGCAGATGAATTCCTGTCAGTACCAGCACTTTTAAAATCCAAGGGAAAGAAATACCTGAGAGGGCTTGCTGGTAGATGGGGATTTGCTGCACTTCAGGTGGTAGTTTAGCAGCAACATGACTTTTAGCCATTATTTCCTAAAATGGCAAAAAAAGAATTGTTCTCTTCCCTGTTTGGTGATCTGTATTGTTGGTTTTTCTGTCATAACCATGTCAGTTCTAAGGGTAATTTCTCTCCACACATACAACCCATGTAACCATGCTGTCAGAAAGGTTATCTGCAAACCAAGCCTAAAACATAAAGGGAGAAGTATTTTTATATCAGAGTATTTGTGCTTGTGGTAGAGCATGTCCCCATATTTCATTTAATGTCACACCTTTACAGCAGTTAATTCACCAGCACAGGAGGTGCAGTGTATGGAACTGCTCTGCCTCTTCTCACTAGAGACATTAGATTTTACAGCCCTCTTTACATCTGCTCTTTGCTCATCTGCTCCTGATAATGAGATAGGGAAGAGGGATTCTTTATTTAATTTCTTCCTCTTGAATTAAAAAAAAAAAAAATTCCACACCAAACCAGTGGAGGAATATTTAGGGAAGCAAGAACAAAAGCAAGGAATAATAAATTAGGAAATTTGTCTTGTCTCATAGTTAATTGGTGCTCTAAGATCCTACCAAGAGCAGAGCTGTAACACAGGTATTTTATTTTTTAGTGTTACCTTGGCTTGTGTGCTGAAATAAGTCATAGTATTGCAAGTCATTTGCTAACTACTGCAACCCAAACATTAAAAGCTCTATCTTAGATATTTCTGACAGGAGTTTAACAGCAAACAGATGTTCCCAGGACACAACTTCTTAAGAGCTGTCATCTATTTTTGAAGTCAAAAGTCTTTTCTTAATCTTCTGAGTTTTTATTTTCCATTGCATGACCTTCCCTTGGGATTTTGCTGACATACTGCAAATGACATACAGAGTTAGAGCAGAAATCTCCACAGGTGTTTTTCTGCTCCTGGGACGTGCACTGATGGGGCAGCAGTACCAGGGTGCACAACCCATCCCAGGCATTGGGCTGTAGATGGAATGACCCAGAACAGGGATTTTCAACCATGCACAGAAATGAGGACTCCTGTTTATTTTTCTGCTGAAATACTCGGAATATTTTCATAGAAGGCATAAAAGTGCTCTCGAAGAGCTACACACAGGGCATGATGTTTGGTCTGCACAATTAAGAGTGGTTTTTCTCATATTTATTCCATGCCTGTTTCCATCCCAGTAGTGGTTTGCCCTCCTTGGCAAGCACTGAGCTTACTGTAAATAAGGCATTTCTGTTATTTCCCAGAGGGGAACAGCTCACTGTAACAGGCAGCATCACACTGTACACTCAGCTCTGTTAGTGCTGCAGGGAGACTTATCCAAACCTCACTGCAGGCTTGATCCTCACCCCTCATCTCCCCTTTCTGTGACAGAAAAAGGACCAAAGACTGATCTCACAGAGCTACTGGTGTGATACTCATGCCTCTTCACTCCAGCTCCCCTTTCCCACTGTCTTCCTGAGCACTGAGGATTTTGCACGTTGCTGTTTCAGGATGAACGAGGAGCAGATCGCGACCGTGTGTGTGTCTGTGCTGAGGGCTCTGTCCTACCTGCACAACCAGGGCGTCATCCACCGCGACATCAAGAGCGACTCCATCCTCCTCACCAGCGACGGCAGGGTGAGCTCCGGGCCCTTCCCCTGCTGCAAAGTGCTGTGACACTGCCTGCAAATCCTGAGCCAGGCGTGTGAAACTGTGGCGTGTGACCTGTGAATAACTTGTTAGAGAGCTGAAAACACGGGCCTGGCCTGGCTGGTGATTGACATCTGTGCTGCGGGCAGAGTCCTTGGGGAGGGGTTGGAGCCATCAAAAGGAAGTGGTGGAAGAAACTACTCAGTGTGGGTGATGATTAGGTGACAGGAGGTGATGGGAGATCATCTTTTAGGCTGCACTACTCCAACTGCCTCTTAAAAATATTTCCTTTTTACTACCCTTAGTTATCCTTTAGTCAGCAGCCTCTGTACACGTGCTGTCTTGGCAGCTTCTGTACATGTGCTCTGTTTCCCCAAGCTGGTTAGAAGGCTAACATGTTAAAATAACCTAGATTACTGCTGAAACCCTCCCCTGATTGTGAGAGTAGCTTTTTACATTTATAAGATGCTTGATAGTGGCCTGTTCCACACTTCCATGTACTTGGATGGGAAGCTGCTGCCTTTGAATTGGTCTTTGTGTTGTTAATGAGCAGAGAGAAAGGGGGACAAAATGCTGCACAGTAGGCAAAATGAAGTTTGCACACAAAAAAGATGAAGGGTTACTCCAGTGGCATTACACACCTTTCTAAAGTAAGACTTAGCAGGTTGGACCAAGCCCTAGAGCAGCCTGTTGGTGTGGAACCAAATCTAGATCTTCCCCTTCTGAAGGTGTGACTCCTTAGCCAAAGGCTTGCCTGTATAATTTGATGCCCACATCACCAAGGGAGAGGGATTTTCTTTCCTTGACAGGATTAACAGGAGCAGCCTGTGACTGCTGCAGGCAGAAAGTCCCACATGTGTAGGAGTTCTGCAGTTGTGATTTCAATCCATGCTGCTGAAATAACATCTGATCTGTGCCCAGGATCTGCATACAGTGCCTCATTGTACTCATTACTCCAGTACTTATTATCTGCATTGCAGATTTCTTCATGGCTGTGTTGTGCAATTACCTTTTTTTAGAAAATTGTCTTTTATGTACTCGAATGAGCAATAGATATGCAAAACCTCTTGTGCTCCTATAAAAGCAGATTGGGCTCTGCTTCCAAAATACACATTATTTCTTCAATTCTTCATCCTGTAAACTGAAAAATACATTTAGCATGGAGAACTTGGCTATTATTGGCTTTGTTTTAGAAATGCCAACAATCATTTCATAATTCTGTTAAAAATAATACCCTTAGCTTTAAAACAAGTAATGTCTGTAGTGACTCCAAAATAAAACGAAACAGTGCTGACAGTAAGTGTACACAATGCAGGGGTTTATGCAGCTTCCCACTCCTGCTGCCCAGGTGCTGAGTGTGTGCTGGGATACACGGCCTGTGGACCTTGGGTCACCACTGCAGTGTGCAGAGTGTAACTGGGAGGGGTGGGAGTCAGGGTAACGCCCAGGAAAACCCCTGTGGTGGCTTCTAGGCCTCCAAATAAAGGCCTGGGGAAAAAAAAGACTTCAGCCTCAAGGAACAAGCTTGTGGAAGGGGGTGATGCCACCGACGCTCACACCAGCTTGTTTTGGCTGGGGTTGGAGGAATTTTCACCTTGGCCATTGCACAGTGACAGGGAGGGGGAGGTGATAATTTTCCATAATTTCTGTTGTTAAAAAAAACTGGCATAAAAGTATGAGTAGGCACATGATGCAGCAAGAGCTGCTCTCCGGAGTGCTTGTGTATCCCATTATTTCTATTTCAGGTCACTGCCACAGCTACTCAAGGACAGTACTAATTCCCAAATTCCCAAGCAAAGGGAGCAGATCCCGTTAACTCTTTTTTGGAAGAGTCTTGTACCCTTCTGTGTTGACCCCAAATTAACTCTCCTGCTACACAAAGGTGACAGTTTTCCTAGTGCTGGTTCACAGTGTGAGGTCCTGGCCTAGAAAAACAATTGGCAGGGGTTTTGCATTCTTGTGGGTGTTGGGTCATGTCTTGGTGGTAAAGGGAACGGGGTGAATGCCACTTGTTTCACTTGTTTCCTGGCAAACTCTCTGATCATATACCTGATACAAATCAGGAGGGGTGTGTATCACTTGAAATATGGGTATTACTGAGTATCAGCATGCATACATGTCTTGGGGTGACTTGATGGTGT